>JAMALD010000053.1:0-108573 GCA_023628235.1 Rhodotorula sp. S30-09 | reverse complement strand
TTGTCCCCACACTTCGTCGTCGTCTATCCGCGAGAGAGAGCTGCCGTTGCTTTGCTGCGCGTCCCTGCTCGGTGCTCGCTGCTGTTGCTGGCCGACGCTCCGTGTGACAGCTGCAATCATGCCACGGCACTTGTGCTCCTCGACGACGAAAGAAGTCGAAAGGCGCGTCCTGTGCACCAGCAGCGACAGCACGTGCATCCAGCTGCTCTGCCTGTGGCGCTGGAACCCTCCCACCTTGGATTTGAGTTTGCCGGTGTCGACAGAACCTTGCGAAGTTGCCGGACGACCTCGTTCCCTGTTCTCACCGCCGCCCACTCTCGTTTGCCTCGCTGCCATTGCCAGACGGGCTCTCGGACTGCCACAGATCCACGCAGGGCTGCCACGCTGTCCCCAACTCTTCAGCTCACTCCCCTTCCCCACCCCTTGCTTCCCAACTCCTCCGAACTCCCGAACTCCTCTCGCCTTTCCCCGCCACAAGCAGCACGATGACAGCCGCCGACAAGCGCAAGCAGCGACACTTCGCTTCCCTCGCTACTCTCGGACCAGACGACCCTGAAGCCCTCCTCGGCGTCGACTTCGAGCCGCGGACCCGACTGCCAACGGTCGTGACGACGGTCGAACCGGGCTTGGTGGCGCTGCAGCCGGTACTTGTGCAGGAGGAGAACGTATTGGGCGTCGTGAAGGAGGAGAAGAAGCGGATGGGCAACGGGGAGCAGAGGAACTTGGTTGAGAACCATCAGGCGCACTTGCGGGCGGATCCTATTGAGGTCTGTGCGGTTCCCCTTTCGCCCATTCGATACGCTGACGATGTCTGGTACGCGCAGTTCTCCAAGCAGCTGTCGCTTTGGGCGTCTGGGACCGGCTGGCGTTCTTACACCGACTATATCGGCGGACGCGTCTTCTACCCTGGCTACACAGACGACTGCATGCGCGGTATCCTCACCTCGAATCAGGTCAGCCAACGCATTCAGGAGGTGACGGAGAAGCGGCTGGCGGGGTTACAGCTTCCTGAGGGACCGGAGAAGGCGAAGAAGCGAAGACAGATCCAGAATGAGCTCAAGAAGGAAGCCAGACGAATGTCTGAGGGACTGGTGGCGAAGATGGACAATGTCAGGTTCTTGCGAGGATTCGGCGTACGTCCCGCTCTACCTTTCCACTTTCGCTTCGACAATACTGAACCTTCCCTTATTTCGACAGGCCCTCGTCAACAACATCCTCGTCCGGATGTACCACCAAGGACTCGACATCAGTATACCCGAGTATGCGCGGTTCAAGGAGGTTGCGCAGATGGCGGCGTCGAAAAAGCAATCGTTGCTGATTCTGCCTTGCCACAAGTCGCATATTGTGCGTCTCGTTCGTCTTCCTCGTTTCGCGCATGTGCTGACGAGTACGGCGACCCGCAGGACTACCTCAGTACGCCTCTCTCGTCACCACGTCAGGGCAAAGCACTGACCTTCCCTTGTCGCACGCAGCCATCTCCTGGCTCTTCTTCCGTCTCGGCCTCTCCCTCCCACACATCATCGCCGGCGAGAACCTCAACATGCCCGTCGTCGGTCCGACCCTCGCCAAGTGCGGAGCGGTCTTCATCCGCCGCTCGTTCGGAGACGACCCGCTGTATTCGACGGTCGTGAAGGAGTATATCGAGCAGCTGCTCGAGAATGGCAAGAACAGTGCGTCATTCTCTTTCCTCTCGAAAGAGCTCGGAAGCTGACGAGCGAAGCACGGCAGTCGAATGCTTTATCGAGGGAACCCGCAGTCGAACCGGCAAGCTCCTCCCCCCTAAACTCGGCATCCTCAAGTACGTCCTCGAGGCGCTCGAGAACGGCAGGACGGAGGACGTCTGGGTCTGCCCCATCTCGCTGCAGTATGACAGGGTGCGTTGCGACTCGTCGGAAGGCGTCTGTCCGGGCTGACGGTACCGCGTTGCTAGGTCATCGAGACGGAATCCTACGTTAACGAGCTGCTAGGCAACCCGAAGGAGAAGGAGACGTACGTGGCATCGTCTGCCAAGCTGTCTCATTGTCGCTGACCTCCCTGTGTACAGCCTGACCGGCCTCCTCCTCAACACCCGTGTCGTGCAGTTGCAACTCGGCCGCATCGACGTCCGCTTCCAGAAACCCTTCTCGCTTCGCGGCTGGCTCGACGAGCAGAAGAAGCGTCGGAATACAACGACTACTCCGCCGCTTGGCGGGACGGGCATCAGGAATGATCAGTCGGTTTTGTTGAGGGCGCTTGGGTATGAGGTATTGGCGGGCATCAACGACTGCGCGTAAGTGCGGTCCTCAGCGACAGGTGAAGAATGAGCTGACGCTGTTCGAACGCAGAGTGATCATGCCGGCCGGGCTTGTCGGTACCGTGATGCTGACGATCCGTGGTCGCGTGCGTCCGGTCCGCCGTTTCTCCACCTTCATTGTACTGACTGTATTCGCTTCGCAGGGCGTTGGAAAGAGCGAGCTGGTTTCGCGGGTCGTTTGGCTCAAGAAGGCGATCGAGGCGCGAGGCGGCAGGGTTGCAGATTTCGGCGACATGTCGCCTGAAGAGGTTGTCGAGCGGTGCGTCACTGCGCTCTCAAGCACGCGCGGGCATTCCATTGACTGGCCTGACCCGCAGCGCGCTCGAGTTCCTCAAGGATTTGATCGGCGAGCAAACGGACCTCATCGAGTCGACTTACTACCCGATCAGCCGTTTCGAGCTCTCGTTCTGGCGCAACCAGACGATCCACCTCTTCGTCGAAGAAGCAATGCTCTGCGCCGTCCTCTATACCCGCGTCAAAGCCGGCGGCGCCGCACCCTCGCAGCGAATGGAGCGCGCAGAAGTCCTCCGCGAGTTGCACTTCATCTCGCGCCTCTTGTCGAACGAGTTCGTCTACCCGCCGGACGGGCTTGAGGCCAACTCAGACAAGACTATTGTTGGGCTCGAGGACGACGAGGTCATCCTTACCGAGGGCGAGCTCATGGGGCTCAACCCGAAGGAGCGTGCGGCGGGCAGGAACAACTTCGACTTCTTCTGTTTCCTCATCTGGCCGTTCATCGAGACTTGTGAGTCTGCAGTCCTCGCACCTTGCGACGCCCTCGCGCATAGGAACGCCGCTGCCTGTCGTCGTCGAAAGTCTGCTGACTACTGACACTATACTGTCTCGCAGACTGGCTTGCTGCCGTCTCGCTCTTCGCCCTGGCACCGACAAGCCCGCCTCCTTCCGCCGACGAGCCCGTCGCCTGGTACGCCGAGAAGGCTTTCCAAGCCAGCGCTCAGCTTCTCGCCAAGACTCTCTTCGCGCAAGGAGATGTCAGCTACCTCGAAGCGGTCAATCAGGGTGCGTCGAGCAGTTCGGTGAAACGCAGCAAATTGAGTTGACATCGACTTGGCCCGCAGCGACGCTCCTGAATGCCTTCCAACGCATGGTCGACGTTGGCGTCCTGCTCACCCGCCGCTCGACCTCAACCGCAGCAAACGCCTCCATCGCCAAGATCGGCAAGGACGGCAAGCCCAAGCTGCCGAAGAAGCCGGCTTCTGTCCCCCTCATGGCGCTTCACCCCGAATGGGTGCCGCGAAGACAAGCGGACGGGACGATCGCACCTGAGGGCAGGCTGTGGGGGTTCGTCGACCGGCTGTCCAAGTTCAGGAGGGAAGGCAAGAAGTGCGTCCTTCCGCCCTTCTCTCGATACGCTCCGCATTGACTCTCGTCTTCTCCTCTTAGCCGCCGCGACAACAAGACTGGTATGCTTGTGTTGCGTCCCAATGCGTGCGGACGTGTGCTGACGCTTTGTCTTCTATAGTCTCCGTTCGCGTTTTCGCCCACTGCTCGACCATCGCTCCCCAGGTTCGCTCCCTTCCGTCTTCTCACTGGCGGCAACAAGCTGACGCATCTTCGCGCAGGTCATCGAGTATACTGCTTTCCAAAATGACAAGCCTGCAAGCGACTTCTGGGCGGAAAAGCGGCAGGCGGCGCTCTGAACGGTTCTTACCCTCCGCCTCACTGCTCCTTTCGGTACCGTCGTTTCTTTGTTGCAGCTGTTGTATCGCATCTGTCTTTGTCCACGCTCCCTTCGTATCATCTGATGACGAAGTTATCGAGAACGTGCCAGCTTGACGATCGCTCGAAGCCTCTTCTCCCCGTCATAACACGCTCGCGACTACTGCTCGCGTGGAAGCTGTTCAGACCACTTGGAGAAGGCAACGGCTACCCATCCACGAGCGGTGGAACCTCGCCAACGCCCCTCGCCGTCCACCACTCCGTCATCAGTTCCAACCTCTCCGCACACTCTCATCTCGCTTTCCTCGAATTCAGGCCGCACTCCGAGCCATGATCGGCACTCCAAGAACGCCGACACGAAGTGCTGGACTTTTACAGCTCGCCCTGCTCGTCCCTCGGGCTGTGCGGACGTACGCCGCCCCGGCGGCTGCCATTGTCTTTGGTGCGGGCTATGAAGGCATGAGCTCTTCGCTGCGGGAAGGAGAGCCACCAGAGACAGAGCCAGGGTCATCAGGTGCGACACACAGCTGTCAGGCCACTTCGCTCTCCCTGAAAGAGCTGACCTCTCGCTCGATCGGCTTCGCAGCTTTCTGGTGGAAGCTCGCACTGAGCGCTGTGTTGGTACTGCTTGGAGGTGTCTTTGCGGGTCTCACGCTCGGCCTGATGGGTTTGGATCTGGTGAACTTACAAGGTGCGTCACCAACGTGAACCGCAGAATCCGGCAATCCCGCTAACCTCCTTTCCTCCGACAGTCTTGTCTACGTCCGGCGACGAGGAAGAGCGGAGGGACGCGACGAAAGTCATGAAGCTGCTCGAGAAGGGTCGGCACTGGGTCCTGGTCGTCTTGCTGCTCTCGAACGTTGTTGTGAACGAGTCCCTGCGTAAGTTGTTCCCGCCCGTCAGCTGCGTTCGCTTTATGCTGACCATTTTGCTCACAGCCATCTTCCTCGACTCGATTCTCGGCGGAGGCCTCGGAGCCATCGCGCTGTCGACGACCCTGATCGTCATTTTCGGCGAGGTCATCCCGCAGTGTGCGTTAGCTCCTCCAGCCTGCTCTCGTCGAGCGTCGACTGATCTCATGGTTACACAGCCGTCTGCGCTCGCTACGGTCTCCGCATCGGCGCCAAAGCCGCCCCTTTCGTTCTCGCCCTCATGTACCTCGAGTTCCCAATCGCCTACCCCATCGCCAAGCTGCTCGACCGTCTTCTAGGCGAGGAACAAGGCGTCACGTACAAGAAGGCCGAGCTGAAGACGTTTGTTGGGCTGCACAGGCGTGAGTTGGCGAGCAATTCGGCTTGAGCGAGGCCACCGCGACTCATGTTCCTCCGTTCGCAGAGTTTGGGGAGGAGACGCTCAACGATGACGAGGTCACAATCATCTCTTCGGTACTCGAGTGCGTGTTTCCCCCTTCTTAAGCATGGTCGGGACTGACATTCGCCTCCGCAGGCTGGGCAACAAGAGCGTCTCGGACATCATGACGCCTCTCGAAGGTACATTCGTGTTCACTGCGACGTCGAGTGACTTCAGTACTCAGGGATATTGCGTCGCGCAGACATCTTCTCCCTTCCCAGCGACACCAAGCTCGACCACACCATGGTCGACCACGTTCGTCCTCTTGCCGTGACTCTCATTCGCACGTGCTGAAATTCGTGTCATGCAGATCCTCGCCTCCGGCCACAGCCGTATACCCGTCCACTTCCCTGGCAATCCGACGGACTTCATCGGCATGCTGAGTGCGTCGCAAATCCCTCTTCACGCCGTCGCAGTTTGCTAACCTTGTTCGCACTATTCGCAGTTGTGAAAAAGGTTCGCTCGCTCGCCACAGACCTTCGCCCCTCTCATCATTAACGCCTCTCGAACCCCGCCTCTGCAGCTCATCTCCTATGACCCGGAAGACGGGAAGTGCGTCCGCCATCCAGACTCCCATACACGCGGCAGCTGACTGTCGTGCTCTCGCAGGCAAATCGGCGACTTTGCCCTCTCCGTGTTGCCCGAGACCGGACCCGACTCGACCTGCCTCGACGTGCTCAACTACTTCCAGCAAGGCCGCTCGCACATCTTGCTTGTCTCCACTGTGAGTCGCTCCGGCTCCTTCGCGCGACTACTAGCGGCTGACTGCTTCCCGTCGCAGACTCCCGGCGAACCTGGTGGCGCTTTGGGCCTCGTCAGTCTCGAGGACGTGATTGAGGAAATGATTGGCGAAGAGGCTCGTAGATATAGTGACTCCTTTAGTCGCGCCGCGCTGACCCTTTGTGCACTCGCAGATCGTCGACGAAACCGATCTGTACATTGTGAGTAGCGGTCTTGTTTCTCGACTTGCGCCCACCTCCTCCGTGGACGACGAAGTCGGTTCTGACGGTCTGTTTGCTGCAGGATATTCACGCCAAGACGAAGGTTGTCCGCGCACCTGCACGAAAACCTGCTCTCGGTAACGGCAAACTCGCTCCGCTCATCGCTGGTGCGCCTCTGTCCTGCCTCTCGCTCTTTTCGCTCATTCGGCTGACATACACGGCTTATAGGCGTCATCGAGCGGCGGCGCCAAGCTCGGCGACACAACACGGCAGAGTTTATCGGCCCGAACGGTGTACCCGACAGCAACTTCTCGACCGAGGGACGGAATACGCCCATGCCGGGCGCAGCTCCGTCCGGCTTCGACAAAGTCAAGCTGCGCGGCGGTGGTGTTCCCGAAAGGCGGATTGCGAGCGGGAGCGGAGCGAATACGCCTGTTCGGGGCCATAGTCGGCTCAGGACGGAGAACCTCGCCAACAAGAGCAACGGCGGCGGCGAACGGACGCCTCTCTTGCAGAACGGCGGGCAGGAGAGTAGGAGCCTCGAGTAGGAGTGCTCGCTCAGCAAAATACGGTCGTCTGTCGACTTCATAGCCTCCCTCGCATTGCAATCACTACTTTCGTTGTCCCCGTTCTCTCGTTTCGTGCGATGTGTTCGCGCTCGCTGTTACTCGGGCAGTTTTACGGTTGGCTTGCGCTCGTCGCTGGACAACAAGTCGCAGGTTTAGGAAGGTCCCGTCCACGATGCGGGACCAGGCGATAAGCGCATCCCTCCTTCCTCACCCTCCTTCCGCTCCAGCCATCAACAGCGACCGGCAAGTACCCCTGTGTCGACGTCCTCCCTCTCCTACACTCCTCCAGCGACGCTAATCCTCCTTCTCGCGACAGCACCGTCCTCGGCGGCGAACACCACCAGTGCGGCAAATCTCTGAACCTTGAGAAGGCGTACGACCACCCACCTGTTTCGAGGATTGCGAACGATGTGAGCAAAGCACATGCGCATGCGGAGGGGAAGGTGAATGGCGCTGGACCTGGGGCGGGGGAGGAGGAGGGACCGGGTTCGACGGCGGTGAGTGGTGGTTCGCTCGTTCGGTGACACTTTTGACGAGCAAGGGAGGAGCCAAATATTGACTTGTTTTGCAGGCAGGACCAAGGAAACACGGCAGGCAGCAGGTACACCAAGGGAGGACCAGCGCCAAGAATCGCTTGAGGGCCGACTATCTCGCTGGTCCCGTCGCTCGACTGTGTGCAAAGAATCGCATCAGTGGTGTCCTTCCCAGCTGATGAGAGGGACGACCATACGAGCATCGAGGAAGTCGCGTGCTGAGCAGGAAAAGAACTTCGACGAGCGAGAAGTGGGCAAGACCTACCAAGGCCGAGCGATCTCTCGGTGCGTATAGTAGACGTTGAAGATCTCCGAAGAGATAAGTCGAAAGCGGCGATCGCACCAGGCCGTGTCGCCTTCGCCTCCTCAACCACCTTCTCGCTCTCGTCCTTCTCAAGCCTCATGTCCTCCTTCCCTTGCGTGAGCCTGGTTGTAGTGTAGACCACGCAAGCGCGCACGTCGCTACATCTCACTTCCTCGCAAGCTTCTCCCCGACCCAAGCCTTGTGCTTCTCCTCCCATTCCGCATGCCACCTCGACAACGCCGGCCTCCCCACCGTAATATCCTCATAAGCCCACTGCATCCTCACTTTATCAAACTCCCAACTCACATTGGTATCCGGGCCGATCACGTAAAAGTCCTCTGCGGAAGCTGTGATGCGCGACAAGAGGTAGGAGGCGACTTGGGCGGGAGACCATGCGGCGGCGGGGGCTGGAGGAGGGGTTGTAGGAAGATGAGGAAGAGTTGGTGGTTATCTTCGTGTAGGTGTAGCCGGGAACGAGGAGGTGGACGGAGACTTGAGTTGGGAGCTGGTGCGAGAGCGCCTCGGCGAGCGCCTTGACGGCCTGCGAGTCAAGTTGTATCAGCGATGCCTCTATACCACAAATAGAACCATGCCGAGGGCAACAAGCAGAAGAAGATGCCCACGCACAGCCTTGAAAGCGTTGTAAGCGGCCGACGTTCCGGGCGGGCAAGTGATGCCTTGCTTCGAGCCGGTGATGACGACGGTCACCGGCGAGTCCTGCGCAAAGGAGAGTTGTCAGACATGCCTTGACCCCCGGCAAGGAGACGCAGTACGCACCTGGGCGATCATGCGGTCGACAAACGTCTGGGTCCCGTTGACGACGCCGAACAAGTCGACCGCAAAGACGTCGTACCGCTCGGGCACGATGTTCCCACCGTACGCCTTGCTCGATGAAGTGCCTGCATGCGTGCTCGAGTGCTTCCTGCGAGATGTCTGCGAAGGTGACATGGACGCCTTGCTGTGCGAGGTGGAGAGCGACCTCGAAGCCGATGCCGCCCCAGCCTGCGCCCGTGGCGACTGCGACATCGCCCTTGTGTGGTCCTCAAGCCGTGCGCGGGTGTGCCATCGCTTACAATCAATACAATCAAGTCAAGCGAGGAAGCGGCCGAAGCGGAGAAGTCGACAGGTGGAGCTCGTCGATTTCGGAGCCGACGAGACGGGCGGCGGCGAAGGGGTCGAGTGAAAAACCCATCTCTTACTGGTTCGCTGAGGGTGCTGACAACGCGTGTAGCATCTCACGCTGCCCACGAGCATGCCCGCAGAACGCACCAATCCGCGCACCTCGTTGCCAGCCGTCCAGGCGACCGCCGGCGCGGGTCCAGTAGCGAGGCCTGCGCCGTCGCTGGGCAGAGGCAGGGTGCGTGCGAGGTAGTGCCGAGGCATTTACGAGATCGCACACTGACTTACCAACATCCGCCAGGCCTGCTTGAGCTGCCGCAAGCGCAAGGTCAAGTGTGTTTGGCCTCTCCCCGGCTTCGCCAATGTCAACCACAGCTGTTCTGTGCTGACAAGAGTTTCCCGTGCAGATGCGACGCCGTACAACCCGTGTGCGGACCATGTGTCGCGCTCGCAGCGCGGACTGGACAGTGCGTCGTCGCTGCTCTCCCTCACTTCGAAGACTCGAGGGTTGCAGCGCGCTCTTTGCCGACTCTGCTTCTTTCGCGTATACCACAGGGACATATCGACAGTCAAGTGCGACTTTGACTCGGAGGAGGAGCGGAGGAAGCCAGTCGGCGGAGGAAAGGTCGCGGCGCTCGAGGCAAAGATCGCAGCCCTCGAACGGCGACTCGCACAAGTCTCGTCGCCGCATGGGTCGTCTTCACCGACGGCAACAGATCTCACGACCGCCTCGCAAGGCAGTACACCAACTATTCCACTCAATCCGGTCCGCGACTCGTCTCTGCCGTTCGACTCGTTCGCATCGACGTCCACCTCGACCCAGGCCCTCCCACCCCTCAACTCGCCCGTCGCAGCGACAGGTCACTACTCTGCGCTTCCTGACCAGTCACTCCTCCAACACCACCTCGGCTTCTCAGCGCAGCCGTTCCCAGCGCACCAGCCGTTTGCGGGTTCTCCACCTGTGCCGCCCGGTCTTGGCTCGCACATGCTGCCCATCCAAGCGCACATGCAGCAACATTGCCATTTTCCGCAGACGCCGACCGCTGCGACGTCCGCTGCTCCCGTCCCTTCAGCTCTCGCGCAACCTCTGCCTCCTGCCGCTCCTCCTCCGCCTCCTCAGCGAAAGCCGGAGGCCTATTTTTTGCGCGACCCTCCCCTGCTCCCCTTCGACTCTGTCCCGCCAACGCTGGTACCCGAAGGCCCGCGCCTGCCGTCCTACCCGACCCTCACTCGCCTGGTCAACATCTTCTTCGACGTCCCGCACGAAGCAATCGACCTGATCAACCGCCGGCGCTTTCTCGACGGATTCTCCCACCCGCCCGACCACCCCAACTACCCCGCCAAGTGCCTCCTACACGCTATGATTGCTACAGCAACCGATCTGGCAGGCGACGAGCCGTGGCAGGGCGAGGAGCGGTATTGGCCTGAGGGACAGAGCCCGGCGGTGTATCATGCGGATTTGGCCGACGTGTTGATCCCCCTCGGGTTCAGGTCAGAGTCGAATCTGTTGCAGGTCGCGCAGGCGGCAGTGTTGTTCGCCTGCTTGAATTTGTACCACGGCCGGTGCGTTGCGGCTTCCCACTCCAATCGGATCTCCCCTGCTCATCCTTCATCGCGCCTCACAGCTTCTCCCGCGCTTACATAGACACCGCCACAGCGGTGCGGATCTGCACCTCCCTCGGCCTGAACCACGACCACCCCGGCACGGCCGACCTGCCCGTCGGCTCCTTTCTCGCGCATCGCACGCTCCTACCTCCGCCGAGGAACGAGGAAGAGGCGCAGGAGAGGGCGGTCGCGTGGTGGTTTGCTTGGACTTGCGAGACTTTCTCAATGGCTTCGACGGTGCGTGAGGTTCAGTTGCCCCTTCAGCTGATGTTGGCATCTCGCGACACAATGTCTGACTCGCCAGGGCGTATTTCTTTCAGGGTTGGGCGTGCTGCATCGACGAGCGAGATGTGACTGTCCTCCTTCCCGCCGCCGGACTCCGAGGCGTGCGTCTTCGTCCCCGTGTTCCTCTTCGCGTGCTCACGCGGAGCTCATTTTACAGGACGACGCGCAAGACCGCGAGGCGCTCTACCTCCACAGCCCCTCTTTCTTCATCACCAACCCGCCGCATCTCGTCCGACTTGTGCAGATCAACCTCAAGGTGACGGTGCTGATGAACAGAGTTTGCACGTTCGTCCATCGTGCGTACAACGCCTCAGCTTGAGGTGAAGGAGAGGCTGACATGGCTCGAGCAGGAACTTCGGCGCTGGCGAATGCGACCCCTGACCGGCAGCCGCTCAATCCGGCGGACTTTCCCAAGATACGCTCGTCGTGCGTCGTATCGTTAGCTCGGTCACGAACCTCGCAGGCACTGACGCTTGCACGCCCGCAGACCCGCCTTCACGAAACTCGAAGCCGCACTCGAAAACTTCGGCCGGAAAGCGCCCGCGCGACTCGTCACCCTCCTCGAACCCGAAGCTTTCCTCTGCCCGTCGCTCGTCGCGACGAGCGTCATCTTGCTCCACGAGCGGTTCTGCACAAGCGAGGAGGGCGACCCGAGTATGGTCAAGTGCACCGAAGCCGCGAACAACATCGTTGCCACCATGCAAGTCTTGAACAGTGCGTTCACACTTCCTCCTTCCCTAATCGAGCCTCGCATTGACGCAACTCGCATGCAACAGGCGCCTCCTTCCACCGCCGCCAAATCCCGCCTTTCCTCACCTTTTGCTGGGGCGTCGCCGGCCGGACCTTCCTGCGCGAGATCGCCATCCGCCATCTGCGAGGTGTGCACGACAGCGAGGAGGTGCAAAGATGGAGGGCGGGCGTGCAGGGAATCATTGCGAGGTTGGAGCAAACGAGGACGCCGGTTGGACGTGCGTTCACTCTCCTGATACAATTGCTGCGCATCGCCGGAAATCACCAGCCACCGAGATGCGCTCATACTGACGGAAGTCGTCATGCAGCCCTTATTGCCGCAACCCTCGCCGCCCTGCTCCGCCAACCCGAGATCTGCCTCCCCGAAGCAGACTTCACCGCGCGCCAAGCGGGCACACGGACGATGCGCATGCGCAGCTTGTTCGAGATGACCAACCCGGCGGTACTGATGGTGTAGACGCCTGTGCATGGTTGTTGTATGATTTTAGCTAGGCGAAGGAGGGGGAGGTCCGCATGCATCGCCTGAATCGCTTCGCTCTCGCTGCCAGTACTCCTGCGATTGTGTGATACGATACCTGACAGCTTCAAGGCGCCGCTTGAGCGAGTTTGGCGGCGACCGTCTCTTCGTCGCCAACCCCATCGCGGCTGTCCACCACCTCTCGCTCGCACACCCACTCGCCATGTCACGGGCAGCTTTTTCGCTCCTCCAGCGGACAGCAGCACGCCCCGCGCCCGCCCGCCGGGTGCAGCAGCTCGCGTCCCGCCGACCCGCCTCGACCCACGCTCACTCGGCCGCAGAGACTGAGTACTACCCTCCAGAGAGTGCGTGTGACGCTCACTGTGCTTTTCGAGTGCTTTCTGACTGTGCTGACTCGTTGATTCGACCCGCAGCGTTCAACAAGCCGTTCTGGCGCAACCTCTCCATCATCGCCGTCGGCACTTTCCTCTACTCTCGCTACGCGCCGGATGCCACCGTACAAAAGGCCGAGGAGGCCGTCGAGGAGCGCCTGCCGTGGTTGTCGCGCTACCTGTCGCACAACCTTAGCGCCGATGGCAGCCAGTACAAGGAGCGCAACGACGAGCACATCCAGTTGATCAAGAAGATGGCGGACGACAAGTTGTTGACCCAGTCGGCATCCAGGCCCGTCATGAACCGGATTCGCTACGTCGGGTGCGCTGCGGGCTTCTCTGATGGCGGTCGCCTGTATCCTCGACTTCGCTGACCTGGGCTCCTTTCCTCCGGATGCAGATCCTTCGAGCAGGCCTCGCCGAACAACGTCGAGGTTGGTACGCAGGCCGACTTGTCCGACCTCGTCGTCAAGTCTGTCAAGGACGATGCTGTCGCACTGCAGTAGACTTCCGAGCATTTCCTCTCCGTAGTTTTGTAAAAGACCCTTTCCATACTCATGTCGAGGCAGAGAGAACAACGAAGCGTTACAGACTGACTGCAGTGATAGTACAAGCAAGCGAGTGTGTCGAGAACGGGAGGGGTCACTTGAGCAGCGCGCGCGAGCCGTACCCTTCGTCCTTGAGCGTCCGCGCCTCGAGCAGCCGCACCTCTTTCTGGTACTCTGTCAGGCCCTCCTCATCATCCTTCTTCTTCTTGCCGGAGGGAGCATCGGCAGTCGAGTCGGCATGTCGCTTGCCACGCTTTTTGCTGTGCGAACCCGAAGTTAGCGACATGTGTAAGAGCGAGCTGAGGAAGCGGGCGCACAATCGCTCTTCCAGAGCCCTTTTCCTGTCGAAGATGAGGTGGAAGTGGAAAGGCGAGTCAGTGATGAGAGGGACGGCAACAAGATGGGGGGGAGAGGCGACAGCGAGTCTGACGGTCAGCGTACAATCACGAACTAGCTCCGCGGCATTATGAGCATCACACGCCTTCTGTGTGCTCACTGCGGGCGGGAAGAAAGATGCAGCCCTCGAGAGGCCGACCAGGCCAAACGAGCAGACGACGGAGGAGGAAGTACAGGTGGAAAGGTGGCTCACCGGGCAAGCACTTCCTCTCGCTCCTTCTTCTCCTGGTCTGCTGTTGGTACTGCGTTCTTCTTGAACCGCTCGAGGAACGAGCCGTCGCTGCAGGGAGGTGAAAGAGAGGGAGTCAGTCGTCTCGTCCTCGATTCCGCGCCGTCTCGACCGCTTATTGGGCAAGCCGCCCACAGCAAACTCTTCAGTATACCAGTACAAGCTGCACGACACACTTTGAGAACAGGTTCCGCGGTTTCGCAGGAGGTTCCGCGCCTTTCTTCGCTGGGACGACGACAGTCGAGGCAGACGTCGATGGCGATGGCGAGAGCTGCTTGGCGGGTGCAGGGGACGCAGACATATCTCTTAGGGTGTTCAACAATCCAGCCAGCCGGTTTGAGCGAGGGTGTCGCCGCCAAACACTCATCGCTCGCTCGTTCGCCTTCCACATCTCGCTCAATTTCAGTGCGTTCACGAGGACACCGCCAGTCAGCATGTTTCAGCGCGTACTCACTCGCAACGTATCCGCCGTAACTCGCAGCTTCTCCAGCACAGCTCGCAACATGGGGTGAGTCCTCCGTCCTCTCGTCATCAGCCAGAGTCTCGCGCTGGCCTGTACACGCCACGGGAAGGGTTCAGGGGCCCGCGGATTGCTCACAAACTTGCGTCGTACCCGCAGTGTTACCGTTGAGACTATCCGCCCCGGAGACGGCCAGAACGTACGTCCCCCTCCTCCTCCCATTCAGGCTCGCCAAGATTCACTCGACTGACAACGTTCTCGCTCGTGTGCAGTTCCCCAAGAAGGGCGACACGGGTCTGTTGCTTCTGGCTTGCGTCTCGACCAGGGGGCGGCGGAGCTGACGAGACTGCGTCCCCTTGTCATCCCCGCTTTCTCGCTCGGTGTTCCTCCCTCATTGCTTCCGAATCAAACGAAACGCCGCACAGTCACCATGCACTACCACGGCACCCTCGCCTCGAACGGTAACAAGTTCGACTCGTCGTACGACCGCGGACAGCCGTTCCAGACCGCCATCGGCGTCGGCCGTGTCATCCGCGGTGCGTACTGGAGCTCTCGCGCATCTCTCGCCTGCACAGTCCTGTACTGACGCTGGAAGAATGTGTCACGTGCAGGCTGGGACGAGGGTGTTCCTCAGCTCTCGCTCGGCCAGAAGGTGTGTGCGCCCCTGACCCCCCGGGCTTCGTCTTCGTCTGACAAGCTTTCTTCTCATGGCAGGCCAAGCTCCACATCACCTCGGACTACGGCTACGGTGCGCAACTGTCTTTCGATTGCCGAGAGAACGACTGGACTGACCTTCGCCTTGCCCTTCAGGCGCCCGCGGTGTTCGTCTACAGTTTACAGCCGCTGCTCTAGTAGGCCATCAATCTGACCTCGTTGTGCTCGCAGGCTGGCGGCGTCATCCCTCCCAACGCCGACCTCGTCTTCGAGGTGTGCAAGACTGGCAGCATCTCGCTTTACTTCTGTCCGCTGATTCTCCCTCCGCTGCCGCAGGTCGAGCTCCTCAAAATCAACTAAGCGCCTCTATAGAGCGCCCAGTCGGTGAAAAGGGAGGATTGCAGTACAGTCAAAAAAGATCGAAACTCGAGGCAGTGTACACCGTCTTTCTCGTGCGCTCTGGCTTCGGTTTGGACGGCGAGCCTCGTCAGCGCCCGGCCTGTGTTTACGCCTCCCAAGATAGCTGCCGCTCTACCGTGGACCGCGATCCCACGGGCCCGATGAGGGAGGGCGCGGCGAAGTTGCGCGTTTCCCTCCTTCCCTTCGCCCGCTCGCCCAAAAACGCTATCGTCGAGCATGGAGATGGTCGAGCGCGCTCTCGCTTTTGGCTGGGCGCACCCGATCCTCTCAGCAGCGTGCGCTCACCTCCCGCCCCACTCCCTCGGGGACCTCCTGGCGATGAAGCTGACGACGCGCTCTTGTCGCTCGCAGGGCGCTCTTGCTGGGCTGCGTGGCCGGCTATGCAGTTTACTTGCTCGTCTGCGCCATCGCCCTCCCCCACCTCTCTCCCTTGCGCGACTTGCCAGGCCCTCCACCCGAATCGCTTTTGTACGGCAACGTCAAGCGCATCCTGCAGGACCCGCCAGGCGTTCCTCACATCGAGTGGAACGACAAATACGGCGGTGTCGTCCAGTACCGCGGATTTTTCGGAGAGACGAGGTTGCTCCTCTTCGACCCTACCGCTCTGAACCATGTCCTCCTCTCGAACGCGTACGACTACCCCAAACCCGAGGAAGTGAGGGGCGACCTCGCCTTGATTCTCGGGAAGGGCGTCCTATTCGCCGAGGGCGAAGACCACCGCCGCCAGCGCCGTATCATGAACCCCTCTTTCGGCCCTGCACACCTTCGCGAACTCGTCCCGTCGTTCTTCGAGCATGCCAACGAGCTTCGAGACGTCTGGAAGGACCTGATCGCCCAGGGACATAGCGACGAGAAGGTTTGGAAGGATGAGGAGAAGGCGCAGGAGTATGCGAAGACAAAGCCGGAGGGCGAGGCGCTGGTCAACGTGATCGCGTGGCTCAACAGACTCACGCTCGACATCATCGGCGACGGTACGTCTGCAGTGTTGCGCGTCACATCTAACTCCTGACACTTCTCCGTGACAGCCGGCTTCGGATACCGCTTCGACGCGGTCGCGCAGCATAACAACGCTCTCGGCGCCGCCTTCTCCTCCATGTTCTCCCCCCGCGGAGCAGCTCGCAAGCCCACTCCCTATCGCATCATGATCCAGCGCACAATCGGCTTCTTCGTCCGCAAACTCCCCATCCTCAAGATCGCCGACTGGGTGCCAAACGAGCGGTTCAAGCAGGTTCGCGAGGGGTTCAGGACGGTGCAGAGCGAGAGTGACAAGATCATTCAGCTCAAGATGAACGATGCGGTCGAGAAGGACGGGGTAGAAAGCGTTTGGGCCGGAAAGGACTTGATCGCCCTCCTTCGTGCGTTCGCCATCTGGATCCCTCTTCCGCTTCCGAGCTGACGATTTGCCGACCGCAGTCAAGTCGACGCAAGGCGAGGGCAAGGCAAAGATGACACAGGCAGAACTGCGCGGACAGCTCACGGTATATTCCGGTCCTGTTCGACCGCTACTCGTCCACCAGCTGACGGTCTCCCCCTCGCAGACCTTCCTCCTCGCCGGCCACGAGACGACCTCGACTGCGCTCACCTGGACGCTCCTTACCCTGTCTCGCCAGCCGGAGGCGCAGGAGAAGCTCAGACAGGAGATTCGTGCCGCGAGGCGCAAGGCGAGGAGTGAGGGCAGGGAGGAGCTTGAGAGCAGGGAACTTGATGCGCTGCCGTACCTCGACGGTGTTGCCGTGCGTTGACCTCGTTCCATCGTCTTCCGGGTCTCTCGCTGAGCTGTTTCGCCAATCTCTAGCGCGAGATCCTGCGCCTCGAAGCGCCCGTCTCAGCCACCGTCCGTCATGCCGGCAAAGACGACTTCATCCCTCTCGGCACGCCCGTCCGCTCTCGCTCCAATCCCGACCGCCTCATCTCCTCCATTCCGATCAAGAAAGGCCAGATCGTTTTCATTCCCATCCTCGCCGTCAACCGCTCGAAGAAGATCTTTGGCGATGATGCGCACGAGTTCAAACCTGAGCGGTGGATGCAGAGCGAAAACGGAAAGGGCAAGAAGATCGAGAGTGGAGTGGGCGTCTACTCGCAGATCTTGACGTTCCTTGCCGGTCCGCGTTCGTGCATCGGCTACAAGGTGCGCCATATCGGCCCCCTTCTCCGCCAGGCGTGCCTCTGACGAGCGCCTGTTCACGCAGTTCGCCGTCCTCGAACTCAAGGCCATCCTCTCTGTCCTGATCGACAACTTCGAGTTCTCCTTGCGCGAACCCGACTTTGAGGTCGAGCACCGCTCGCTCATTGTCACTCGCCCGCTCGTAGTCGGCGAGGAAACGGACGGCAACAAGATGCCGCTGCGTGTTAGGCTTGCCATGCGGGACGAGGAGTAGCTCTCTCTGTTGTAATTTTTGTGCTCTCTGTGCACCCTCGGCGATTCGCGAGCATGCAAAATTGACTCGTTGCACAGATAAAACGCGGAGTTAACAGGCGAACGAATGGCACAAATACGAGGCTGCAAAAACGAGACAACAAGCGATGCTCTCCATCTCCTTCTTTCAAGCGGTCCGTCCTTTCCTTCCCCACACTCAAGCGTTCTCGTCCGCCACTGCGTCAATGGCACCCTTGCGCTTCGTCCAGTTGCGCTTCGCCCGGTTGCGCTTCCTCTCGCGCGACCACCCGCTCGTGCTCGTCGAGCCTCCTGCGTCGTTCGCATCGCCGTCGCCCTCCGTTGCGGTCACATACGCCTCGCACGCATCTGAAGGCGTTGTCGAACGGCCTTGCTCCGTCGAAGCAGCGAGGTTGAGAGCGGTGAGCGAATCGGGAACCTTCTCAACCTGAAAGGAAGTCGCCCTCGCTCCCTTCTTCTGCTGGCGAGACGGCTGCTTCGGCGTCGGCGGCTCGAGCTTGACTTGCGGAACCGTCGTGGTGCGAACGACGGACGGGCTCGAGCTGTGACGTGGCTGCTGGTCGAGCTGGCCGGTGCACGGGGCGACCTTGCCGGACGAGACAGCGTTGCCGATATCGGAAAAAGCGCGAGACTTGTTCGTCTTATGGGCGGGCCGGAAGGAGGTCGACGGGGCGGATCCAGGCGGCGCCACATCCTGCGAAGGCATGGCGTCTTCGGCGATGGCGACGCACGAGGGGCGGCGACTGTGCGAGGCGCGAGCCTGCGTCTGAGACATCTTCGCAGGACCCGTCGCGTTGCGCGAGCCAGAGATGGACGGCGTGAGCGACGACTTGCGTTTGACGCCAGGGTGAGGGACGAAAGCGGCCGCTGAACTGCGCCTTCCCTTGTCGAGGTACGATTGAGCAGCCTGCGGCGTGATGTCGGTGCTCTTGGCCGAACGATAGTGACTGGGACGGTTGCGGCGGTTGAGCTGCTCGGTGCGACTTGGTGGGCGGAAGGCGCCAGGCATCTCGTCCTCCGACTCTTCGTGAGACGGATAGCAGGGCACTTTCGGCGCACTTGAGTAGTTCTGCGACGCTGCCGAAGCAGCCGTCTCCCAGCTCGCCGTCCTGCTCGAGAAGGCCGAGACGGGCTGAGGCTGGCCCTGGCCGAGGTTCATCTGCTTCGCAAGCTGCTCGATCGCGGCCCAGTCGACGAAATTGACCTGTCCGTCGAGTCCAATGATGGTGCTGGGACGGTGACGGAGCGTCGGAGGGGTGGGTGACGGCCTCGCATCGAGGACCGGCGTGTTCGCGATCGGGTACGACGTCGAAGGGAACAAGGTGATGCCCGCGTCCGTCAGATAAGCGCTGGAGGGCGTGTTTGTGACGGGGAAAGGCCAGAGCGGGTTGTTGACGAGCTGCTGGAAAGTCTGGCGACTCTCGACCTGGGCTTGCGCGAACTCAGCGTGCTGGACTTGCTGAGCGAGGCGAGCTTGCTCGAGGGCAACAGCGTGGGTGTAATCGACAGGCGGAGCCGGAGTCGGTGGCGAGAAAGGCGTCGAGACCAGTGGCGTTCCTGGCTGCGACTTCTGAGAGCGTCCGCCTCTTCTCGTTGGGGCCGATGCGGCACGAACCGTCTTGGGCGCGAGCGGCGGCCACGACGTCTCTCCAAACAGCTGGGTGAACGCGAGAGTGGCAGGAGCCGATATGTTGCGTTGCTGAGCGAGGCGACCGTGGTGAGTGTAGCGAGAGTTGCCGGGCAGAGGAAGCGGCATCGTGCGAGGCTGGTAGTCCGGCACTTGCTCGAGCGGCTGCAGCGTATAGAGCATCAGCGAGCATGCGTGAGACTGCAAAGGTAGTGAGAGACGCACGACGAAAGCAGGTTCTTCCTCTGCGACCGAGAAGTGGAAGAGGTCGACGCCTCTGCGGCGGTAATGCATTAGCCATCGCATCAACAAAGAGTATGGAAGGAACGCACGAAGGGTTCCGAGCGTAGGGGAACTTGGGGGCGCCGTGAAGCGAAGGGATGGGCTGGAGGCCGAGCTGGCCGAGGGCGACCTTGGCCTCACGCGTCAACTTGCCGAGCGAGTCTTTGCCAGTCTTGAGGATCTCGCCAAACTTGTGTTCCCGCATCGAGCCAATCGAGATTGAGGCAGGCAACGAGACGGAGCGGAAAGTGAAGGAGGATGCGGCCGGGTTCAATTCTGTTTTCGATGTCGACTGACACGCACCGACGCACGCGGCCTCGGAAGTCGGTTGTGTCTCCTTCGTGTCGAAGTATATAGCGGGTGACGAAGCGGATCGAGCAGCGGTCGTTGTTGCCGGTCCAGTCAGGGTCGCGAGGTGGCCGAGAACGCTGCTGTACCTCGTCAACGGCTCGTCAGAGGCGACGACCTGATCCTCCGTCGCTGAAATGGATGACGCGAGCTCGGCGCTCGTCTCGCTGTCGTGGTAGACGATCGAGCCCTCCGAGGGAAAGGCGAACGAGTCCTCCTGGGCGGACAAGGAGTCCTCGGCGTCCTGCACGGCATCGCGCACACTGCGATGAGCATGAGAATCCATTTGCGAGTTGACGACAGGCAGTTCGGTCGGCCGATTCGCCGCGGGTCGTTCGGACGAGGCGTTGTCAGGCAACATGCTGATGGAGAGCACACGGTCCCAATGTGTCGGCCGAGCGCGGTCGGAGCTGGCCTTGAGGTCGGCTGTAAATACGCTGGGGGGAAAAGCGAAGCGCTCGAACGCCAGATTTGCGGAAGAAGCCAAAGCCACCGGTCAGCTCGGGAGAAGAAGCCTCACTCGCTTGCCAGGCCCGCCCCCCCCCCCGTCTTGCACGTGCCAACATCCGATCCGTGAGCCTGGTTATATCCGTCAGGATACGAGCGACTCACCTCGAGTCGTTGTGAGGCGAGAGCGAAGAGCGCGAGGACCGAGCGACGAGTTCCTGATCCAGCGACTTCACGAGCGGGCGTGGGAGTCGCCTGGTCGACGCAATTCGACCGAGTAAAGCGATCTAGGGTAGCACACTAGCCAACGAGAGCGGTTGAAGCGCAAGCGAGCGAGAAGGGCGAGCGAGAGAGTGAAGTCGTCCTCTTCTCGTCACAACCATCGCCATCGAAGCCTGTCGGGCGTTGCTGGAGAGTCAAAGTGTGACATGGCGAACTGCATCAGCCTGTGCCAGCAACACCCGCGTTTCCACCTCGATCCGCTCTTCTCCTCGACCTCGTTGTGCGTGCTGGCGAGGACCTCCGCCTCGCTAGCTGACGCCCTTCGCCTTTGCAATCCACGCCTACTACGCCCTAATCTGCGCCCTCGGGCTTCGTCTGCACTCTATCCGCCGGTTCCGTCACTGCGACGCACTACCTGTACCGCGGAAGCCACCAGAAGAGCGGCCTCCGCCTCCTCGCCTTCCGGACGAACATCCAGTACGCACATTCTCTCCCCCTTGCGCTACAAGTGCTCGTTCACATCTCCACAGACACCCGCATCAACATCAGTGTTCACCGCAAGAAGAAGGCGGCACAGGCGACGCGAGAGCAGGAGTTGCGGCAGTCCCATCGGCGCCTGCTCGACTCGGAGAAGGGCGAGACGCCGCACATGTCGTCGCGGTCGTCGCTGCGGTCTGCTCAGCACGGCCACCGCTCGCCGGACCATCCTGAGCGCGCTTCACCACCTGAGCGTGTCGGCACCGCGTCGACGCGACCGAGTCTGTCGGTCTCGCCCGAGGGACAGCATGAGGCGGGCGGTGTTTGGCAGGAGCTTGCGGTCTGCCGGCGACGGGCAGTGACGAAGGCATAGCCCGCGCAGAGTAGACCGAGACGGATCGACTTGACGAAACGAGACAACGAGTTGATGCTTCTTGCACCTTCGCAGTGATGCCAGAGCGCTCCCTCGCTTCTCGTCGGTGTTCTGTTCCGGAGTTCGAGCAGTGCTCGGCTGGCTGCGCGTGTTCGCCACCGAATACGAATCGGTTGCCGCGCTTGCAAGTTGTCCGAGCCTGACTCAGCGAGACTCGGTCTGTCATCCTTCGGGCGATCGCTCTTCGCTCTGCCGCTCACTCGTCGTTGCGCTCGCTTGCACTCTTGGCTCCACTCTCACACTCTCACACAGTCACACACTCACACTCTCACTACCCGCTCACCTTCACCCGCGCCCGCTCAGCTACGATGCCTGCTCCCGCCGCCTCCTCCGTCCTCTTCCAGCCGATCAAGGTCGGCCGCCTCGAGCTCAAGCAGCGCCTGGCCATGGCGCCCTTGACTCGCTTCCGCGCCGACGAGCACCACGTACACCAGCAGCCTGCCGTCGAGTACTATGGTCAGCGTGCGAGCGCTCCTGGCACCCTCATCATCACGGAGGCGACATTTGTCGACCCGAAGGCGGCAGGATACCCTAACGTGCGTTGTCTCGAGCCTGCCCTTGACGCTCCTCCGCTCCATCGCTGACTTCCGTGATCTCGTCGCCGCCATTTTTCCTTCCCTTGCGCCCTTTCGCCCCTACTCCGTGCGCCTCGCTCTCTCCTTCTCGCTCCTTCTCTTCGGCTCCGCCCTTCGCAGATCCCCGGGTGCTACAACCAGGAGCAGGTCGCGGCATGGAAGAAGATCGTCGACGAGGTTCACTCCAAGGGCTCGTTCATCTACCTTCAGCTTTGGGCACTCGGCCGCGCTGCCGACCCCGAGAACCTCAAGAAGGAGTTCGACGCGGACGTCGTCTCGGCATCCGACGTGCCGTTCGAGGGAGGAGCGAAGCCCCGCCCTTTGACGAAGGAGGAGATTCAGGACTTCGTTGGCTACTACGCTCGCGCGGCGAAGCTCTTCGTCGAGGAGGCTGGCGGTGACGGTGTCGAAATCCACAACGCCAACGGTGAGTCATTTCCCAGATGTCGTCGATCAGAGCGCCGAACTGACGCGAGCTACCTCCAGGCTACCTTCTCGACCAGTTCCTCCAGACCGTCTCGAACAAGCGCACCGATGAGTATGGCGGATCGCCCGAGAACCGCGCCCGTTTCCCTCTTCAGGTCGCCGACGCCGTCTGCGACGCCGTCGGCGCCGACCGCGTCGGTATTCGTCTTTCGCCCTTCTCGACCTTCCAAGGCATGAAGATGCCGGAGACCAAGGCCATCAAGGAGACGTTTAGCCACTTCGTCACTGAGGTCCGCCAACGTCACCCGGACCTCGCGTACATCCACGCCGTCGAGTCCCGCATCGCCGGAATCGCCAACGTCGAGAACGTTGCCAAGGACGAGAACCTCGACTTCCTGGTGCGTATGCAGTGCTCCTCTCGTTCGTATGAGCGCGCTCAGCGCCTTGCGCTCCACCTCTCGCTCGCCGGCTGACTTCTCGTTCGATATCTCGCAGCACGAGCTCTGGACCCCCCGACCCTTCCTCATCGCTGGAGGCTTCACGCCCGACACCGCCGTGACCGCCGCCGAGCAGTACGCCAACTCGGTCGTCGTCTTCGGTCGCTACTTCATCTCAAACCCGGATTTGGTGAAGCGGATCAAGGAGGGCATCGAGCTGACGGAGTACAACCGGTGCGTTTCGCTTCTCGATTGCAGCTTGTGAGGGTTGATGTGCAGCGGAATGAGACGGGGCATCTGCGGAATTGTGGTGAACGTAAACTGACTCCCTCTTCGTCGTTTCCTCCGTTTCTGCAGCGACACCTTCTACGTTAACGGCCCTGACAAGGTCGAGGGATACATCGACTACCCGTTCGCGGACGAGAAGAAGAACTAGAAGCAGTAGACTGGACTCACACTCGTTCGCGGACGAGAAGAAGAGCTAGAAGCAGTATCCTATAGACTCACACTGTAAACGATATCACGACGTTTGCCAGTACTGCTTGCTCTGGCTCGCCTTTCCAGAGATGATGATTTGCGAGCGACGCGTGGCAACCAGATAGCACAGTCTAGTGTCCATGAGAAACCAACTATCCCGTCACATCGATATCCTGCTGCTGCTGCTGGTGCTCAGAGACATGCGGCGAGCTCGACCTCGTCGACTTTGTAATGTGCACGAGCGTGGGCCTGAGGAAAGCAGTGGTAACCCGCCGTACGACCGCAGCCTGTTCAAGGCTCGGGGTCTCGCCGTCGAAGCGCGCCGCGCCTTGCTCGCTCTTCCTCAGTTTCTCGATCACTGTCGTGAAGTTCGTGTCGGTACATGATCGGGATCTGTCAACAACTAGTCAGCATCTAGCGAGCGAGCGTGAGGCAACTACACACGCCCCACGCCCTCCTGAGGGAGCGGCGGCGCTTCCTCCCGAAACTGTTTGACGACGTTGTCTCCCCAAGTAGAGGGCGGTTGAGAACCGCTATGGAGGACTAGGTTAGCCATGGCCATAACGAGTGTCCTTGCAGGATCGCACCTTGTAGTCCACCGCGGGTGGCCTCGGCGCGTTCCGCGAACTCTTGCGCGTCGGCCATGGCGGATGGTCATCCTTCGGAGGCGGCATCTGTTCTCGTCGCTCGACTCGAAAGATGGATGGCGGCAGTGTAGGACGGTGAAGCTGCTCCTCCATACGGCGTTGCGTAGCTGCGACTGCTTCGGGGTCGGGGACGTAGTGCTGTATGAAGGAAGAATCAGCGACAGAACGAGGGCGACCAAGCGCACAAGGTGGATGCTCGACATGGGTGTCGGGCAGGCGATAGGAGCAGTTGTGGCGAGACGACATCTTCTTGGTGCACCAAGTGAGCATGAAAAGGGAGAGAGGGAGAGGGAGCGCGGTCACGCGGCCAAGAGATTGGACCATCCGCGGATACTCCAGCGAGGAGGCTGACGAGACTCATCGTCACACCGACGGAAATAAGTCAGGAGGCGCGAGCACCGGCGGGGACGGACAGGAGTTGCCGCGAAAGGAGCACACCGTCAGAGGACAAGTCGAGGAGGCGAGGCGAGAAAAGCCGGGTAAGGATTCCTCATTCAGCGGCGCCTGCCAACGAACTCAGGATCATGTTAGCGCCCAGCGAGGCCGTTTCCTGCGCATTCGAGCGCGAGGTTGAGGCAGCCTCCCCTCCGAACAACGACAACCGCCCGTCGAGCCCCCCTTCTCCTCCTTCGCCAGACTTCTCCTGGTCCTCCGCGCTTGGCAGGGATCGTCCACAGCCCCAAAACTCCCAACGATTCCACTGCATGACCCTCAGCTCGTCGCCTTCCCTTCCCCGATGCAACAGCTGATGAGGATCTGAGCCAGCGAAAGCGGGCGTCGTAGGGCTCCGGGCGGCGGGCGAACGGTTTTGGTGGGTCGCTTGAGCATGACAAAGTGCCCAGCGGTAGCGCCAGCCGGTCTCAGCGTTGAACAAGGTAGCCGGTCGAGGGCGACGACCGAACTTCCCCTTCTCCCTCGCCTCGGAAGCGGTCGACGACTTCGCTCGACGTCTGTTGACCTCTCCTTTGCTCTCTACTGCTACCTTCGACCAGCGACACCTCCGTACCTGCCCTGTGACCCGCTCGAACGCCCTCCGATGCCTCCCTCGTCGAATTACATCCTCGCGGTCTCCGGGCTGGGCAACGTCGTCGGCACAGGCGGATCCGTCGCACGCCTGTTCGCCCGCGAACTGGGCTACCGCGTTGCTCTGATCAGCCGGCCGCGGAAAGAGGTGCACGATCTGAAGGACGAGATTGCGAGGGGTGGTGGAGTTGCAGAAGTGTTCAGCGTTGAGGAGTACAGCTATCAGTCTATGAACGAGGTGTTTGAGGATATCAAGAAGCACTGGCCAGATGGGAGGCTCAAATGCGCAGTGTGGAACACATCTCAATGATTCGTTTTGCGGTCCTCCTCTTCCTCCCTCCCCCTTGCTCATGCCCGCTCGCGCAGGTCTCGCATCCCGTTCCTGGACATCACCGAGAAAGACATCACTGTCTCCGCCACGATCAACATCATCTCGGCCACAGCCTTCTCGCAAGCCGCCGTCCGAGCCTTCGTTGCGCCCGGGTCCGACGACGATCAAGGTGGAACGCTGATCATGACGGGCGCGACGAGCGCGACGAGGGGTCACACACACTTTGGCGCGTTTGCGGTGGGCAAACATGGGCTGAGGGCGTTGAGTCAGTCGATTGCGAGGGAGTACGGGCCGCAGGGCGTGCATGTTGCATTTGTCGTGCGTCCCGCTGCTCCCTTCCCTCCTCTCGATGTACACTGATGATCTTGTCTCGATGTACATTGATTATCTTGAAGCGCAGATCATCGACGGTACCATCCTAACCCGCATCACTGCCCGCATGTTCTCCTCCGTCGAAGGGAAGGACCCCAACTGGATGCAAGATGAGCGCCAGCGTCTCTCGCCTGACTCGATTGCGAGGGCGTACATGTACCTCCATCAGCAGACGCCGGATGCGTGGACGCTGGAGATGGACTTGAGGCCGGCAAAGGAGAAGTTCTGAGCGGGAGCGGAGCGGACTCGGCGTGTTGTAACGCTACGGAAGTGCAACACAGCTCCGTAGAAGACTCAGCACAGTCAAGAGAGAGGCAAATGTCTTCGCAAGCAAGCACGAACAAGCGTCGCCCTTCCAGCTTCCAGCTCGGCTAGATCATCGCGATCACCCGCAGTACGGAAGCGGTGGCCGACGAGATGGACACCTTCGTCAGCAAGCGGCAGGGAACCGTTCTGTCGTGCCTGCTCGTCGCGACAGCCGGACTCCGCTCCAAGCGACAGAGTGCTGCTCGCCAAGAGTCGACCCACCAAAGCGCTCGTCCAGCACCGCTGGCAACCGGTGGGCACATCGTTCTGCTGCGGCGGAGGAAGAACGGCATGACGTGTAAGATGGGTCGGGCAGGACAAGACAGCGCGAGCAGTCGGCAGGGTAGGCGAGGAACGGGCTGCTGCGCTCCTGCTCTGCTGGGCGGGTCCACGCGCGAGCCTGTCAGGCTGCGGCAGCAGTTGGACGAGTGCAGGAGGCGCAGGAGTGCGACGAAGAAGCGAGAGAGCCTCGGTGCGAGCACTCCGTCGCCGTTTCGACCTCTGCGACGACGTGTCCGACGGCGAACGAGCTGCTTCGCGAGAGTGCACACGTCGGCGCGGGTGGAACACAACGCTGCGGCGCAGAACGAGACGCGCTTCGTCGCCATACATCCTCGCGAGGAAGATAAGCGCAGGGACGAAGCGAGCGTGGCGAGCGAGCCCGTCGTCTACGACCATGTTCAGTGGTGTCAACAGCGTCAGTGTGAAGCCATTCCAGCTGGATTCCGTCCAGGCAAGCACCCAGGGAAGCGCCAGAGAACGATACTCGTCGTCGCCCAAGTTCGCTGCCGGCAGTCCTTCTTCCGCCGTCTCGTCCTCGGCTCGCTGGGGGCCTGCTAGACAGCTCGAGCCAGTGCTACGAACCCGCGCAGCAGCAGGACCATCCAGGCGATCCCGCTCCGCCACCGCCTACATCCTTCCGCCTCGTCGTTCCGCCCCGTTCCTCGGTTCCCGGCTTCGCACCGCAGACGCAGCCAGATACACGGGTAGCGCAGACGCGTGCAGTCGACACTGAGCCACCCTGCGCCCCGTCGAACCCGCCGCACCTCGTCGCCGCCCTCGTTGGAGCGTCACTCCGGCAGTTCGTCCGCCTCGCCCGCACGCGTCCGCTTCGAGCGTCCAGTCGAGCGCATCCAGTAGCAGTGCCGTCTCAGGCGAGTGTCAGGAGGAAAGGACACGGCGTCGTCTCGATCTCGCCGCCTCCTGCCCGTCTCTGTCAGGAGTTCGGCCCTCCCCACGGCCTCCTCTCGCTCCTCGCGGTTCTCCTGGCTTGGTCAGACTCGGTACGCCCGCGTTGCACTCTCTGATACTGTACGAAGAGGGACCAGGTGAGCGGAGGCTGACCCGTGCACCCGCAGAGCCTTCCCGGACCCTTTCCTCCGAGCGAATCCCGGCAGTCATCTCGCGCTTCTCCTCGCACGCACCGCATTCGCTCAGGCCGCGTGACCTGCTCATACTTCTGGTGCGCTGAGGGATCTCTGCGGAGTGCGCTTGTTGCGGCAGTAGGCGGGCTGGGCGGAGAACGGCCTCGTCCTCGCAGTTTCCGGAAATCTGGCTGACACTTGACGCTGCCTTCGCCCCGCCAGAGATGGACCCGAGCAACACGAGGGGGAAGCCCTTGAGCGCCAACCTTCGACATCTCGGCCTGCCCCGCCGCCAGTCGTTCGAGCCGCTCTCGTCGTCGAACAAGGGCGCCCTCTCGCTCGGCGCGCTCCCTCGCCCCTCGTTCGCCGACCTCCCCGCCGGCCTGAGAAGCGTCCCTGCCATCGAGAGCAGCCGTCACCTCGGTTCGGCGTTCCGCAACGTCTCTACGCCGCTTGGAGACGATGGCCAACGAACGCCTGGTGGGTCGCTCGTCATCGGCGCCGAAGTGTTTGGATTCGGCAAACACCTTCCTCGAGAACTCGAGCGACGGGCGGGGCATGGCGGACCTGCGTCGCTGGATGGGCTGGACGACGGGACTGCGGCGTCGAGGTTGACGAGCGATTGGGTGACGGGGTTCGGCGCCAAGGCGGCGAGCTCGACGGACGACTTGCGGCTGCACTTGACGGACGACTCGCGAGGGCTGCGCGGCTTGGACAAACTCAGCGGGGTGAGTCCAGCGGAACGTTTCTCTCTTGCGTCGCTGCTTGGCCGCGACACGCTCTTCTCGAGGGATCACCCATGACTCTCAGGCCTCTTGACGAGCCTCTGATGCGAGGCTAGCGCGTAATGAGGTTGCATGCAAGACGGGCCTCCAGCCGACCCGGCGGTATCAGCGCTGACTCCTTTCCGCTCCTCTTCTTCTTGTCTCCCCGCACCTTCTACATTTCTCCCCTTCTTGCGACTTGCAGGACTTCATGAGCGGCTTCGCACGGTCTCAACTCGGACCGACCGGCTCAGCAGTCGACCTTCGCTCGTCGTCGCCCGCCTCCATGGCCGACTCGCTGCGCGCTCCTTCGCGGTCGAGCCTCCTCCCTCCCTCGTCACACCTCGCCCACTCGCCTGTCGACGCCTCCTCGCAGGAGACTTCACCAGTCGGGTCCAGCGGCGCCGGCTCCGCACCCTCGACAGCGACCTCGATCCAGCTCGGCGCGCCGTCACCGACGAGCTACGGCGCAGCAGCAGCGACAGGCTCGATTCCCTCCGCTGGCTCAGCACCCTACACCTACCCTTACCAGCCTCCCGACCCGTCTCCTCCGCCCCTCGGCAACCCCTACTTTGCACACATGGGCGGCGTCTCGCCTCCTCCCGCTGGGTACCCTCCGCGGGACAGCGGAGCGGCCGAGCCGATGTACAACAGCTTCGGGCAGGCCGTGGCGGGCGCGCAGAGCGTCGAAGACGACCTCGCGAGTGGGCTGCGAGGGATCAACTTGGCGGGCGAAGGAGGAGGAGGTGCAGGCGCGAACGCGAGAGGCGGTTCGAGGTCGCCGTACGCGGGTGAGCCGTTCGGGAACATTTCGACGACTGCTGCGGCTGGTGCAGGAGCTGGCGACGGTATTCGCGAACACCCGGGCAGGCATAACTCGATCAGCTACCCCTACTACCTCCCGCCCGGCTCGCCGTACATGAGCCACCAGGACTCGTACCCCCCGCCCATGTCCTACGCGCCCATGGGCTTCTACTCGCACGATGCTGGTGCGGTCGTTCCAGGCGGCCGTCGCGACTCGATCGCGCCGGCTTGGGGACTGCCCATGCCGCCGTTCGCTCTTTCCCCCGAGTTTGTCAACGGCTCCCCCTCGGCCGTCCCTTCTCGCCAAGGTTCCTTCTCCTTTGCGCCGTCCGGTCTTCCGGGTCAACCCGGCGCGATGTCGCCCTACGCTTCCGGCCCTCCCCCTCCCTCCAACGGCTTGGCGAACGGTCATCCTCCTGCCCCCCCTCCCTCGCACCTCGAACACGGCGGTCCGCCTCCTCCTCCACCGATGTACGGTGGTCCTCGGCTCGGACAGCAGCACCAGATCATTCTGGGACGTGGCGTGAGGGGGATGGAGTACGTCGCGCCTGGACCGGTGCAGCCGCATGGGTACGGCTCGGGCTACGGGCCTGACATGAGGAGTTTAAGGAGTCCGCTGCTTGAGGAGTTCAGGAGCAACAGGAACAGGAGTTGGGACTTGCAGGTGCGTCGCGACGCTTCTTACGGCGGGTAACTTCGCACCTTTGTCGAGGTTGTGGCTGACCTCGCTATACACGATCGCTCGAACAGGACCTCGCCGGCCATATCGTCGAGTTCAGCGGCGACCAGCTCGGCTCGCGCCACATCCAGACTAAGCTGGAGACGGCGACTACCGAGGAGCGCAACACGGTCTTTAAGGAGATTCTGCCGAACATGCTCCAGCTCTCGACCGACGTCTTCGCCAACTGTACGCTATACTCCTCGCGCGGCGCCGTGAGCTCCCTCATTGACCTCCTTCCTCGCAGACGTGATCCAGAAGTTCTTCGAGCAGGGCAGCCAGGTACAGAAGACGGCGATGGCCAAAGTCCTCGAAGGCCACGTCCTCCAGCTCTCGCTCCAGATGTACGGCTGCCGCGTCGTTCAGAAGGCGCTCGAGTACGTCCTCGTCGACCAGCAAGTTCGCCTCGTCAAGGAGCTCGACGGCAACGTTCTCAAGTGCGCGAAGGATGCGCAGAGCAACCACGTCATACAGGTGTGCAGGCTCCTCCGCTCGCCTCACGCAACGCTCGCTAACCCTCGTCACCTCGCAGCGCGCGCTCGAGCGAGTCCCGCCCGAACACCTCTTCTTCATCACGAACGCCTGCGTCGGCGAGGTCCACAGTCTCGCCACGCATCCCTACGGTTGCCGCGTCCTCCAGCGCATCTTCGAGAACTGCCCCGCCCATCAGACCCGCACCCTCCTCGACGAATTGCATCGCTCGACACAGCATCTCATCCAGGACCAGTACGGCAACGTGCGTTCACCCTCGCTCGCTTTCACCCGGATTGCACGCTGACTCGCCTCCCTCGCAGTACGTTGTCCAGTGGGTGCTCGAGAAGGGCGACACGGCGGACCGCTCGTCCGTCATCGCCAAGGTCTACGGCCAGCTGCTGCCCCTCGCCCAGCAAAAGTTCGCCTCGAACGTCGTCGAGAAGTGCATCCTGTACGGTACCGACGACGAGCGTTGCCGCTTGATCGACGAGGTCCTCCAGACCGGTCACGACGGGTCGAGCACGATCAAAGCGATGCTCGTCCATCCTTACGCCAACTACGTCATCCAGAGTCAGTTCTGTTCGTTGCTTGTCGCTCTTCGACGGTTACTGACGTTTCCCACGCCGCGCAGAATGCCTCCACAGCGCCGTCGGTCCCCAGCGCGAGGCCCTCTTCGCCGAGACGACCAAGCAGATCCTCAACCTCCGCAAATACTCGACGACCTACTCGAAACATCTCGTTACTATCGAACGCGTCCTCTCCGCCGAACGCGAGGCGAACGGTCTGCCACCTCTTCCAGGTTTCCATCACGGGCTGGGTCCCGCGAACGGCGGTGGCCACATGAACAGCATCTTCATCCCGCATCCAACTGCAGCATAGACGGCATCTCACAACAGGCAGTAACCTCCCGGGCGACGCCCCTCCCTTCATGCACCTCGCCCCGCTCGCCCGTCTCGCCCTCGATCCCTCTCTCGCCTGTGCATTCCCCTCCCGTGCATATCCGGTCCACATCATCTGCCTTACGAAACGCCGTGCCGTATATAGATTTTTTTCACCCTGCACCTTTCCCGCCAGACATCCCTTTCTCCTTATCCCGCATATCTCCCTCACACATCCTCCTCTTGCCGTCCGTTATACCTCCCTTCCCAGCTCGCACAAAAGGCTGCGCTTCGTCTCGTCCTCTCTCCATTCGCAAAAAGGCCGTTCCAGGTTGTCCCTCCCTCTCGCTGTCTCCCTTCTCCTCCTCTCTCATCTCTTTTCCGGTCCGTCGGAACTCTTTTCCGTTTCCTCCTCGCAACCCCCTCGCAAACAATTCAGTTCCTCAGCCCTCGACTGCGTGCGCGAGCGGGAGGCAGGGAAGGAGAAGCGGGTTGGCCTTCCCAAGCTCGGTTGCGTACGGCCGCTCTCGCTCGATGACATGGCGGGGGGCGGGAAGCAAGCAAAGTAGGCTGTTTACAAGCGTCATAATAAGAACAACGCAGCAACGACACTGATCAGCTCGTGCGAGGGCTCAGACCCCGAGCAATATCGCCATGCACCAAGCACTGGCAGCAAAAGTGTACGCGAGATGTGCTTCTGCACGGATTTCGTCGGAGCCTTTTCGATGGATCCGTCACTGCTGGGTTCGATGGCGAGGGCGCGAGGGACATTACGACGTTGTGCGTCCCTGCGTGCAGATGAATGGAACGGGGGAGACGGAGGGAGAGCGTAAAAGTCGTCGTCGGTGTGAGGTTAGCGTGGAGGGAAGGGAAAGTTGCGCCGCTTCTTGTCGACCAAGTGCGAGGCAGAGTAAGGCTCAACAACGGCTACACAATCCTGAAGAACACTATCCCTTGCGAGTCGACGGTGGTGTAGCCGTTTCCGCTCCCACCAATGTATTTATGCAGCCATCCTGAGCTTCTCCATGAGCTGTGCAAGCGCTAGGAGAGAGTTGGCTGAGCTTTTGCGAGCGAGTGACGGCGGAAGAAGGTGCGGAAGACTCGACGAAAGTTTCGGCCCGAGCAAGACTCGACGACTCAGACAACGATGTTACACCTGCACGATAACCTCTAATGCCCTCTTGAGTGCCTTGTAGACTGCTCCCTCGCTCAACACACCCGCCGCATACCTCAGCGGCCTTTCCACAATCCCTCGCAATTCTCGCCTGTTCGCTTCCGCCCCATGCGATCCACTCATCCCGTGTACGACAGCGAAGACGAGTGAGGCGACGTTGGCGAGCATCTCGGGACGGATAGGGGAGGTGGGTAAGGAAGAGGACGGGGCGGAGGAGAGCCAGTTTGCAAGGAGAGCAGCGGCGGAGGAAGGGGGAGAGACGGTGGGTGGAGATGGCGTGGGTGGAGTAGTGGTGAGGACGGACATGGCGGAGGAGAGGCTGGAGTCGGTAGAGGGTGACTGAGAAGTGGGCTGGACGGGAGACGCGAGGAGCGCGTCGAGCACGAGGGCAGCTGCGCGTCTCAAATCGTCAGCAACTCAAAGTACTACGGCGAGACGCTGTGAAGCTGAAACCGGAGGATGATCGCAAGACACACCACCTTTCTCGCCGCTACCAGCCAGCAACGTCAACCCAACGACTCCCTCATTGACCAAAACCGGGTACTTCTCGCTCGTCCTCACCATCCCCGCCAGCAAACCCGCCACTTCTCTGCGCGTAAGCTTCTCCCGGGCAACTTTGACCTGTTTTGTCCTTGCGTCGTCGGAGGGAGCGGCGAAGAGCGTACGGACGAGGTTGGCGATCACGCGGGTTGATTCGGAGCGGAGGCGGAGGTCGTCTACACGAGTGGAGAACGCCAGGACGAGGTCGAGGGTGAATTCGGTGGTGTCGGCGGAGGGAGCATCCTTTGCGGTGTCGAGGCCGAGCATGGCAAGCGCATTCGGGACTGGCGGACATACGAATCAATCAGTCAGGGCGTGTGCGTCAGATGAAAGGCGACGCACTGTTACCCGACGCGAGATGCTTTAGCAAACCGACGCTTGAGAGCTGAAGCGGCTGGACTACATCGAGCTCTTTCCGCAAGAGCTGCGAGACGCACGAAGTCACGCCCGTCTCGCCAATCGCCTGCCGGTTCCCCACTGCAAGCGTTTTTAGATCAGCCGAAATCAAGCGATCGCGTGCGAGAGAGATGCACCCGGAATCGCCAAATGCCGCAACAAGCTCACGACGCCAAACAAGACCTGCGTCGTCTCGCCTGGTCGGCCAGTCTTGCCGACTGCACCGCTCACTCGGTCGCGAACGATCCGAGCGAGAGGAGAGGCGAGTTGATAGTCGCGCGCGAGCGAGAGGGTGTGTTCGTCTGTGCGAAGGCGCAATCGAAACAGGATGTCAGCACTTGGAGAAGCTTCACTGGCCCGACAAAGCTTCTCGGACCACGCACCTCTTCGTCCGAGTCCCGCAAGCATATGTGATGCGCAAACAAGCATGTCCTCCCTCCCCTCTTCCGCCTCATCAAGCCATCGCACCAACTCCTCAACTAGCCAGCTCTTCTCGCCCGTCGCGCCGCCCTCCCCCACGCGTGTCTCCTTCCACAGCCGTTCCATCACTTCATCCGAGTTCGGCGCTTCGACAACAGCTCGAACAGCCGCAGCTTTAATCGTCGAGAACGCCTTGTCGGTTCTTGCTGGGTCATCTGTCACACTTGACCAGTACCAAGGCGGTCGCGCGGTTTTGATGAAGTCGAGCAGGCGGTAGAGAAGCGTGCTTTGGGGATAAGGGAGGGAAGGATTGAAGGTGGAAAACGCGATGGCTGTTTTTGCGGCGTCTGAATCTTGGACGACACCTTCGAGCAGACTAGCTGAGATGGTAAGAATCTCGATGTCGGTGTCCAGGTAGTCGGCTGCATCCTTGGTGGAGACGTGGAGAGGAGGAGGCGAATAAGGGGAAGAAGCGGCGCTGAGAATGACGGATGCAAGGGCGGGAATGCCAGAGTCGACGGGGAAGTCGCTCTTGTCTGTCAGAAGGATGTCAATTTGCTGTAGCGGAAGGGTTCGACGCAAGGCTAACCTTCGCCAAGCACGTCCTCCAGGATATTCGCCGCCCAGCCTCCCGCCATCGACCCGATCTGCAACCGCTGTTCCTGTGCCGGATCCTCAGTCTCGGCAGCCCAGCTGCCCGTCGTGTAGACTGTAGTAGTCGCTCTGTCGGCCGTGCGCACGTCGAGTATTGCGAGAAGCGCGAGGAGGTATTCTCGGCGCGTTAACTCTTGTCGTACTGGGTCTGGTATGCCGCGGTGCCGTCAGAGTAGACATCTAGCATGACAGAGAGCCGTAGACGCACCGAACTTGAGCGAAGAGTTCAGCATGGCCCCGGTCGCTGCCCGCACGAAAGTGAGCTCTTCCAGCGACATCTCCTGCGCCTCGTCTCCATGCCTTCCCGCATCATCCCCAACACCAAGCAAGACGGAGAGGAGACGGGCGAGCGATCGAAGGATGCCGGCGTCGAGCGTTTGCTGGCGATTTGGATCTGCTCGAGAAGGGCGTCAGGCGCGGCAACAAGCACGAACGAGATGGAACGTACCATGCTCGAAGCACATGTTCCCTACGACCCTCCCAAGCTCTGTCTGCGCCATCATCCGCTCGTTTTGACCATCCTGCTCCCCACTTTGTCGAGCGAGGTTGTCGAGGAGACGCCCGCACGACGACAGCAGCGAAGTCTGGCCGAGAGCCGCCCGAAGCACCTCTGCAAACCAAAGGAAGATATTGACCGGTCAACCTTCGCCCTCAAACGAGCTGTTGGGCGAACGCACCGCTTCGCAGACTATCCGCGATCTGTCGTCCCGCCAAACTCACAACAGTCCAATCAGCCGCAACAAGCTCTGGCCGCTCCGCAAGCTCTTCCAGCTGCTCTACCGCCCCCCGCAGCTCGACCGGGACAACTGCGACGGCAAGTTGGGCGATGAGAGGGTGCGTGCATGCGCAGGGTCAGCGAGGGCGACAGGGCGTTCGTGAGACGGTCGAGACATACGAGTCGCTTCTTCGAGCACTGCCATGGCCGACGAGCGTAAAGACGAGCGAAGTAAAGCGAGATGCGAAGTGAGAGCGAGCAGGCGGATGCGAAGAGGGGTGAAGCGTGAAGCAAATGTTGTGCAAGCGCCAAAGTGCTCCTGAGCCTTCCAGCGGGGTCGAGCTCGCTCAATTGCACAATGATAGTCATTGCACCCCGACCAAATGCAATACGTTACCGCTCGCACGCCTCACAACTTCCCCTCCCTCTCCATGACCGGCCTCTTTTCCCTCCATTTCCTGCGGAACTCGTGGAACTTTGGCTCCTTCATCGCTCGTCGGATCAGGTCGCGCTGGGACATCTCGTCGGGCGCGCGGAGGAGAAAGTCGGGCGAGCGGTTGCTGCGGAACGAAGAGAAGTAGGTGGTGACACGCGGTCGGGGGGCAGGGGAAGAAGGTGGACTCACTAAGCGATCATAGCAACATGTATCAGTATCTCCGCCGTCAACCCAACAATAGGTTGCGGGTGCGCCTCGAACGCATGAAAACGGTGTTTCCGCCCGTCGAACCAGGGGTAGTCTTCGACAGTGTGGTAGGGCGTCTTGCCTTCGAGGACGGGATCGGGGTGTGGGTGGTGGAAGACGCGATGGGAGGGGTTGGCGGTGAGAAATGCTTCGAGCGGGAAGGAGAAGAGGTCGGAGACTTCGGAGGGGTTCAGTTCGGGCTGCGAGGCGATGCGTCAGCACTAATCCGGGAAAGCAGGTTGCAGGTAGAACGTACCTTGAGCGAGTAGTCGAGCACGAAGCAGATGACGGGCGTGACGAGCATCATTGACCGAGCGAGGAAAGGCGGCAGCGACGTGAGGTATCGTATCCGTGTCGTGTCTATCGGCAGGCCGACTTCTTCGAATGCTGCGAGGACGCGGGTGAGCTTCGAGCCCCTGGACAGCGTGGCATGCTTGAGCAGGACATGGAGCATCGCCGCCGCTCACCTTCTCTTCGAGCGGTCGCCTCGAGGTTGATATCTGCGTCAAAACCGGTCATCACTGACTTTCGTGCGCCATTGCAAGATTGAGGGCGTACCGGTGTCGTCCATCTTTCCGCCAGGCAATGCAACTGTCGTCGAGGTTCAGTCAGTTCCGCGCAGGAACCAGAGGCTGACTATTGGAGCGTACCTTGTCCAGGCTGCACGTTTGCCCGATGAATCATTAGCCTCGAATAACGGCGGACTGGTAGAAGGAGGGTACGCACATATGTCCGCAAAGTCTGACTCCGCGTCGACAGCAGGACGTTGAGGTTGTTCCCCGAGCGTGAACCGAAGAGACAGACGAGGACGGCAGAGCGGCCTTCAGGGAACGGGTCTGCGCGGATGAGGACGTTCAGCAAGTATGTCGAAGTCAAGTTGAAGAGGGGCTGCACACAGGGATCCGGCGGCGGTTTGTACCGCGCCAAGTTGGATATCGCCTTAAGCGACTTTGGCGACAACGGCTCGATGGCGGAGAGAGACTCGGACATGGCGTCGTCGAGGAGCTCGCCTTCGCTGTAGGCGCCTAGCTCGTCTGTCGAGGTTGTCATGGGTGCGGGCCGAGGGGAGCTCATGGTCGGCGGCGTGTGCGGCGGGCTACGAGAGCGCGGATCGTGTTAATCGAGGTTGTCGGGGTGCGGAGGGGGCGGAAAAGGAACGTACTGAGGTCAGAGGGTGACTTCGAAGACGAGATGTGGGGAGGGTCGAGAACAGCCGGAATACGTTCGAGGCGGGAGTTTCGCGGGCGGCAAAGGCCTCAAGCGCACTGGCTTTGTTTCCTGATGTCGTGAACACTGCCGTCGCCCCGTACGAGTGCGATAGCCAAAGTCGACGGAGGATGGCCGGGGACAGTGTGCGACGGAGTGAAGCGGTGGGAGCGGGCGGGGACAACACAGAACGGTAGTAGAGCCCTCAAACAGCACACTTGAGCCTCAAGTAGCCCGTCTGAGCCGTTGCGGTGAGCTGTTTTTATGAGACTTTGTTCTCTCACTCTCGCGACTCACTCGAGCGGCCATGTCGGGTCCTCCCAAGCTCTCGTTTGGGCTGAACAAAGCACAGCTGCCACGACAACCTTCCAAAAAGCCCTCCACAGCCAAGCCCATCTTCGGCGGCGCAGACGACGTCGACGATGCGCCGACTCCTCCTCCCGGCATCGACACCTCCAGGTCGAAGCAGCGGCCGGGCGTGTCAACTGCCTCGCTGACTAAGGCGCAGAAGAAGAAGCAGCAGCAGGAGGTTAAGTTGGATCCCAGTGTGTTCGAGTACGACGAGGTCTACGACAATATGAAGGCGGCGGAGCGCGTTGCTAAGGAGGAACGCAAGAAGGAGTCGAGCGACAGGAAGGTGTGTTCGTGTGTCTTTCTGACCGCCCTCTTCCGCTGACCTGCCATCGATCGCCGCGCGCAGCCCAAGTACATCAACCGCCTCCTCGAGACGGCCGAGTTGCGGAAACAGGACCGCTTGCGGGCGGAGGACAAGATGATACAGAAGGAGCGAGAACGGGAAGGGGACGAGTTTGCGGACAAGGACCAGTTCGTGACGCCGTCGTATCTCAAGCAGCAGGAGGAATTGCGGAAGGTCGAGGAGGAAGAGAAGAAGCGCGAGGGTGCGTCCGAGACTCTCCATTGCATCAGCCCGTACGTTTGTGCGCTGACGCTCTTTGGTACTGTCACTGTGCGCAGAGGCGGAGGCGAAGAAGAAGGGACCGGGCGGCATCTCGACGTTTCTCAAATCCTACCTCGACTCGACCGAAGCCGCTCACGCTGCCGCCGTTGCCGCCACCTCCTCGAACGTTAAGAAGCTTCCTCTTGGTCCACAACTACCAACGGAGCAGGAAAAGACGGATGCGCAAATTGCAGCCGAGTACGAAGCGAAGACGGGCAAGAAGGTCGAGGTCAACGACGAGGGGGAGATTGTCGATCGCCGGCAACTCATGTCGGGCGGACTGAACATCGTCAAGCCCAAGGCTGCGGCGTCGGCGGGCTTTGCGGTTCCTATCTCGGCAAGACCACCGCCGAAGAAGGACGACGAGGAGGGCAAGGACTCGCTCCTCCACTCGGGGATGTCGGCTGCTGAAAGGGCTCGACAGTCTCGGGAACGCATGTCTCGCGAAATCGAGCGGCAGATGCTGGCGCTTGAGGAGAAGCGCAAGCGAGAGGCGGAGGAGCAGCTCGAGCAGAACGTGCAAAAGGTTGCGAAGCGGAACGACGCCCATCGCGTCGCGCTGCTCAAGGCTGCGGCGGAGGAGCGACGAAAGAAGAGGGCGGAGGAGGCTGCGTGAGCGGAGGCGGAGACGGAAGGAGCTCGAGGAGGTACTTCTTGTTGTCAAAGGCCGTCCTGTCCTGTTGTACTTTCCTTTGCAAATTTCCCTACTGCATGGTTGACGTTTCCTCGCATTCTGAACATGTTGAATATCCGGGACTGAGTCGCTGCGAGAGTTCATACCAGTCCTTCCGCGAGGAGTTGCTCTATCGCTCCGACTGTCGCTCCGTACTCAGTTTGACGCCGCCTGACCACTTGCCCTCTCCGAATGCCCTCTACCTGCGTCCTGACAGTCGGCAGCACCCGCTTTGACCCACTCGTCGCCACTTTTCTGAACTCTACCTCGCTCTCATCGCTCTCCTCCCTCGGCGTCCAACGCGTCCTCGCACAGATCGGGAACAGCTCTTTGCCTGAGGGATGGGAGGAGGGAGTACGTACGACGGACACGGGCTTGCAGGTTGAGGCTGTGCGGTTCTTGGGAGACTTGGAGGAGAGGGTGGGGAAGGCAGATGTCGTCGTGAGCCACGCAGGTGCGGCGAGATGCCCTAGTAAATGCGTTACGATGTTTGTACTGATGCGGAAGGCCTCGATGACGTGTCTCGGTGCAGGCGCCGGATCCATCCTCTCCTTCCTCCGCCCGGTCGAATCGTCTTGTCCCTCCTCACAATCAAATCCAGCCCATCGCCAGCTCGTCCTAGTTCCAAATTCGACTCTCATGGATTCGCACCAATCGGATCTGGCGGATGAGATGGAGAAGAAAGGCTGGGCGGTCGTTTGCCGGAAACCAGAGTGCGTCGCCCGCTACAATCCCTGTTTCTGCGCAGTCGCAGATCATGTGAAGGCTGATTCCTCCGCAATGGCGCTCAGAGATCTCTCGGCGATCCTCAAGCAGCTCGCTTCTCAAGCGAAACAGCAAGGCGAGATGCCCGCGCCCGACTATCCCCCCTTAGACAAAGGCCGCATGCAGCGCATCATCGACGGGACGCTTGGCTACGTCTGAACGGTGAGGCGTGTATCGCAATGCTCTCCATGTCGTGGTTCGATTCCTGACGGCGCTCTCGTCGCGCAGGCTTTGCTACGCGACTCAAGACGGAAACACCGCCCGCACGGGTGCGTCTCGACTTGCAGCAAGCGTCAGACCGCGCCGCAAGTCATCAAGAAGCCTGGGAACGCCTGGCGCGGGAGACCCGACGGGCTAGGCGACCTTGAGACAAGCATCTCGCGAGGAGAAAGCCTGTCGTCTACCGCGACACTCTCCGCCTACGGCCTGCCCTCAAGGCTCGATGCCACCCGTCTACATACCTCAAAGACAGCATGTCCTCTCGTAGAACTTGCTTCCTCCTGTCGGCCGATGCGATGATGCTCACGTTGCAACGCGAATCCTCCTCGTCCTCCTTCATTCTGTTCTCCTCGCTTTCTCGCTGCGAGATGCCGCCGAAGAAGAAGGCTGCTGCTATCGCGCGTCCGCCGCTGCCTGCGCCGAACTTCACGCACCCCTGCGCCTCGCTTATCTCCTCTGTCCTCGACCCGGCTTCCCTCATCGAACGTCCGCACTCCGCCAGCTACCACGCTTTCCTAACTTCGCCATACTATCCGACGGCCTCCTCGACCTCTGAGCCACCGAACAAGAAGCGCAAGAAGGACTCGAGCGAGCCGAAGCTCCCGACGGCGCTCGATACCGCGATTGAGGCTGTTGTGGTCCAGAAAAAACTCCTAGCATGGTTTGACGGCGTGAAGGAAAAGCGCGGGATGCCATGGAGGAAGGAGGTCGATCCGGAGACGCAGTCGCAGAGGGAACGGACGCAGAGAGGCTACGAGGTACGTCCTGTTCTTCCTCCTCGTCCAGACTGGAGCGGTTCTAACGTGACCTCGCACGCAGGTTTGGGTCTCCGAGATCATGCTCCAACAGACGCAAGTCGCGACCGTCATCCCGTACTGGAAGATATGGATGGAGAAGTTCCCGACGGTTAAGGCGCTCGCAAAGGCGGACATCGAGGAGGTCAACGAGGTCTGGAAGGGTTTGGGCTACTACTCCCGCGCCAAGAGGCTGTGAGTGCAGCTCTTACATCTCTCCCTGAGCTCGACTGACCTCGAGATTCACCTCAGGCTTGACGGAGCGAAGACAGTCATGGAGAAGCACGACGGCGTCTTGCCAGAAACGGCGGAAGGACTGCTCGACATTGACGGAATGTGCGTCTTATCACGGATCTGCTCTCGTGTCGCACTGTTCTGATGAATCGCGTGCTGACCCTCCGTGTCGACACGCACAGCGGACCCTACTCTGCCGGCTCGATCTCGTCTATCGCCTTTGCGCAGCGCTCGCCCGTGGTTGACGGCAACGTCACTCGCGTCCTCTCGCGCCTCGCCGCCTTCCACGCTCCTGCAGCCGCAAAGGCGACGACTTCCTACGTCTGGGCATTCGCAGACGTCCTCGTCCCGCCGCAGCTGAAGAAGAAGAAGGCTTCTCCGGTCGGCGACCACACCTCGGCGCTTGAAGTTGGCGGGCTGAACAAGCCCGGAGCGTGGAATCAGGCTTTGATGGAACTCGGCGCGACGGTGTGCACGCCGAAGAACCCAAACTGCGCCGAATGCCCGCTCAACGACGAGTGCCTCGCTTACGCCGAAGCGAGTCATGCCTCTTTGTCACTCACCCTCTACGAGATGCTAACGAGGTGACCCTGCAGGCTCGCTTCGTCGCTCACCGCCCTGCCGCAAACCGTTCCGCGCCCGCTCCTCCCGACATTGAGGACCTCTGCAGCCTCTGTGCGCCCTTGCCGTACGAAGACGCTTCCGAATCTCATGGTCATGGCGTCGAGGTCTACCCCATGGCTAAGGAGAAGACGAAGAAGCGGGACGAGGAGACGGCTGTTTGCGTGCTCGAGTGGGTGCCGAGCGGGACGGATGAGAAGAGCGACGAGGGCAGGAAGGTATTGTTGATCAAGCGGCCAGAGAAGGGTGTGTCTGCTTGGGTTCTCGCCGGATGAGAGGATCCGAGCTGACTTTGCGGCATAGGCCTCCTTGCCGGGCTGTACGAGTTTCCCGCGGTCGACTTGCCCGCTTCGAACGCTCCCTCGACATCAAAAGCTCGCTCCAAGTATCTCGACAAGCTCCTACGCATTCTGCTCGACATCCCGTCCTCCACGACCTTCTCACCTTCGTCGCCTGGAGACGCTGATTCCTCCGACTTGCGCATCCTGTCCCGCTGCACTCTCCCGCCCGTCACGCACGTATACTCGCACATGAACCGCGCCTACCACAGCGAACGCCTCCTCATCTCCTCACCCTCACTTCCGGTCTTGCGCAAATCCTCGTCTGCCTCGCCAGCGAAGAAGGACGACCTGGTGCAGTCCCTGCCGGGCCGAGGGAAGTGGGTTGATGCGGCTGATGTGGAGGGCGAGAACATCGGAGGAGCGGTGGGGAAGGTTTGGGAGGAGAGGCAGCTACAGGCGAAGGGGCTGGGGAATAAGACCGGCGCGAAAGGAAGGGGAAGAGCGAAGGTTGGCGAGGGCGGGAAAAAGGGGAAGGTTGAGAAGGGCCAGGGGAGCTTGGCGAGCTTCTTCGTCAAGAAGGCAGAGAAGCGCGTGAAGGGGACCGTTGAGGTGGACGACGAGCTGACCGATGTCGAGGAGAAGCGCGAGGTCGACGTTGTGACGAACGGCAGAACGTTGAGGGCTACCATCGAGCAGGAGACCAAGATCTACAAGAAGCGGCGGATTGCGCCGGCTTCGGACGACGAGGACGAGTAGCGTATGGCCTGATACTCGCGACATGTACATCTTACCTTGGCAAGCCATGGTTGGAGAACAATGTTACAACAATTGTTAAGAACCCCAAAGGTAGCATGCGAGATGTTCGCTGCGCTCATTCGTCCTTTTCTTCGCGGAAACGGGGGTTCTGCGCGATAAGCCAGGGCAGTCAATACCGATCGCGCAGATGTAAGCGTCTTCGCTGCCAGAGGCCCTGATACGCACCTCGTCCGGGTCTCCAGCGCCTGTCGGTACGTCCCGACCCGCACCCCCCGCATCGTGGTCGTCGCGGTACGTCTCTTCGACCTCGCGCCTTCGCTGCGCCTCGACCTCCTCGCGATTCTTGAGGTGTCCCCATCCGCCACGTCCGGCTGCAGACCACGAACGATCAGCAAACCCATTCTGGCGGCGAAAGGTATAGCGAGCGTACGGTCCCAGTCCTCGCGGTACTCATCCCGCACCTGACCTCCAGACCTTCCGCGCCCGTACTGCCTGTTTTCGGTGTACCCTGGGTCGAGGTCGGCGCGGATGATGCGCTCATCGAGCTTTGTGCCGGAGATGTATCGGAGAGAGGCGACGGCGTGAGAGTGGTGGAAGAATCTGGGCCATAGCGGAGTCAGCGTGTCGTCGAAGTACCAAGCCAGCCAATTCAGAATAACAACTGTTATCTCCACAGGCGAGAAAGGGAGCGTGCCGACTCACTCGACGAAGCAGAACCCGCAAGGCGTCTTTTGATGCCGGTCCAATCCCATGATAATACGCTTCACCTCTCCCACCCGACTGAACAACTCGTAAATCTGCTCCTCGGTTGTGTAGAACCTGCGAGTACAGGCAAACCAGGTCAGTGGGGAAAGCGGGTTGAGGAGGGAGCGAGACGCACGAGAGATTCCCAACGTAGACGGTGGAGGAGACGGCGAGGTTGGCGTGTTGCACCTCAATCGGAAGGGGCGAGCGCGAGTCTCGGTATGAGCTGTACGACGAGAGCGAAGAGATGGTAACGGTCGCCATGGTGCAGAAGCAGCTCGGCGGCGAGGGCGAAGGGTGGCCGCCGCTTGCGAGCCTGGGTATCTACACGCTCCTTGAGCAGCCGGAGCTTGTCAAAGCCTTACTCAGCGAGGTGAGCGGTTGCGGACAAGGCGGAACTGTTTGCGGGCGCAGGTTGGAGGTGAACCACCCGCTCACAACTTGGCAGGAAGCCTGCGCTGCCTTGCTATCGCTGTCTAGGGCGTATTCGAAGCTGCCGGGCTCACGCACGACCTGCGTATGAGCCTGCCATCTTCGCTCTTGCCTTCTTGCGATCCTCATCAGTACACCGTTGTGCCTTCTCCAAGCCGCGGGACACCTGTCGATGGGTGGATGGGTTCTTTGCACAGTTCCAAGGAAGCTGCAGCCGGGCATGCCCCTACGTGCGAAGACTCGCCTTCTCCTTCCGCTCCTTCTCGAGATGCGCAGACCCCTGCCAACACCAAGGCCAAATCTGCGAGCTATGCATGGAGACTGTTGTACGCTCGAAATTGACGTGATAGGAGCTGCCGTGTCGAGGCTTGCTGCTCTGAGGACTCCACCCCTTGCGGCTGCGACCGCTCATCCTGCTCCTCGCTCCATCCCGTCGCTCCAATATTTTACAGCTCTCGGGCCCCACGACAACAGGCGTTTTCTGCTGACGATGGAACCCTGGCACCCTGCCCTGCAGGCATGACAGCGAGCTGAGGGGTTCTTGTCGCACTGGCGGTTCTCCTCTCATCCCGCCCGCGCAGCGCCTGCCGGAACCGTCACGCTTTGCTGCATACTATCGTCGCGTTAGGCGACCTTTCATTGCTATTGTCACCCGTCAAGCAAATGAAGGGTTCCCCTGTCTTCTCCGTCCACCTTCTCCACCCTGCTTCCGTTCGCATCTCGCTTGACTGCACAGCTTTGCACACGATGGCTCAACCGCAGGACACCACTCAGCCTCTCTCCGCGGCCGACATGCCTCCTCACATTCGCCAGCGCCTGGAAGAGGAGACGGAGCGCTTTCACCACCCGTGCGTCTGTTGCTCTCGCTTGCGGGCTCGGTGGGCGCCGCACAGGGCCTGGCTGTACTTGTGCTGAACGAACGCCTGCGGCTGATACTCGCTCGTCGCGCATAATCCTCCCACCACTGTACTCCGCCCTCCCGTCCCGAACCTCGCTCGTCATGCAGTCACTCGGTCGACGAAGACCTCGCCGCCGCTTCCAAGCGCCACGATGATCTCCTTCACTCAAAGGCCGAGCACGCACACGAACAGGTCGAGCACGTGCGCTGCTCGTTCTCTCTGGACGACTTCCCTTCTGGAGGGCCCCACCTGGCGAGAATACCGATGCTGACGCGTGCTCGTCCGTGGCGCACAGGCCAAGCAGGTCGCTGCGACGTACACTTCGGACCCGTCCCACTCGGCCCCGACCAAGGCGACGCACAATACGGACGACGCTGTCAAAGTCAAGGAGCAGGAGGTCAAGGATAAGTAGGTTCGCTACGCCTCTTCACAGTCTCTTTCACTTTCTGCTCGCTTGAGTGGACTCGCTGACTCGCTGTCGGGTGCTGCGGCCAGGCGGCGGCACGTCGAGCAGCAGCAAGCAGAGTTGGGCGACCTGGAAGCGCGCCTGAGACGGGCAAACGCGATTGAGCAGTCGTTGCGGGCGAAGCTGGGAAGGAGCGCGTGAGCAAGGGGTTTAAACGCTTGATCAGAGAGCGGGAGAAGTGGGAGTATCTGCTCAAAGAATGTTGATTTTTCGAAGCAAGTGTAGTACCGTCGTTTCTCCATGTGACTTCTCGCCGGGCTCGCAAGGATCCAACTGAGCGCAGAATGTGAGAGTAAGTGAGTTACAGCAAAGGGAGGACGGATCCTTCGACCGCTCCTACGCCTCAGCCTGCACCCCCTCGCCCGCCGGAAGCGGCGGCAACGCAGGGGAATCCGGCTGTCGAGGCTGGTGCTGCTCGAACGGCTGTTGCGGCAGAGGAGGCGGAAGGGCGGTTTGGGAAGCTGTAGGGGAGGCGGCGGCGGCTTGGGCAAAGTCGGCGTGAAGGTGGGCGGGAGGGGCGGCGGGAGGGAGACCTTCGATGCCGTCTCGGTTGCGGTACAGCGTGATCTCTTGTTGTCTGCACTCAAGCCCGCGTCAGTGGCGAGAATGAGAGGAGGGAGAGCTTAGGGGGACGCACTTGAAGTACCGCCGGTTCTCCTCGTCGATCAAGACCAGGTTGAGGTAGTACCGCGTCGAGAACTTCTTGTTGACGTCGCGGAACGTTGGAGTGAGCTCGAAGCCGCCCAAGAACAGTCGAATCGGGATCGTCTCGCCTGTCAAGTGCGGACGAGTTCGTTAGTCGTCTGTGAGAACGGGCGGAACGGCTTGGGGCGCACCTCGCACAGGCGCGCCGTCCATGATTTCGAACTTGGTGATCGTCTCGCTCTCGTTGTACTGATTGGGTGCTGCAAGCGGAACACTATTGTCAGCGCTGCGCTGTGAACCGAGTCGAGGGAGCTTCCAACGTACCCGCTCCCGTCGTCTCTCGTCGGATGATGCTCAACTCCATGTGCTTAATCTTGATCCGCACGAGCAGGAAGTAGATCTTCCCGATGATGACGTCTTTGAGGTGGTATCTGTGAGAGAGAAAGTCAGGACTTTCTATCACGCGACCGGTGCGCGGTCAGCCGCAAGAACGCAGAGTTCCCCTACTCACTTGGCCTTGTTGTACTCGAACTCGATATGCAAGCAGTCCTCGATGCCGACCTCCATCTTGATCGAGTTGACAATGTCGGGCGGCATGCGGTACGAGTGAACCCAGATCTCCTTCTCTCGCACAACGTCGGCCATTCTTCGCGAGACGGTGACGCGGATGAAGTACCTGTACACGTCCGCATCGGGTCAGTCACTGTTGTGTCCACTGCAAGGAGGGCTTCACGCCTCGTGAGCCGGCAAATCTGCCCGCATCTCGGCGCAACAAAAGCACAGGACGCACCTTAGCTTGACGTTGATACCATGGTAGCTCTCGTACTGCTTCTCGACGTTCTTGAACTCGAAGTCGAATGCCTGCGCTGTCCGCATCTCGCCGGGGTTCGCGAGCTCCTGGACGAGCGAGAGGAACTCGTAGTGGTTGCCGCGGTCGTAGAAGAGTTCTGCGTGGAAAAAAGCCTCTCATCAGTCTACATAATCTCCTGTCGCGCAAGATGATGAGGACCGAAACGGAATCTCGTCAACGCACCAATGCTCCCAACAAACTCGACCTTGATGCCGTCATGCTTGACACCCTTTCTGTCTTTTACTCGTACAAGGACCTGCAATGACGAGCGTGCATCCGCAGCGCCTTGTCAGCTCGTCTCGAGTCCGCCGCCCCACCTCGAGCGAGACGAGGTGGTCCTTCGCGGCGTATGAGAGCGATTCGCGAACGGACCTGCCCCTTGACGCTCTCGCCATCTAGATAGACCGGACACCGTTCCTTCCCAGTGAGCGCATCGCCCTTGCTGCCCTTCGTACCCTGATCTGTCTTGGCCTCGACAGACTGCCGGTCGTCCTCGTCTGCCAGTCGCACGTCCACCTCAACCGCACTGCCAGTCAGCGAAGTGAAGAACGAGGCCATTGCAGCGCTGTGCGAGGCGGGAGAGCGGTATTGCGGTGAGGATGAGGTGGGGGAGCGAGGGGTGAAGAGCGTGGTGACGAAGTGCGGTGAGGCAATCACAGCGTGCTACGCTAGGTTGCCAGTGACACGGCTGATGGCAAGCCGCTCGATAAAGCGGGTTGAGCAAGACGGGAAGAGATGGAGAGGGATGAGAGGAGAAGGCGACAAGCGAAGGACGACGACAGAGGACAGGTTCGGACAAGTACAGACAGCTCTTGTCCAACGGTAAGACAAAAGGCAGGAAGGCGACATCGGATACAGCTACGAAGGCGGAACGAGCGAGGGTGAGGGTAGTCTGGGTTGAGTCTGGGCGTGACGGCGGCGTCAGGGCGTGCGTAGGGTGGAGATTCGTTGACAGCGAGGATGACAATCACATTCGTCCTGCAGAGCGAAGAGGTTGAGCAAGAGACCGAGAGGCGGCGGGAGAAGCTGGGCGCACCGCTTGCAAGAAGGTTGTTCGCCAGGATCTGCTCCTCGACGGCCGCCAAGACAATTCGTATCTGCGACGTGTCTGGTTCGCGAACGCTTCAGTCATCCTACGAGATGAGGCGATGAGGCCGGGGAAGATCCTGCGAGGTGAGACGGGCAAGCGGGGAGGTAAGGAGACGCACCGGTTGCACAAGTCAGATGCATGATCAGCGGTCGAGTCGGGTTCGCGTACAGTTCGGAGAACCGGTGGGCGAGGAAGCGCGTTGTCGCTTCATAGGTGTTCGGGCCCGTGTATTCGGGAATGTAATCGGACAGCTTGTAAAGCTCGAGCTTCTGGCGGTAGATGTCGATCTTGTTGAGGAAGAGGATGACGCTCGCCATGGCAAACCATTTGGAGTTGGAAATTGACTGCCACAGCGTCGTGGCTTCGGAGATGCGCGAGACAGTCTCGTCCTCGTACAGCACCTGGTTGTATTCTGCAGAGGGGAAGGTCAGTCTAGAGGACGCTCTTCTTGGAGGGCGCTCGGTACTCACCAGATATCGCAAGCACAAACAACACCACCTGCACGCTCTGGAAGCAATTGATCCACTTCTTCCGCTCGCTCCGCTGCCCGCCGACGTCCATCATCCGGTAAATTGTGCCGTGAATGTCGAGCTTGATTTCGGTAATGCCTGTCGTCTTGACGCGCGAACGGAGTATGTCGATGTCGGAAGGGATGTAGCCGGCTTGGACGAGGCGGGCGATGTTGTTGAAACAACTGTGGAAGGCGCGTGAGCTGCTGCGCGGTGGAGGGAGGGACGAAGCTGAAGCGTACTAAAGCGCCGAGTCGTTCACTGCGTCGGGCCTTGAAGTTCAGCTATACGGCCGATGATCTGACGACTGGCGAGAGCAGAACGGGAACGCACATTGAAACTCGTGCGACATCTCGACCGCCTCTTTCGCTCCGGCGAACGCCCAAACCGTCGCGATGGCATTTCCCACGTCGGGCTTGAGCTCGCCAGTCTCCGTGGACAGCTCCGGATTGTCGCCAATCGACATGAGCAGCTCGATGTGCACGTTCAGCGAATGGGGAACCTCGATGCTGAGCAAGTCGAGCGCGTCGATGACGGCCTGTTCCGACGGAGATGTCAGTAAGCCACTCGGTGCGAGAGGACGACAGATCAGCAATCGACGACGGCCTCAAGCGCACCTGCATCGACCGCACCGCGTTGTCGAATATAACGTCCCGGTATTCGTCTCGCTCCTCCGTCGTGAAAGGCTGCCCATACGCCAGCTGGAACTGTTTAATGATAGTCGACTTGCCGGACTCGCCTGTTCCGAGGAAGAGCAGCTTGATCTCCCTTCGCATCGTCTCCCGTTCCTGCGCGAGCGTCTTTTCGATGGCCGCGCTGCGGACGGGTACCGGTTAGCGACGACTTGAACACGGTTATAGTACTCAACCGCATGTAGTGCGAACGGAGCGCAGTGGAATGGCCGGGAGCGCGAAGATTGAGCTCACCTTCGCGCTTGCGCCTCCGGGTCAACATGGGTTGAAGCGCCGCACCCCATCGTAGAAAAAAGCTGCAGGCGTGGTCAAGCGAAGGAGCAGGCGGCGCGAGGAAATTGTCGTCGAGCGAAGAAGAGAGCGCAATGCAAAGCCTCCTGGACGAGTAGCGGTGAGGGGGGAAGGAGGGGCCACGGATCGAGCCTAGCTCGTATCTTTCATCCTCCCCTGCGCCTCGAGAGCTGTGTGGCCGCTCAGGCCACCATACAGGGGCTCGTGTGCGGAGTTAGGTGCTTGAGCGCGAGGACGAGGAAGCGAGGTCGGCGGTGTGCTCGTGCCCGTTCCGACCGCGCATGCGCACCGTAGCCTGGACTCCTGAGAAGGCCTCTCGGCGCCAACGCAACTCCTCGCGAAGATGTGGGACGGCGTTATCCTCTCCTTCCTCGCGAAACTGATGAAGCGGTGTCGTGCAACGGCGGGGGCATGGGGACGCGTGCAGAAACGTCCGTCTGGTTTTTAAAGCTGCGTTATGCTACTGTAGCTTTGTAGCAGAGTCTGGCCGTCGAGGACCGAGTGGACGACGGCAACTCCTCTTGAGCTCCTCTGCGCCTTCTGCACCGAGCCCTTGTCTCTCAATCTGCGGCCAGACCTCTCTGCTCGTGTTAGTGTCTGCAGCCCGTCGAAACTCTGCCACGGAACTAGGTGGACAGCGCCAGAGCTGCGTCGGCACTCATTCCCTTGCGACGAGGCAATGCTCACTCCTTTCTCCGGCCATTGTGCACGGACGTGCTCGACGCGAAGAACGAACGATCGTCACCTTTTTGAGTGCCCGCGCTTCGCGATCTCATGCGGACTTGCGATACAGCTTTTCGCCCTCTTCCTCGTTGCTTCTGCTGCTTCTTAGGCTTAGTTCGCTGCTTGGTTCACCGCCATCATGGCGCTGAAGACGCACATAGAGTATGAGGACGAGCCGGTCACTCAGCAAGACTTGCAGTCCGTTTCGGTCATGCCGTTCTTTTCCTCCTCGCTACGTTGCCATCCTTGCGCTGGCTGCTATTGACGGCTGCTTCGTACAGCATCCAACCATCGCCTTTGGGTTTGTGATCGGCTTCATATGCTGGAGCGTCTCGACAGCCTGGCCGCAGACGCACAAGTTTTCCGTCTACACCGTCTTGATCCGGAGTGAACTCGCCGTCTGCTGGATATTCGCCGTTATTTGCTGGCTGTGCATCGTTGGGACTATCCAACACTCCTTGTACGTTCCGGGCAGCTTCTCTGATTGCATCCGTCTTCATGCTGACGCATAAGCTCCCTCACAGCGTCTTCTTCTTCGCCATCCTGACTTGCTGGACATTGTGTGTTGTCGCGTTATCGGACGACACTCCGGCCAGCGGCCAGCGTGTCACTGACCGTCGTCTTCCCGTGGTCCCTCTTCCTCCCGTCCTCGTCTCCTACACACAACACCGGTCGCACCTCGTACCTTCCAACCTTACAGACAGGTACAATTCCTCCTACAGATCGTGATCTGGCGAGTCGTGCTCTTTGTGGGCTCGTAAAGACCAAGCGCTGCTCAAGTACGGCGTTGCCGCCTTGATCGCCTGTATCAACATCAGCGTTGTGCGTATACCTCCTTCAAAATGTGAAGCTGCGCGCTGACGGTCAGGACCGACAGTACTGCATCTGGGTCCGTCAAGAAACAACGAGGCGACTTCGGACCAAGTTGACCATCTCACATCCGGAAGCATACCTCGTGAAGCTTCAGGTGAATTTGCTCCCGCTCATAGGGTTTCGACGTTTTCAAGTCGCTGATTGCCCCGGTTCACGCCTGCTTCCCGATCGAGATGACCATGTCGGACCTCATCGTCGACATCTGCACCGCCAAGCCGTCGCGCCGGGCCCTCACCAAAGTGTGGAAAGACGGCCTCCAAATCGCCGTCCAGACGCAGACCACGACGACCGCCGTCCGGGTCGTCGACGCCCCCGCCGGCTCCGAGCCAGCCATGCGCACGACTCGCACACCCGCACGACCCGACCTCCAGTCTCGGTTAAAGAAGATGCGCCGCGAGCGCAAGGAGCGCCAGGAGCGCAGGGGGGCTCAGCAGGCGGCGGCGAGCGGAGACATCCGTATTGACATTGCACGAGGTAGAAGGGGCTCGGGTGTGTCGTACGACGACGAGACGATCGAGATGAAGGACGTCGAGACGTGCGAACCGGTCTCCGCCTCTACGTTGTCGTCCCCTTGCCGGTCCAAGCTCCCTCCTATACTCCTGCTGACACTACTGACGTACAGGACATCGCCCGCCTCCCTCGAGACTCGCACGCCGGCGGAGGCGTCCGCTTTGTTCTCTCCGACGGCATCGACGAGAAGCGCTGAGCGCTCGGCGTCGCTTCAACGTCCCCGCCTCTTTCACGTCATTCCACTCGCTATCACTCACGCTCGTACACGTCTCTATCTTCCTGGTAGCACCATTCTAGTAAAGGTCTTTCCACCCCTCCGGTGCGTTGGGCCATCCTCCTCATCCTCGTCCTCCCCGCGCTGACTCGTTCTGATTGCGCTCGCAGGTCGTTGCGTCCCGCAGCGACAACCTCGGGGCCCGGGCGAGACCGGGAGAGAGGGGAGCGGGTGCCGAGATGATATTGTGCAGCACGGGAGTTCTCCGATAGTCTTCCCTTTGTAACTGGACTGGGATTTGGGTGTAATCCAGACCTCTGCTCCGCCTTCCTCAACGGTGGCTCACTCGTCCGCTGCTCGTCCTCCCTCTTCCCGCGTCGTGACACCCGCTGTCCTGCTCGTCGACAACCGCCCGACATGCCCTACGTCGACCTGCCTGCGCGCCACTTGTGCGTCTCCGTCACTCGCTCTTCCTCGCCGCCGCTCCCCGCCAGTCGGCGACGTTGAGCAACGGATCCGCTGATCGCCGAAGACGATGCTTGCAGGCGCCAGTACTATGTCATCAACCCTGACTACAGCGCCGACATGAGCATGAGCATCAAGGCGCCTCCGCCGCCCTCTCGCGATTCTCTCGATCCCGACAAGCCCATCCTCGTCTTGACGCATGCCGGCACTTCATCCGCCAACTCCTTCATCCACCAGGTGCGTCGCGTCAGTGATTTTGAGATGTTTGGGGGCTCACGAGTAGCATCTGCGGCAGTTCCGGGATCCTCGGCTGTCGAATGCACTCAACCTCGTCTGCTTCGACTCGCGGTACTACGGGCGGACAGAGGGACCTCGGTTGGATCACTTACAGGATCTTGAGGTACGTACGAATGAGCACGAATGCAAAGAGGCGCACGCTGACTTTGCGACTTCGCAGGAACGAGCGGACGAGCTGCTGGATGCGATTGATGCGGTTCTGGGGGACAAGCCGTTCTCCTATCTCGGCGAGAGTTTTGTCGGCTCTCATTGCGGGGCTTACATCGCGGCGAAGCGGCCTCAGCAGGTGCGTTCGAGCGGTGACTTCCGCTCGAGCCTGCCTCCTAACGGTTCCCATCATGGTTTGCAGGTCAAGGCGGTTATACTCATCTCCCCATCATGGACTACCGAGTGCGTCTCGCCTCGCTGAGCTCACGGAGCGCTGCTCACTCCCTCCTCCTCCAGCCCGCCCGAAATGATCGACATTCTCCAACGAGAATACGCACCGCTGGCATCTGCAAATAAGTTTGGGAAGGGCGACGGTACGGGGCGGATACCGGACGAGGCGATGGCCATCGCGAGTGTGCCTCCTCCCTGGCTTTGCCGCTTGACTTTGCCTGACGATCTCGCTCGAACGCAGGGGACTACTTCTTCAGCGGCTCGAACCTTGTTCCAGATCGACAGGAAGCCTTCTTGCGGCAGTACCAAGAGACTCGTGCGTTTGACCTCTGCTCGCGACCCGAACGACCCGCTGACCTCCTGATACGAGTAGACGGCCCAGGCGAAGACATGTTCAAGTTCCAGCAGCTGATGCACTGGTTCAAGCGGAGCGCTCCATCGAAGGAGGTCTTTGCCGCTGTGCGGTGTCCGGTGCTGTTGCTTGGCGGAACGCTCGATACGCAAGTCAGCGGTTCGGACGCACTACAGCAGTGGCACGACTTGTTTGTCAGCGGTGCGTTTTCTCCACGAATCCGGAGCTGCGACGGAAGCTGACGACGAGGCTGCCGCAGTACCGGAAGCCGACAAGCGCATCGAGCGAATTGTCGACGGCCCGCACCTCCTCGCGACGACCAACCCGAACATCGTCAACCGTTTCGCCCTAGCTTTCCTCAAGCGATGTGCGTCGTCTGCCTTCTCATTGAAGCGGAAGAAGGTTGGACTGACTCCGTTCACACGCGTAGACAACCTCGCTTGAACTCCTGTCCGCTTCCGTGGCTCTCTCGTCGCGTTCTTCCGTCATCGTGCATCACGCGCAGTCGTATTGCATCTCTCGCATTGGAGCATTGCAAGCACTGTTCGCTCTCGACGTTGTAGCGAGACGTCCTTTACCTCGTCCGCTCCGACGTTCTCGTCTTCCCTCGTCTCTAACCACGCGAGCTTCCTTCTTCCTCTAACAATATTTCGCTGCAAGCGTGTGTCCATTCATCGACACAGGGAGCCGTCGAGCCACGAGAAGTTACTCTCCGTCATTTGAGACGCAAGGGTCGGCGACTTCTCCTCCTCCGCTCGCTCTCACTGCGCCCAGCTTGTCCAGCGACATTCTCGACGCTCTGCTGGACAGTGACACACGCCAACAACACTCGCTGAACGGCCAGACGAGCGGCGCATCTTCAAACCTCCGTCCTCTCATCTCTCGCGGCAACGATGCCTTCCCTCCCGACTCGCATCGCTTCCCTGGCCAGATCAGCATCGACAAGGAGCGTGTCGTCCACCGCATCTGACGCCGAACAGATGCCGCCTCCTCCCGTGCCCTCCCACTCCAGCGCGCCCGACAACCAACTCGCGGACGATCAGAAAGGTCCGCACTGCTCGCACTCGCCTCAGGAACGTCGCTGACCATGTCTGGACCCACAGTCACCCCGGAAGAGTCGCTCAAGGCGTACCGGCTGCTCGAAGCGCTTCGCAAAGGTGCGTGCCGTCCTTTCCCCCGCTCCTCAGACCGATGAAGCTGTCCGAGGTCGAACTGGTGCTCCCTTGCAGTCTAGCTGATTTTTCCTTACCCTGACCTTTACAGGAGATGCCTCGCAGATTGCGCCGCTACTTGACGAGGTCTCGGCGGCCGCAAAGCACCCTGCTCTGAACGAGTTCGGCGAACAAAGACGAACGAGCACACCGCTTCACCTCGCAGTACGATGCGCCAAGTGTGAGTGCGTTCTCTACGCCTGCTCTAAGTCGGATCTGACGGTGCGCCGCCCGCAGACCCGACTGTCGAGCTCGTCTTCCGTCACCAACCCTCGGCAGTCAACTCCCAAGATTCGCGCGGACAAACCCCTCTGCACCTCGCCGCCTCGCTCGACCGCCGAGACGTCTTGTCCCACTTCCTCGCGCAGGAGGACACGAACGATATGGTGCGGGACCAGAGCGGCAAGACGGGCTTAGAAGTTGCAGCGAGTCCGGAGGCTGCGACGCAAATCTCGGGTGCGTGGGCTGCCTTTTTCGTTCTCGCCTTGTCAGGCTGACAATTTGCGACAAACAGTATCGCGGAGCAAGTGGAACGAGATTTACCTCGCTCACCTCGCCGCCTACATCGCGTCTCCGGCCTCCGATTCGGCTCCCTCGTCCAAGCGAACATCGATGACGATGGACTCGCCTCGCATATCGACCTCTTCCCTCGCTCCTTCTCCATCCTCCTCTTCCGCCTCACCCGTCTCTGCCGCCTCAGGACACGTCTCGAACGCAGCAGCCGAAAATCTCTATCACTTCATCACCAAGCCCCGCTCTCGATGCTGCGACTTCTCGATTCGCGACTCAGCGAGCGGGACGACCATCCTTCATGAAGCCGCGCGTCGCAAAGACCTGGGCTTGATCAGGCTCGTCTTGTCGAAAGGCGGAGACGTCCTTGCACGAGACAAGCGTGGGAAACTCGCGATTGATCTGGCGAAGGACCAGCGGATTAAGGATGTATTGCAGCAAGCGGCCAACTCGGAGGGACGGGCATTACAGGCTGCTTCGACGCCTGGAGTGGCGGCTCCTCTTGCGAACGCTGGAGGAGCGCCGACACTGAGTCAGGCGCCTGTCATGAAGGGGTACTTGCAGAAGTGGACGAACGTCGCCAAGGGCTACAGGCCGAGGTGGTTCGTGCTGGACAACGGTGCGTGGTCCTCTCTCCGTTCTTCCCTGCCCCTGCTTACCTTTCGCTCCGCAGGCAACCTCTCGTATTACCGCAGCCAGGAAGACGAGGGTAAGGCTTCACGCGGCTCCATCAACATGTCCATTGCCAAGATCGACCCCCCTGGAACCGACAAGCTCAAATTCACGGTCGGAAGCCGCCTCGGCAAGACTTCGCCCGCGTTGTACCTCAAAGGGAACCGTGAGCGGGTTTAACCGTCCTCAATCGAAATGGGAGCTGACAAGGGGTTTCGCAGATCCCGTCGAAGTCATGCGCTGGGTGGATGCGTTGCGGCAGAACATCGAGCTCGCGCGAGGCGACAACGGCTTGCAGCGCACGCCTACGTCCGCCTCTACAGCGCCATCGCTTGCCCCATCTCTCACAAACGAGACTCGACGGTCTTCCACGACCGCGCTCATCGGCTCATCTCCCGCCCAGTCGTTCGGCGCCGCCTCCATCGACGAGGACAACGAGACTGTGAACGATGAAGACTCGCCCCCTCACGCCGATGACTTCCACTTGATGGCGCAGGGCGCGAAGACGCAGCTCGAGACTACCCAGCGATTGCTCGCCTCGCTCGTCACTGACGGAGATGCCTCGTCGCAAGAGGACATCAAAGATGCGCTCCAGCGGTCGCTCAAGACGCTTGACCAGCTTCTCGACGACTATGTCGACGCCGTCGGACAGCGGGAACACTTCTTCGCTCGTCGATACGAGAAGGAGCTCGATGCGAAGCGGATGTGGGAAGAGAGTCTGCGCGAGGTCGCGACGCAGCATGCGGCGATGGAGGTCGAGCTGCAGAAGACGGCAAAGCAGAATACAGCGCGCAAGCGTGCTTTGCAGGAGGTTCGCGCGAATCTCGGCGCTATCACGCCTGCCATGAGCCCGCGCAACTCGGTTTCGGTGCAGGACGGTGAGCGGCCGGTCATCAACGCGCTTCCCGAGGACGGCACGCAGGCGCTCCCCTCGCCCTTGCGCGGCCCGACCCTCACAGTTGACACCAAGTCGCGCAGTCGAGACACGATAGTCACCTCGCTGTCGCCATCGCGCGCCCGTACTCGAGCCGGTACCGCCGTCCAACCTCTCGCGCCTGCCGAGCTCGAGCAAATCGTTCACAATGCTCTGCACAATGAGGAAGGCGGCGAGACATCCGAGGACGAGGACGAAGACGAGTTTTTTGAGGCTGTCGAGACGGGTGCCATCCCCGTCGAGGACGAGATTCACGCCGAGTCTGGGGCGGACAGGCAGATCAAGATGTCGGCGCCGGCGCAGGAGCTCCTCGCGAACACCGACTTGTCGCCGTACAAAGGCTACGAACACCGACGAACGAGCTTGCCGATCAAGAGCGACAACCGACCGAGCGTTTCGCTTTGGGCCATCCTCAAGGGCAGTATCGGCAAGGACTTGACCAAGATCTCGTTCCCCGTCTAGTGCGCCCCTCTTCGTTGGCCGATCTACCCGACTCATCGCTGACTTGCGCTGCCCGCAGCTTCAACGAGCCGACTTCGATGCTCCAGCGCATGGCGGAGGACATGGAGTTCTCCGAATGTCGTACGCGCTTCCTTTGAGTCTCACGCTCGCCTTCGCGCTAACTCGCAGTCCTACAGTCGACGCCGCTGCAGCCGAGCACGAATCGTCGAAGCGCATCGCCTACGTTGCCGCATTCGCCATGTCGAACTACAGCTCGACGTCAGGCCGCATCGCCAAGCCGTTCAACCCGCTTCTCGCCGAGACATTCGAATACGTCGAGCTCGACAAGAAATATCGCTATGTCAGCGAACAGGTCTCGCACCATCCGCCCATCTCCGCCTGCATCGGTCAATCGCCGAGCTGGGAATATTACGGCATGGTCAATGCGCAGTCCAAGTTTCTCGGCAGGAGCTTCGAGATCCGGCCGACGGGAACGGCGCATGTCACTCTTCGCCTTCCGGCCGATCGCGCGCCGCCAGGCTGCCCGCCGTGCAAGACGATGCCGAACATGGTCGAGGAGCACTACTCCTGGCTCAAGGTGTGTTGCCTCGTTTGCTCCTTCCCCTCACCTCGCTGACGCTCGCCTCTGCGCAGGTCACGACCGAGATCTCGGGCTTCCTGACCGGCAGCATCAACATTGCGCACTACGGCGACATGGTCGTCACAAACCACCGAACCGGCGAGACCTGTACCTTGACCTTCAAGCCGCGCGGGTGGCGAAACAGCAACGTGCGCGAAATCAAGGGCGAGGTCGTCGACGCGCAAGGAAACCGCAGCTGGGAGATTGCCGGCAAGTGGGACTCGCAGCTTGTCGCACGGCGAGCAGGCGTCGGCAGCGGCGAGCTTGCGCCGGACGCTTCGCTTCCGACGGATCACGCTGGCGAGGTCGTGCCTGAGTACATCCGGTTGTGGAAGAACTCGCCCAAGCCACCCAACATGCCTTTCAACCTGTGCGTGCTGACCCCCTCGCCTCTGAATGCGCTTGTCTAACCTCGGTATCACAGCACTCCTTACGCAATCACCCTCAACGACCTGAACGACGAGCTCAAGCCATGGATCCCGCCTACCGACTGCCGTCTCCGACCTGACCAGCACGCCTTTGAGGCGGGCAACTTCGAGCGTGCCAATGAGCTCAAGACGGAGTTGGAGGAGTATCAGCGCGACACGCGGCGCAAGCGGGAGAGAGGCGAACTCCCGCCTCACAAGCCACGGTGGTTTTCGCGGTCAACGGACCAGGACACGGGTGAGCTTATCTGGCAGCCGGCGCGGACGAGCGAGGGGCAGCTCGAGTACTGGGAGGAGCGGCAGCGGGTCGGGCGGGCGAAGGTGGAGGAGCAGAAGGAGGAGTGGCGCGGAGTCGACCACATCTTCCACGTCGAGGTCTGACAGGCTGTTGTTCTCTCTCATAGCGCCTTCGCGTTGCGCACCTTGTAACCAACTAGAATTGATCTACCGTTATCAGACCTGCGCCGAACCCTTCCCCTGCTCTGCCGCCTTGCGTCGCTTCTCTTTCCATACCTTCATGTCCCGCTCGACTTCGCGCTCAAGCTCCTCTTCCTCCTTCCTAAGCCTTTCGAGCTCGGCCTCCCGCTCCTCCTTCGACTCCTCCAGCTTCCCCGCGGCCCTCGCCTTATCGACCGGGTTCTCTGCGCTCATCACGCCCGTCTTGGCCATTCTGTCGAATAGCGTGTACAGGCGCTCCGCCTCGCGCTCCTGTTCATCCTCCGTCATTGGCATGAAGTCGGGATCTTCAGGCGGCTCGAATGCGCCCGTGATCGGGTTGATCGGTCGACGAGGTTGCTGCCCATCCGCGCTAGACTCCTGCTCTTCGCCAGGCGGAGGCGGGATGAGCTCGCCGCGGTTCTGGAGAAAGCCGCTTGCACTGCCGTAGCCAATCGCTCGGACGAGCTTTTCGGGCGATCGGTCGAACAGGTTGTAGAGGAACTCGCCTACGCCGAAGGCCGTGTTGGGGAGAAGAACGGACGAGAGAAGGCGGACGAGATGGCCGATGACGGTGGGTTGGCGGTTGAGCGGGACGGAGCGGTCGCTATAGCGTAAATCTATCAGCTGGGTTGAGCGAAGCACGGGAGCGACGGGCGGCTCACATATTCGGCGGGAAGAGCAATTCGCGGAAAACGAACTGCGACTCGCCGAGCATGCTCAGCTTGCGCATAAGCAGCATGACCGGGCCGAGTATCTCCTCGACCTTTGCCGCGTCCTCGCCGGCAGATAACCACTCGTCAGGCGCACAGGGCGCCTCCAACTGCCTTCCTTCTTCCTTGTCGCGCTTCGTGACGAGCTTTGGGTGCTCGGGAACCTTGTCGGCGGGGAAGTAGGCGTTACAGACGCCCCGAAGGATCTCAAGCAGCCGTTCGCCGAGCGAGCCGATTCCACCGCCTTTGCGGACCATGCCGTCGTCCGGCGAGACTCGTGGCGGGAAATATTGCAGCCAGGACGTAGACCAGCCGGAGAGCTCTTCCAGTTCGACGGGAAAGTTGAGCAACGTGTTGAGGGCGGCGCAGACGAGAGGCGAGGGGTCTCTGGAGGCTGTAGTCGGCGAGATCGCGGAAGTGGGCGACGACAGAGGAAGCGTGACGGCGATGGACAGGTACGGCCGAAAGAGGGGAAGGAAGAGATGCGCGGCGGTAAGCGAGAGAGAGTCGCCCTCCTTCGACGTCGAGGCTGCCGCAACCGTCGCCGACGAGCCGGGCGAGCGAGCCGGGCTGCTCGTCCGTGAGGAGCGCTTGACTGCTTCTCCTACACGCTTGGCGATAGCGATCGGGCTCTTCGAGCGAGGGGAGTCCGTACTTTTTGCCGGCTCAGGCAACGAGGAAAGCTCGGCTCCACTCGTCTCCTTGTCCAGTTCCGGCGAACTCGTGAGAGAAGCGCCGTTCTTCTCCCTTGAACGCCAGAACCGCCTCTTCTTGCCATCGCCGTCGAGATCCCCGGTCTTCTCGAAGCCTTCCGGAAGGGTTGCAGGTGAGCGAGAGTACTGGAGCATGAGGTTGTAGGCGAGCTTGAGGTGTTCGCGGAGGATGTCGTCGTAGGACGCCATGGGAGGTCCGGTCGCGAGCGAAGACCGGTGCTTCTCAGAGCGATAGATGACGAGGTATCGCTCGGCGAACTGCGTGAGCGATTGTCAGCGAGCACCGAAAGTTTGGGACGGAGAGTCGAGGTACTTGCTGCATCGTCTCGACGCATCCGCCGTCAAGTACCAGCTCCGTGACCGCCTCGCTCGCCTTGATCGTCAACAGGAAGAGCAATCGACCGCCCAAGAAGCCCGCTCCGTCGCAAGCCAGGATCCGCGCCAACCCTTTCAAGCCCTTGCGCTCGTCGTCTCCGAGGAGAACCGCCGGGAAAGTATCCCTCGCTGAGGGGTGCAACGTGAGGACGTTGGCGAGACAACGCAGGGCCTCGGACTCGGCGAGCAGGAGTGGGTCCTTTTCTGCCGCTTCGAGCGCCCGCTTCTCTGCCTCGTGCTCGTCATCCTCATCTCCTTCGTGAGCCTCGCCTCGAGGCAGCTCGGCAACCCTGTCTAGCCCACCGAGCCTGACGAGCACCCGCAAGCCGTCTGCTCGTGCCAACTCTTCCGTCCCTGCTGGACTGCGGCCGACAAACTTGAGGAGGGTGCAGAGGGAGACGAAGAACGGACTTCGTGCATGGTCTGGCTGGTTGAGAACGGTCGAGGCGAGGGGAAGAAGAGCAGTGACGAGCTTGCGTCGCTCTTCGGGCTTCGGGTCGTAGCCTTGCGAGAGGGCTGAACGACAAGAGAGAAAAATGGGGTCAGTTAGACGGCCTCCTCAGCTCGAGAGCCGCCAGACGCACCTTGTAGAACTGCAGCGAGCTTTGACGCAGCTTCTGGTCGGCTTCGCTCGTTCTGCGAGAGCTTAAGAAAGTCGGCGAGCGCAGGTGGGGCGGGCGAGTTGGCAGAGGCGAGTCGAGCGAGCATGGCTTGTTGGAGGAGGTGTGGATGGATGGAAGCGGTCATGGGTCTCACGTAGCGACTTCGTTAAACCCGCACGAGCAGGAAGAACAGCGAGAGCGGTTCGAGGAAGAGGAGCGTCCTCACGCTCACACCGCTGCTGTTCCCCTTTGTCGCTCGGAACAAGGGTTGCGAGCGCCTAACGTTACGCTAAGAGTCTATCAACAGTCCTCACCGTCGCTCGTCCGCCCCAGAAAGTTGCCGACTTCTCTACTCCACCTCATCAGTAGACGGAAACTTGGGGAGTCGGGGACAGGAGCCGGGCATACGGGGCGCCGTTGCCATGCGGAGCGCCCTCGAAGACTGTCTGCATGGGTTCAGCAGTCCCGTCAACCGCTCTGACCGCGCCAACTGGACTCTCGCCTCCTCCGCTTCGAGATTGCCCCTTTCCAGATCCGCCGGTCACCGCCGACGAGTTGCGGGCCTCAAAGGCAAGTACGAGCTTCTCCCCAAAGCTCTGCGACGGATTCCTCTACCCTACTCCGAGTCGCCAGCTCGCCTCGCTTGGCACACGACGCGCCTGTTACGCCTGCCTTGCTTCTGCTTCCTCTGCTTCTTCGCGGTTCTTGCTTTGCTGACGTTGTCCAAAAATGACCGCTCCGAATGCCTCAGAGGCAACAGGCGGAACGGACGTCAGGGATCTCCTTGGCTCCACGGCGCAGCGCTCCTCTCTTCCGCCGTGTCAAGCTCCCTTCGACCGCTTTGCCCAGGTCCAGGAAAGGAAGGCCAAGAGTATATGGGGACACGTCCGGCGCTCTCAGCGCACTCCCCCACGGCAACGACGCCTCCGACGCTGATCTCGACCGCTTTCGAGGTCGAAATTCTCGCTCGTCGACACCCCCGCTCCTCGTCCAGTTGCGCCCAGACGCAGGGCTTCCATCGGACGCGAAGCGTAGCTTATCAGATGGGCTCCTCTCGAGACTCGCCATTGAGGACGATATGCGAAACTAGGAATTACGCGAAACCAAAGCGATGCGAGAGGAGGTACAAACAAAGACAGATCCGCCCAGGACAGAAGCGAGAAACGGCGTAAACTACGAAGCGACGATCCGACGAGAACCAAGCGACTCCCTCCACCTCCTTTCCCTCCACCTCACATGAACCACATCGACTGGCCGAACGTGCTGCGGTCGAGCATGTCCTGGATGTAGCGCGAGTCGCGCTTCTTGCCCTCCTGGGCGCGACGCTGGGTCGAAGCGTCGTCCGTGTCGACGAACGAGCGAGCCTTGCCAGCGACGATGTCGGCGTCTATGCGAGTGAGGGAGTCAGTCATGCCGAGAAGTGACTCGTGGTAATCGACGCCAACGTACAGTAAGCGACCGGTACGAGCGAGACCGAGCGAGTCGCCCTCGCGAACGAATAGCACAGCGAGCTGCGGAAAGGGCGGTTAGTCTGGCTTCGAAAGCGAGTCGAGGCGGACAGCGCACTTGACGAGCTTCTGAATTTTGTCACTCGTGAAGTTGCTCTCGTCAAGCACGCAGAGGTAGCGCGTCGGCTAGGGGAAGAGTCAGTCATACCCCGGAAGCGGAGGTCGCGCAAGGAAGACTCACCTTGGCCGTGCCCTTCAATCCCGCGTGCGCCTGGAGGTAGAAATCGAAGATGTACGGGTGAACGATCTCCGAGTCGACGACGACGCCGGGAGCTGGAGGCAAGACATCAGCGGGTCGAACGCTAAAGACAGGTCTGATGTCGAGGACGCACTCAGGTTGCCCGAGCGGTCGCAGTCTCTCTCGTTCTGCGCGAAAAGGCGGACGTGGTGGCGCTTGGCGCAGACAATGTACGTGAGCTTCGGATTCCACTTCGGGTCGATCTTGCGGCAGGCGGCCTTGATCTGCGAAACCTCGGCGTGGACGCAAGGTGCGAGCTGGCCCTCCGAGATGCCGTCCTGCGCGTAGCTGGCGTCAGCGCGGTCGAGGCGGAGGAGAGGATGGACGAGATACGCACGCGGAACATGATGATCGAGTCCGGCCTGCTCTTCGTGTTTCTCATGAAGGTGCGGATCAGGGTTTCGCTCATCGAGGAAAGCTCGGTTATGAACTCCTTGCGCCCTTCCTGCTCGCGGACTTGCGCAGCGTACTTCATGTTGGCCGAATCGACAGCGCCGACGACGGCGGCGATCGAAGGCGGGACCTCGGCGCCTGCACGACCCGTTCCGGCGCCCGTCGGGTGGCTGAGCGAGCGTTGCGGTCAGCGCGATGCCGAAAGTCGAGCGTGAGAGGGCAATACTCACGTCACGTCGGCACCGAGGAGAAGCGTCTTGCCGGGAACGAGGCCGGGCAAGGCGCTCTGGTCGACGGTCGAGTTGATGCCACCGAGCTTCGCATTGATCTTGAGCATCAAATTACCGCAGTACTGGTCGACGCCGCGCGGTTTGAAGATATTCTTGAGCAGGCAGCACTGCGTCATGACTGCGACAGGAAGCTCGAGGGCACTCTTGCGCTTGATATCGTCGTACGCCTTCGGATCCTGCGGGATGCAGCAGGGGCGTCAGTCAGGATGGGAGGCGATATAGCGTGCGGCACGCACCTGGAGGATGCAGAAGATGAGCTGGGGGGGCTGGCCGGCCTTGTTCTGCGGCTGTGGAGCGAAGCCTGTCAGCAGCAGCGTCAGGATTGAGACACGAAGAACGCGCATTGTTCTGCATGACAAGGTTGGCGGCGCGCTTGAGCGTACTGATCCGGTCCTCGCGGCCGTCCCAGTAGGTCACCTTCAACTGCTGATCCGCCGGGGTCTTGATCTGGCAGCCTGAGTGGGAAAGATGTGAGAGGTGCTTGCGTAAAGCGTAAAGAAGGCGCCAACAGCTGAAACTCACCGCGAGAAGCCGCTTGCTGGATGAGCAGGCCAAAAAAGTTCTGGAGGGCCGGGCGCTGTGCGAACTGCTCCGGCGCGAAGACGGCGACAGACCAGTGCACGAGCGGGGGAGCGGGGACGAGGAACTTGCTCTCCACGAGGTTCCACGATCCGAAAGCGACGTTCGGCATGGCCTTGCGCGACGTTGAATGGTACTGGACCTTGGGTGGCGGGAGGAGGCGACCCTGAAGTTTCATCATCTCGACCGAGACGTCGAGTCCCCAGGCATTCGGGCGTGAGCCAGGTCCGAACTCGGCCTGCTTGCGGATGTGGTCGATGTTCGCGCGACGCTCCGCGGGAGGCTTCGCCGCAGTATTGATCATCGCGGCAGCCTGCTGCGCCGTGAGCTGCGTCGGCGGGATGATGCGGCCGTGGAGGAGCTGTACAAACCCGAGCGTCAGCTTCGGAGGCGTGACAAGGGTGGCGAGCGGCTCACCTCGAGGACCTCGATCGGAACGAACTGGCCGCCGCGGAGCTCGACGGCGGGAAGCGCGAGGTTAATGTTCGTCTTGTTGTACGTCTTGGCAAAGTAGTCGGCGACCGTCATCGTCTGGTGCGGCATCTTCTCGCGCTCGGGGAGAGCCTGACCCTTGGCGGCAGCGGCGGCAGCCTCCTTCGCGGTCGGCTTGGCGCCGCCCTTGCCCTTTTTGCTGCGATCGCCGATGTTGACGACCTGGAGTTTGACGGGCCGGCCGAAACCAACGATGGCGAACGGGCGAGTGTCCTGGCTGTTGGGGGACGACAGGTCAGCGAGGGGCAGCAATGCTAGAAGACGGCGAGGCGGACAAACCGGTGCGTGACGCGGACCTTCGCGTTGCCGAGCTTGCGCTTGAGCTCGCGGATCTCCTGGTCGGAGAAGGAGGCAGGCATCGCGCGACCAGCGGCAGGGTAACCTCCGCGGCCCCGGGGACCACCGCGTCCGCCTCGTCCTCCCCTCTGAGGCGGTCCGCCCTGCGTCTGCTGGCGTCCGACGATGGCGTTGCAAACGGATAAGAGATCGCCGGTGACGATGTAGGGTGAATACGCCGAGTCGAGATTGACCACCATCCCAGACACGGTCGGGCGTACGGACTGGAAGAGACCGGCGAGCAGCTCTCCGCCTTGACCGAGCGGAGTCGAGGCGCGCTTGTTGAGGAACTTGCGGCCAGCGCCGCCGACGACGTAGTCCTGCTTGCGGTACATGCCGTGACGCAGAAGAACGTCGAGGGCCATGATGGAGGTGGCAGCGAGGTCGGAGAGGTTAGCCGCACGCTTGTGCTGGCAGAAGGTGTCGAGAATAGAGAGGTCGAGGAACTGGGCGAGCGAGAGCTTGACGTCGAACTGACGGGGTGCGCGCGTCTCCGATTCGGCCGGTAGCTCAACGCGGTACGTCTTGGTGCCATCGGGGATGTTGAGGCGACCGAGGGTGAAGGCGTTCTTGCGGCAGTCGAACGCAGCCTGGCGCAGCGGCTCGCCGAGGTTGTCGGGGTTCAGGGCGACGAGGGCGTCCCAGATGGCAATGCTCGTCTCGCGGTTAATGGCAGGAGGAGGGCCGCTGCCGGAGCGACGAGGCGGCGCATCCTCAGGACGGACTTCGGTCAAAGTTACGTCGTAGTGGGAGATTGAGGGCGCATTCTTGAACTTGAGGCGGTAGAGGTTGGCGACGAGAGGAATGGGCCTGCCAAGCGTGCCACCCTTGTCCGGGCGCTGCGCGAGGACTGGCGAGAAGGTCAGCTCGGACGGACGCTCCGACTGCAACAAAGGGATCCGACCGCGGCGAAGAGGAGGACGGAGCCGCACGCACCGACTCCAGTCTGGCCCGGGTCGGCCAGCGAGGTCAATGCAAGCGACTTGAATTCGGCCGTGAGCGCCTCCATCGTGTTGCGAGGGTGAGAGGAGCTCTTGAACGATGCTGGATACTGGGCTGATGAAGATTCGAGGTGGGGAATCGGCGCGGGCGAGGCAAGAGGCTCGGTTGTGAAGGTAGCTGGCGTTGGAACAGACGTCTGAAAGTGTCTGCGCGCACTCGTGACCCCGACAGGCGGTGTGAGCGGGTTGAGGAAGAGGGGAAGAGGCGGTTGCCAATGGGCCAAGTTGACGACAGAGCCGCATCGTCGATCGTTTTCGTTAGGCTTGCTGAGGTGTGCGATGCACTGTTATAGCTCTATAAAAGGTGTTAAGGGAGACGGATTACCCCGAAGGACGGGAGACGGAGGGTAACACCGTCTTTCCGTCCGTCGACGAGCCTCACACGACGCACTCGTGATGGACGAGGTTGTAGCGATACATTGGACATTGCGTGAGAGCATTTCGACACACGTCTGGGAGAAACTTTCGGTGTCCGACCTGGACGTTGCCAGCTTGTAGACTCTCTGCTGCCGAAACGTACATTTCATGTCGGCCGCGAACCGTCGAGAGCGAGAGCGTAACTCACGCACACTGAGTCCGCAGCCCGTCATCTGAACGTGAACGTGTTTGAGACGGTCTTCGACAGTACGGTGGGGGTGCAAGATCAGAGCTAGGTGGTGTTTGGTCGGACAATTTGCGGTCTTCCTTTCAGCACTCTTCTCCTCGACTGCGTACATACTTTATTAACGATGTCGCCGAGGAAGGGGACGCACTCTCCGCATCGAACTCGTTCACGTCCTACGTGACGATTGCAGCAGAGCAGGCAGTCACATCGGTTGCCTGTGATCGACAGCAAGAAGCATGAGCAGCGACGATGTGGCGACGGGGCAAAGGCGAAAGAAGCACAAGCGACGGGACATCCGCGGATCCTGCGCGCACGGCGACGTTCGCGAACGAGCAGCCGGCTGGAAGGCACGCCCTCTTCATATATGGCGACTTGATGGCGATTCACCGCACCCTTCGCTCGACCCCTGTCTACGCCTCATCCGCCTTGCTTGACCCCGTTGACCTGCTGGGCGAATGTGGCCTTCTTCGGGGAAGCGGCGGTTATCGAGGACTGCTTGACGGTGGTCGTTCGTGTACGATAGGCATCCAAAAGCGCTCGGGCGACGAGTGCGTATGCTCTGCAACGAGACCGAGGTCAGCGAAGGCGAACAAGAGGAGCGAAGAAAGTGTGTAGACAAACCGCAGCAGTCGCTCGACGGCGCCATCCAAATCGTCCTCAACTGCTAAGATGAGGATACCGCTCGAAGGGTTGAAGAGGACGCTCGGAGGCAGCTGCGCCGATGGCGAGAAGAGGGACGAAGGCGGGGACGGTCGTAGCCGAACGTGGAGCGTCGACTGCAAGAGAGAGCAGACCAGTCAATTCCGCCGAACCTGACGCTGAGAGACGCACGCACCTTGACAAGACCGCCGTCGCCTACTACGCAAAGCACGGCGCCATCTCCGTCCGCAATTTTCGCCGCTTCCGGCAGAGCGAGCAAGCTGGCCGCCTGAACAGCGAGATACGCAGCCTTCGGCGGCTGGGCGAAGAGAGGCGGAGCCGGGGAAACGGTCGAGTCGGTCGATGAGGGCTGGACGAAGCTGTAGGGGATCCGCCGGGAGTGGAGCTGCTGTTCGACCATGAAGAGAGCGACACGATGGCTGCAAGTGCAGAGAACGTCAGCTCACCGTCACGAACGGAGAGCGAGGAACGCAACGCACACGCAGTGCCACCACAAACTCCGCAAGGTCTCGGCCTTGATCTCGTACCCAAGATTCGTCCCTTTATCCTCTTCTTCTGCACCACCTTCTCCCGCTCGCTTCTTTCCCTTCGCACTCGCACCCGCACATCCGATCCATCCAACCTCGCCAAACTCTAACCAGCTGCCCATCCCATCGCTGCGCCCTTCCGTCCTGACCAACGCCGCCCTGACACCTTCGTCGAACAGAACGAGCACGACAAACCAGTCTCGCATCGAACCGCGCGTCGAGCGTAGAAGCGGGACGAAGAGGTGTGCGGCGCGGCCGGTTAGGGCGGCGGGGTTCGGGCCGAGTTTAGAGTATTCGCGCGGTGCGAGAGGGAGGCGGCGAGTCGGAGGAGAGGCGAGAGGGAGCGAAAGAAGGGAGACGAGCGTCTCAAGGTCGTCGAGAATGGTCTGCGCCCAATCGATTCATCAGCCCTTGTCTCACCGCCAGGGAGAAGAGAGCGAACGCACAGAGGCCCGAATCCGTGCGACAACATTCACGACCGCCCTCATCCAGCCTTCCTCCCCGCCCGCACATGTCTGCTGCGCCTGTTGCCCCGACTGCGCCACGCCATACCGCTCCTTCTCGACTCGCTCGGTCGCCAATCTCAACCTCTGTTCCCTCGCGGCCGATCCTTCACCCTCCTCCAGTTCGCCGCCCTCACACTCTGCTGAAGCAGAGGCGGAAGCGAGTCGGAATTCGAAGCGCCCGGTCGTAGGGACGATATGAGCCGAGACCGCATGAGGGCCAACGAGGGGGACGTGGATGTACGGGACCTTGTCAACCCCCTCCGCTTCGCCTTCTCCGTTCGCGGCAAGCTCCTTGTGCTTCGGAGGATAAACGACTCGCGCGCCCTTCGCCCCTTCCCCCCCTTGTACGACCACGACTTCCGCCAACCTCTCAACTATTTCCAGTGCATGTCGAGCCGTCACATGCCGAATGACAGCCTCGACGTCGAGATCCGAACCCAACAGAGTCGAGAGGTCGTGTGAGGTGGAAGAAGAGGCGCAAGAGGAGGGACGAAGCCATGTCACGGACAGGCGGGAGGGGATGTCGGGATCTGAAGCCGGGTCGTCGGCTTCTGTCGCTGCTGATGGGTCTGAAGCTGTGAGGGTGGGCGAAGTGGACGAAGAAGCTTTCGCAAGAGCCGCGCGGAGAGCGCGTTCGCGGACTGCTTGGCGAGAAGTCGTTGGGGGCGGAGGTGCGGGGGGTGCGTCGACAGAAGAAAAAGAGGGAGAGGGTGTCCGAAGGGAGAAGATGACTGTGCCGCCGGGACCTGGGCGTGAGGAGGATGAAGGGGGTTGTCGTGCAGTGCTTGAGCCGTCGGGCCGGTAGCTGTGCGTACGTCGGCAACGCACGGGAGTCAGTCTTTCCGAGCAGATTCGTCGAGAAGTTAACGATGAACAAGCATGAGCGCACCTCCAGTACTCGACCTGTACTTCCTCCCTCTCCTGCCCGGCCCGCTTGACTCGCAAATTCCCTTTCCAGCTCGTCTGCGCCAGTCTTTCCGCGCTGGAATGGATGGCCTCGAGCTGATAGGATAGTGCCAGGCGTTCTGCACGGAGCCATCGTCAGTTCCATCGAATTGCGTACGAATAAAGGGCAGACGCACGGAGAAAGGTGTACGCCCGATTCAATGGTCTGTCCCGCCTTCGCTTTTTCATCATCTTTCTTCGCTCCTCCTTCCACTTCTCTTCCTTTGACTCCTTATCCGCATCCGCCCCAGTCGGTAGCGGCACGTCGATCTGAGGTTGAGGAGGCTGAGGAGGTTGGGGCGGAGGAGGGAGGTAAGGTCGTCGCAGGAGTTGTCGATTACATAGGTCGATGAGGTGGTCTTTGAATGGTCCGAGGGGCGTTGAAGACCAGACTGCACGACCGAGTGCGCAAAAGCGCTCGAGTCTGAGCCAGGAGTGCCGAAGCGGAGGAGAAGCTGAGGCGCGGACTTACCCCCTCGAGCATCTTTGACGCGAAACAAGAATTTGACGCCGAGGAGGAACCACTCGGCTCCCTCCTCTCCGCGCTCGTCGTCCTCGTCCTCGTTCGGGTCCTCCTTCCCGCCGCCATACGTAAAACTCGCCTCCCACATTCCCTCAATTCCGAACGCCACTCTCCCGTCGCCAACTCTCCATTTCCGTCGCCGCATCTCTTCCGGGACGTACTCCTTCCCCATTACTAGCCGCCAACGAATCACCTCATCCACCTCTCTCAGTGTCTCGAGAACCTCCTGATCACCCATCTTCTCCGCTCCCTCCTCAAATCCTTCTCGCATTGACGCAGGCAACCCGGTGTACGTGCCAGTCGAGAGAACGGCGAGGGCGGTAGGGAGGTCGTAGTTCCGGACTCGTGCGCCGGACAGCATCGTGCGTGTTCCGGTAAGGGAGGTGATGGTGGACTCGAGGGTATGATTTTGCATCGAGAGAAAGCCGACGATGTTCTGTACAAGCGAGGGCGCACGGGTATCAGCTCTGCCCGACGAACAGTGCCCGGAGAGTGAAGGGTAAGTGACGGCCTCAACGCACCATGGCCCGCTGTATACGCTCCGCCTCGGTGCTCCATCTCACCAGCACGAGCAGCTTGACGACCTGCCTCCTTGTCTGGAGGACATAATCTACGATCGCTCGTTTCCTTGCCTGGTCTTTCTGGCTCGGCAGACTGCGTAACCCCCACAGGTGAGCTACGGTGGGACGCGCATCTGGAAAGCGAGTGAACGCACGTCTCTACGAGGTTCGCGAGGTCTGAGTAAGCCTGTGCAACGACGCGGTCGATGATGTAGCTGAGCGGAACGAGGTCCTGCAGGATGACGGGAAGCTCGCGCTCGAGTGCCGGGTCGGGCTGTGTGTCCTTCAAAGAGTGTGCGTGTGTGCTCGTACTCGGCAGCGAGTGCGAGGTCGTGCCGTTTGAGAGGGTGGGCGGCGGGAGAGGCGGAGGAGCGGTGAGGGTGTTCATTGCGAGCTGGGGCGGGGTATGGACGAGCCAACTAAGGCTCCCACGGGCGCACAGTCACAGCACACGTTCCAGCAGTTCAGCTCAGCGAGGTGTGGTTGTGGGAGAGCGAGGAAGAGAGGGTCGCCATTAGACCCTTCACGCGACTGACAGCTTTGCGGAGTGCTCCGCTTGTGTTGAGATGCCCTCGTGCCAGCGCTGTCGCCAGCCCATCCAGACATCGTCCTTGCCCTCGCCGTCGTCTCGTCCTCGTCCTGCTCCCCACCTCGCTCAACCCGCGCATCACGACTTGCACACTTCGCTCGGGCCATCGACGTACGACTTGCTCACTCAGTCGGACCGTATTCAGGGAAGCGCCAGCGCTGGATATGTGGCGAGCGACGGGGCGAAACGGGTCGGCGGAACGGGAGATGGAGTGCTTGCGGCTCGACCGGGCGTTGCGCGGGTCCCAGCTGGCTTGAGACCACTTTACGACGTCGCGACGAGGCAGGGCGTCCAGCCGAGTTCCGCCGTCCAGCGTGTTGTCGTCTCTCCACCCTCGTCCAAACCTTCGCCTACGACCGTTCCTCCTCGAACTGGACTCGGACCGACAGAGTCGTTCGTCGTCTTGACCGACTCGGTGTTCGGTGCTGTGTCATCCGCCGCACCTCCCGACCCAGGCTCTGCCCCTCGTCCAGCCCCCACCTCTTCCTCCGACCCGTTCTCACCAGCTCAGCCAACCTCCCTAACTCCCCATCTTTCCCAACTCTCGGCCCTCTACACCCTCCTCTCCTCCCAATCCTCTCTCACCCATCCGCTCTGCACAGAATGCACCGAGTCCCTCCTCACCCTCATGACCCGCGAACTGGACGAACTGCGGAAAGAGAAGGATCGGTTGAGCGGCTTCGAGAGGGAGGTCGGGAGGAAGAGGGAGGAAGTGAGGAAGAGTCTGGGGGCTGCGACGGATGCGGAAGTCAGGGAGGCATTGGAGAAGGAGATTGCGAAGGTGCGTTCCCAGCCATCAAGTTTTGCCTCTTGAGCCTTGCTGTATCCAGTGTCAGCGGCTGCAGAGAACCTGGTATAGTATGACATGCTTCGGTTGACACGCCTCTTCCCGCAGCTCCGCAAAGCTGAATCCCACGCTATCGCCGAGCTGAAAGCGGTGGAGGCGCAGAAGGCTTCTCTTGCGGAGGAACAAGCTGCGCTTGACGCAGAGGAGGAGGAGCTCGCGCGTGAGGAGGCAGAGTAGGTCTTGGTCGCTCCGCTCGAACTTCGCTAGGCGCAATCGCTCTGTGCAGGTCGCTTCAAGCGTGCTCTATCGGGAGTGCGACTGATGCGGATCATACGCGCAGATTCTGGCGTCAGCATTCGCTCTACGTCCTTGACCGCGACGACCTGCTCGACCGGCAGTCGGCGCTTGAGTCGCGCCTTGCGAACGGCCAGCGGGAGTTGGACAAGTTGCAGCGGACGAACGTGTACAGTGAGCCGGTGTTTCGCTTCTTTCCCTCGGACAATGACGTGCGGTCTGGACGCAACGACATTCGGAAGCGCACGGTCGATTGCGTTGTCGAGGAAGCGCAATTGAACGGACCTCGACGATTTTCGCAGACGACGCCTTCTGTATCGGCCAAGAAGCAGGTTTCGGTACAATCAACGGTCTGCGGCTCGGTCGTCTCCCAGGCATCGCTGTCCGTCTTCTCTCTTCCCTACTCCTGCTTCGTTCTGGCTCACCCCTCTTTCGCAGGTCGAATGGCCAGAGATTAATGCCGCCTGGGGCCATACTCTTCTCCTCCTGCATACCATCGCGCGCAAATTCGCCTTCGAATTGCAGGGGTACAAGCTTGTACCGTGCGGGAGTTTCTCGAGTATCGAGAAGGTCGGGGAGAAGGGCGAGACGGTCGCGGTGTACGAGCTGTGCGTCCGCTTGCGTCTCCTTCATGCCCTTCTGTGTATGTGCCGGAGAGTGAGCTGATGCAGAGAGTCGCCCGTGACTGTAGCTACGGATCAGGTGACTTTGCCGTCACCCGTCTCCTCCAAAACCGCCGGTTCGACATGGCCATGGTGGCGTTCCTCGAGTGCTTGAGGCAGTTGAGCGAGTGGATCACGAGGCGGGATCGGGGAGTGAGGCTACCGCATACGTGAGTCGCGAGATCTCGCTTCTTCGCAAGGTGGCTCGGAAACCTGGATCGGCGCCCTCCTGGACTCGCGGGAGAGATTCACGCCTGATGCCCTGCTCAGCGGCTGATCCGATACGCTTGCTACACACAGTGTCGTAAAGGACCGCATTGGCGACGTCTCGATCAAGCTTCAATTCGGCAGTGACGAAACTTGGACGAGGGCGCTGCGGCATGTGAGTGGCACGGCGTTTTCGATTTGCGAAATAAAGTGTTGTCGAAGAGGGAAGGTGTCTGACCATCGTCTTACCGCGCGCAGGTCCTCCTCGATCTCAAGATCCTCCTCGGCCGCGCGTCCCTATAACGCCTCTCGCATACCTCGCAGTTTCGCCCGTCTGTACAGCTTACCGTCTTGTTGTCGACATTACATGGCTCGTCTTCGGCTCTGCCGCAGCGAGTCTTGCCAACCGGCGTCGTAGCTCGTTGCCCTACTACCGATGGCTTCTCTGGCGCGAATGTCTCGCGAGTTCGCACATCCTTGGACAGCTCTCGGCGACCCTGCCCATACCGTCTCATACATCCTCCTGCTCGTCGGAGAATCCGCGGACCGTCAAAATGCTCCGAATCTTCCTCTTCCTCTCTTTCCCACCTTCTCCAACTACACTTGAAATGATGCAGGTTTCTCTGATCATCAAGGTGCGCCCACTCCCATTGCTGTCACCATGCCTTCACTGACTTGCGCTCGCAGATCGCAGGGACGGTCCTCCTCGTCGTGGTGACATCGGTCTTCTCGCAAGTCATTCATCTGCTCTGTACTCCCTCATGTCGCTAATCCAGTCGTCGCTTGCAGCCCGTCCCTCTCTGGCTTGTCGACCTCGAACCTCGCTTCAAGCACTTCAGGTGTGCTTGCAACTGTCGCAGCTGTTGCAGGATTGATCTCGGTCGGCATGTCGTACGCCCCCTCGATCGTGGCGATAGAGTGGTACAGTGGGAAAACTTGGTGCGCCGCCTCATCTCTCCCTCACTCGAGGAATCGGATTAATAGGGACGAGGCAAACAGGGCATTGCCGCCAGTTGCGCCGTCTTCTGGGCGTGGCAGATCATTGGTGCAGGCTTCGCCAGTACCTGCACCGTCGACGCGTGGTCGAGCATGTTCTGCAACGGAGCCGGCAAGATCGCCTTCCACGTCGTGAGTTCGGCGTCCTTTCCTGCATCGCTCTTGAGGGAATCCTGACAGGGGATTGAACCCTACATCCTCGTCGCCGGCGTTCTCATCTCGCTGGCCATCCTCGTCGTCGGCCGCAACGGAGGCAGCTCCTCCCCTCCTCTCGACAAGTCGTACTCGCTCTCTCGTTCCGCCTCGACCGGCCATCACCGTGCCCGCGCCGACAGCAACGAGGGGAGCGACTTCAGCAATAGGAGCGGCTCGGACGAGTCGGGTGCGGAGAAGGGCATGCTGCGTCACGGGAACGGCGAGGGCATGTCGAAGAGCGTAAGAACGTCGGGGAGGTCGAGTCGCGCGGGTCAGGCGGAGCAATCGCGGAGGAAGTCGGGCGTGCACACGGACAGCGGTCGACTGACTCGGGTGCATGTAGAGGCAGGCGTAGAGGGAGGACTGCGACTCTGCTCAGGCTTCTCTCCACCTCGACAGCGATAGACATGATCCGTGGTACCTCGTTGATTCCGAGAGCACCCTTTCCGATTCCTCTGGCGAACTTCAGGTCGGCAGGGAGCCTGAATGCAGGGGAAATAGCCCGAGTATACCTCGAGGCAAACTGGGGGGACTGGCCGCCTCGAAAGACTTCCAGGCGTCGGTCGGAGTCAGCTGAGTGCTCGGTAGTCTTTGCCGACTGCAAATGCTTGCTTCGCAGCATGTCATCCGACGTTGACGAGGTGGTGCACCGTGAACAGCTGACTCTCGTCTCTCTCCCTTCTTCATCTCACTCGCACCCGCAACAAACGATGTGAGCAGCCTCCGGGGGTCTCAAATCACTCTGTATTGACGTTTATGCGTTGCTCACAGGTCCAACGAAGGCCCGCACTCCTCGAACATTACTCACTTGCCCGAGGGGGGTCACAAGCCTCGCGCTGTCCCCACGGGCAACATCGACGTGCGTGCGGGCTTATATTCTTGTACAATCTTTCGTTGACTCGCTCTGTCCCGCTCTCCCAGCCGTCCTCCTTCTCAGGCCAGTCCGACTCGGCTGGCCAAACAAGGACTTCGAGCTCGTCAACCACCGCCGGCGAACCCGTCGACATCCCCTACGCCGAGAAGCTCCAGCCGAGCCACCGCGAGGGCGACTCGCCCCACCACACGTTCATGCATGTGCCGCACGGGACGAGGGAACAGGAGGAAGAGGAGGAGAGGCTCAAGTGCGTCTCTCTTTGCGGGGTTGCAGAGCTTGCTGAGGTCAGGCTGACCCCCGTTCGACCTGTCACCCAGGCAAATGATGGCCAAGTGAGCGCTCAACTCGAGGTGCGCGACTTCGCCTCCGCGCCCTTTTCGAGATGAACGCTGAGCCGACCTGCCGCTCTTCCGGGCGCAGTTGTTGCTTGGAAGGTGCTCTGTCTTGGAGTCGCACTCGCTTGCTTGTCACATTGCTGTAGATGCGCTGGCGGAATCCAATCTCGAGTTGCGAAGGTCAACGGTCCCGACACGTTTTCTCGTCCTCACATCGCAGATGCAGCTCGTTGCACCTCTCTACCAGGCTCAAAGATTGACACGGATGCTCTGCTCATTTCCGTCAAGATGCGAGGCCAGTGCGAGGCGACGTCGAGGAGGTGAACATCGCGCTTCGGAAGGTCCGCAGCATGTCCAGCACGTCCGTCGTCCGGCTTTTGCTTCTTTCGCTCCCCCGTACCATCTTCTTCCTCGACGTCGACAGTCAGCGACGAGGGGCATCACCCGGTTTCTTCGCAAGGCCCTCCAGGTCAGTTCTGGCGGTCCCTCTTCGCTGGTTTTGCCGACCTCCGTACCCCCGCAAAATCAGGGCTGCAACGGCCTCATGCTCACCGTACTCGCCGGGAGTACCGTCGTACGTTCTTCCCCCTCCCCCCTCCCCTCACCCTGCTCAAGCTAAAACCGTCCACCCGCACCAGTACTAGCTCTGGCCGAGCATCAAGGCCCAGCAATGGCCAACAGACGGTGTCTCGATCGCCCGATACATCAGCGGAGGGAGTTCTTTGATTGCGCTTGTCGCCGGCCTTGTCCTCTGCGGTTGTTTCGGTCGAGTTTGGCGGTCTAGGTATCGCAGGTCCTCCTCTCTTGGGCAGAGGGGGGGATTGCGAGGCTAACAAAACGCTGTGCAGCTCCTCGCCGTCATCGAAGCCGGCTCGTACGGCTACTGGGCAATCAAGGAAGACGTGACCAAGCTCTGGTGCGTCCAGCTTCGCCTCCTGATCCTGCCAGACTCCTGAGCAGCCTTTTATTCTCCAGCCCGAGCGCTGCGGGCGCAGTCGGCGAAGTCCCAAACTCGGGCGCTGTCACGAAGCTCATCAACTGTAGCTGGGGACAGATCAAGACCGCCATCATCGCTGTGCGTCCGCCTTTCTGTTCTCCTGCCCCAGCCAACGAACAGCAGCAGAGCACATCCTGAATTGACAATCGCCCCTGGCCCGACCGTAGGTCCTTGTGATCTCGTGCATCCTCCAACTCGCCATCTCAGCCATCGCGATCGGCTGCATGTCCGGTGGAACCTCGCAAAGTCTCGGCAAGGCCACGGGACACCATCACACTGCGCACAGCCTGCCTAGGATGCGGTTCGGTCGCCAGCCGAGTAGGTGGGAGGGGAAGGGACGCCCGATGGATGGGGATGATGATGAAGCGGGCTTGCCGTTGCGCGAGGAGGCGGTCGGGAAGCGAGGTGGTGGTGATGCGGAGCTGTCGAGCAGCGAGTCGGAGGACTCGTTCCATCAGGACGACGAGAAGCGGGGGGGGGGGGGGGAGATGAGTACTAGGAGGAGGAGAAGCGGGCGAGTACCGCAGTCTGGGCAGCCTTAGAGGGCGTAGACGGCTCGTCCAATACTCGATCACTCATCAGTACCCCGCACAGACACTGGCAGTGCACCAGCGTCTGTGCTCGCGGTTGTCGAGCGTCGACTGATGAGACGCGGGAGGAGAAGGAGAGACGAAGCGACCTCCGGCTGGCTCAGGCTAGTTCTGCGTGCGTTAAGAGCACTACCTCACGACAGTCCAGCATTGCAGCGATGTGTGCGAGGGGAACGGAAGCGGCTCGGCAGCGTCGGCCGGCACGGAGAGAGGCGAAGAGGTGGAGAACAAGTTGTGCTCCGCCTCTTCACCCGCTCAAGCTTTTCTGACTGACTGTAGTGCTCATAAGGATGCTCAGAAAGACCGCAAGCCCGCTGCCGCGCTCCTTGCCGCGCGCTGCACCTCGACGAGCCTTCGCTTCTCGCCCCCACCCTCTCGAGCGACGACCAACTCCCAGCGGACCCGTCGCAGCAAACCCATCCCGTACAGTGCCGAAGGGACCTGTTCAGCGATTCAGCGCGCTCAGCTTGATCCTCCTCTCGACGCTCGTTGGCAGCTCGACTTATGCGATCGGAAGGTTGACAGGCGTGAACGGGGCGGAAGAGGCGAAGGCGGACAAGGTGTACCGCGAGCCGACTGCAGATGGGTTCAGGAAGGCGATGAGCGAGATCATGGGGTGGTTGCCGGACGACTGTCTCGCGACGGACCGGGATACGCTGGTTGACCACGGATACAACGCATGGGGTGCGCTGCCTTCGACTCCTCAGGCTCTAAAGAAGGCTGAAAATTCTGCGACCAGCCGCACATGGACCGACTGGCTTGCCGGGCGCAGTACTGTATCCTCGATCGACCGCAGACGTCGTCCAAATCGTCAAGACCGCTTCGAAGCACGGCATTCCCTTGATCCCCTACTGCGCAGGCACTTCACTCGAAGGCGCGTCGTGCCGTTTCTTCTACGTCTGGCCAGACGCTCACGATTCCGGCTCGCAGGCCACACCACCGCCCTCGGCTACGCCAACAACCCGTCCGAGAAGTCTGCGCAGGAGAAGCTCGCTCGCGACGGCCACGTCTCGGTCGATAACCTCGTACCAGGCCTTGCGCTCGTCTTGGACTTCTCGGAGAACATGAACAACATCTTGGCAATTCACCGTTCGTTGCGCCCTTCACTCTCCGTCCTTTTCGCGGCTGATCTTTGTGAGCATGCAGCGGAGGACCTGGATGCGGTCGTTCAGCCTGGCATCTCGTACGACGCCCTGAACGCCGAGTTGCGGGATCGGAACATCCCCCTCTTCTTCCCCGTCGATCCTGCGCCGTACGTTCGGCTTCGCGGAGCCTGCTCTGCATTCTCAGCCAACCGGAGTTTGATAGGCTCATCACTTTTGCGGCCGTCGTAGCGGCGCGCAGATTGGCGGCATGATCGGCACCGGCGCAAGCGGGACGAACGCGGTCCGGTATGGCACGATGCGGGACAACGTCCTCAAGTGCGTCAGTCCTATTCTCTCTGGCGCCGTGAAGGCTTGCTGACCTCGAATCGCATAGCTTGACGGTGGTATTGCCGAGCGGGGAGGTAATCAAGACGAGACAACGTGCAAAGTGCGCTGATCTCGCTCCGTTTCCGCAACTCTTCGCTTATCCTCTCGATCGCGACCCACAGGAAGTCGTCGGTCGGACCTGACCTGAGTCGTCTATTTATTGGCGCCGAAGGAACGCTCGGAATCGTCACCGAAGGTCAGCCCTTTCCCCTCCTTTCATCCCAATCCCGCTCACCCTTCCTCCCTCACAGCAACTCTCAAGCTCACCCCCGCGCTCCCAACAACAGTCGCCGTCTCCTCCTTTCCAACCATCGCCTCCGCAGCCGCCGCCGCGCGCGACCTCGTGCAAAACGGCGTCTCGCTCGCTTGTATCGAATTGCTCGATGACGTGATGGTTGATGCGACGAATAGGGAGAGTAAGATCAGGCAGTGGCCGGTGAAGCCGAGGTGCGATGAGGGTCTCGGCTGAGAGAGGAGAAGTGGCTGATGACGGGATGTGCAGCTTGTTCCTCAAGTTCAGCGGGACGCCAGAGCAAATGAAGCTCGACATTGGGCGAACTCGTGTGTCCGTCTCTCGGTACTCACCTAATCATCGCCCACGAGTTTTGGGTCACACAGGCAAGATCACCCAATTGAACCAAGGCTCAAACTTCACCTTCGCGCGGACCGACAAAGAAGCTGACGAGATCTGGCACTCGCGGAAGATTGCGCTGTGGAGCGCGATCGAATATGTCAAGGGCGCCAAGTGCTGGGTGACGGATGTGTGTGTGCCGTTGTCGAGGTTTCCCGAGTTGATTGCCGAGACGAAGGTGCGTTTCAGCTCTCCTCGAATTCCTGATGCGAGCACTTGATATTTCGCCATTCTTGCTCGCTTCGTCGGATCCGTGGAGAAGCGGACCGCTAACGCGAGTCTCGCAGGCTGACATCGAGAAGGAAGGCATCAAAGGCCCTATCGTCAGCCACGCAGGCGACGGCAACTTTCAGTCCGTTCCCTTGGCTCTCTCTTTGCCCTTCACATGAGCTAATGCTCTCCCGCGCGCAGCGCCCTCCTCCTCTTCCGCACGGACGAAGAGCTGAAGAAGGTGGAAAGGCTGGTGCATAACATGGTTGAGCGGGCGCAGCGGATGGATGGGACTGCAACGGGCGAACATGGAGTCGGGATTGGCAAGAAGGTGCGCACATCTCTCTAGCCTGGCGGGTGCGGGAAGGAGCTGATGTCGGAATGCTCGGTCGACAGCCGTACGTCGAGAACGAGCTTGGCGCGGGCACGGTCGAGCTCTTGCGCGAGATCAAGCGTGTCATGGATCCGCAGAACATCATGGTGCGCTGCGCACAACAACTTCCTCGTACCCGTCTCCACCCGTCTCCATCCGCTGACAGGTTCCTCTCCGCACGCCTCGCAGAACCCGGGCAAGCTCATCCCCGACCGCACGGATGCCGCTGCACACTGAGCACCAGCTCTCGACTATCGCCATCGATGCAACGTCGAGCACGAGCATGTTCGCCTCGCACGGAGAATGGCTTAAGTTGACGAGAGGTCACGCGACGGGAAAGGATTCGACGTCGCGAGGAAAAGCAGAGGGTCGAAAGGCGCGAGTAGCGGGAGTGATCGTGTGCTCGCGAGAGTTTCTTGCGCTCGTGGAGCAGTACGTTGCTGGCGTTGACTCGTTCGATTCGAGTGCGAGAGTTGGCTGACACCACCTGTCGCTGAGTGAACTTGCTTGCTACTGGACCGTGTGACAGCGTGTGACTGAACGAGTCGACTGCACTGCACCGCAACGCGACCGTGCCCGCCAGGCTCTCACTCGACTCGCACCCGCCCTCCTCTCCTCATCGCCTCATCGCCTCATCGCCTGATTGCGCCACCCGTCTCGCATCGAACGCACGCACCTGCACGCACAGCGAGCGCACTCACAGACACCCTCACACACGCTCACGACCGGACGCGCATGCCCGCCCCGCGCGCGACAGACACCCCGTCCTCTCATCGCCCCCACATCCATCACGACCCGCCGACTCCGCAACACTGCACGCACGGACACGCGAGGCGACATGCAACCAGGCGCGAGGCGGATGACGAGGACAGGATAGGACCGTACTTGATCGCAGAGGAGATCGGCAGGGGTTCGTTCGCGACCGTCTATCGCGGCGAGAGGCAGGTGAGTCGGGTCAGCCCTTCCCTAGGCTCTGTTGGACGGTCGGGGACGTCTGAAGCATCCCGTGCTGTCCATCTTTCTGCACGCGAGAGCTGACCGACTCCCGTTCTTTGTCGCCCCTCCACCCCTCCGCAGGATACGCACGCCCCCGTGGCGATCAAGTCGGTCATCCGGAGCAAGCTAACCAGCAAGCTCCTCGAGAATCTCGAGTCCGAAATCTCCATCCTCAAGCGCATCACTCACCGCAACATCGTCGAGCTGAAAGATTGCCTGGTCCGTCTCCGATCCGTCCGCCTTCCCCTCGCCTTATCCGCTTCGGCGCTCGGGTGTTTCGCTGTACCTCCCAACGCACACTAACGACCCCACTCTCCACCCGCAGAAAACCGACTCGCACATTTACCTCATCATGGACTTTTGTTCCGCGGGCGACCTCTCACTCTACATCCGCAAGCGGGGCGACCTCCCTTCTCTCACGACCTCGAATCAAGGTCTCTTACCCGACTCGAGACGAGCAGCGGGAGGGCCAGAGAAGGTGTTGTACCCACACCCGAAGGAGGGAGGGTTGAACGAGACGATTGTGCGGTGCTTCTTAGGTCAACTCGGTGGGTCGCGATTGATCTTGCTCGTCCGCTTCTCACTTGCTGACGAAGATTCCAATGCTTGTGATTGCCCGCCCACAGTCGACGCCCTGCGATTCCTGCGATCACAGAATGTCATCCACCGCGATATCAAGCCTCAGGTCTGTCTTATCCCCTATCTCTGCTCCGTCACCTCTCTGACCCGCTTCCTCCCGCAGAACCTTCTCCTCCAGCCCGCATCTGCAGAAGACCTCGAAGCCGGACACCCGCCTGGGATTCCCGTCCTCAAGGTTGCCGACTTTGGCTTTGCACGATGGCTGCCGAGTCAGAGCATGGCCGAAACGCTCTGCGGGTCACCGTAAGTCTCTCTCACCACCTCAAAATGTCGACCAAGCTGACGCCTTGCTCGACCAGACTCTACATGGCGCCTGAGATCCTGCGCTACGAAAAGTATGACGCCAAAGCCGACTTGTGGTCCGTCGGTGCCGTCCTCTTTGAGATGAGCGTCGGTAAGCCCCCCTTCCGCGCTCAAAACCACGTCGAACTCCTGCGCAAGATCGAGCGAGGCGAAGACCGCATCAAGTTTCCGGATGAGAAGCGGTCGGACGAGGTGGACGAGGGGAAAGCCCCGACGAAGGTTGCGGCGGAAATCAAGACGCTAATTCGGAGGCTGCTGAAGCGCCACCCGGCCGAGCGCATGTCGTTTGAGGATTTCTTCTGCGAGGCGGCGGCCGTCGCTCAGCTCAAAGGCTTCTCGTCCGCCGAGGCGGTCTCGGCGCGAGTTGGGCAGGCAACAGGTAGACGGGACCCAGCGCGTGGGCCACCCGCTGTCCCGCCCGACTCGGTCGCAGCGAACTCGACGGACCGCCGAACGTTGGGGACCGTCCCTCCAGCCGCTTTCGCGACGCAGCAAACGAGCACACCCATTGTCCCTCGTGCTTCGCCGGGCCCTCCGCCTCCGCTCTACCCGCGCCCATCAAGCGTTTCGCCCGCCCCTTCGCCCGTTCCCTCCGTCTCCGCCCCTCCTCCGCCAGAAGCAATCTCACGCTTCGCGACTTCCGACGATCTACCGCCATTCGCGCGCCGTCCTTCATCAGCTGCACCAGTTTCGCCATCTCCTCCGCTTGTTGGAGCGCAGGGTCCGCCGCCTTCTGCGAGGCGGACACCGGTTTATGCGTCGAGTAGCGCGGGCGGGCAGCAGCAGGCTGTGAAGGGAGGTGAGGGGGCGAGAACGAAGGACTATGCGGCACAGCGGGGTGGGGCGAGGACGCCGGTGGGAACGATCAGCAGGCGGAGCAGGTCAGTCGGTCGAGTCTCCCTTCTTTCCAGCAGAGTGTTTACATGTCTTCGTCTAGCAGCGAGTCCCCTGCGCCGGCTTCGCCCGCTCCTCCTTCCGCTATCGAGCGCTTCAGGTCAACGAACGAGCCAAGCGACTCGATGACCGACTCGAACGACTCGGTCCTCAGCAAAGACTACGTCGTCGTCGAGAAGCGCACGGTCGAGATCAACGCGCTTGCCGATGAGCTTGCGCAGCAGAACCCGCGACGAGAGGGTGTCGTCGCGCGGCGACCGTCGCGAGGGTTCTTGACGCGCCCGCTTAGCTCGGCCGGCAACCCTGCTGGGACCGGATCGTCGCCACCGTCTTCGTCTTCTCCCTCATCGCCCTATCCGCCTGCGGGCGACTCGATGCTGCCTTTTGCGATTCCGCAGCGAGCGCAACCTACCCCGCACCACCCTTACTCGCTCTCGTCTTCCCCTCGCCCGCTTTCATTCCTTTCCAACTCGCCTCGCAGCATAGACCGCTTCCCTGGCTCGCCCCTCGCGCTCGTCGGCAGCCCCTCAGCAGCGCTCGCAAAGGCATTCAGCAATCTCTCATCCCTCAAGGTCTTCGGCAGTCCGACAGACGGTATCCTCGTCCGGCGCAGCTCGGCACGCAAACCTATCCCGCGGTCGATGACGGCTCCTATGGCGGTCGATCCGGAAGAGGAGCGCGTGCTCGCCGACCTCGAGGACATTGCGCAGAAGGCGCTCGTCCTTTTCGAGTTTGCCGACTCGAAGATCCTGCAGATCCTCCCTCCCACGCCTGCCGCTTCGACGTCGATGACCTCGCTCGGCACGCCCTCGTACTTCTCGCACTTGGCAGCGCGCGAACAAGCCCAAGCGCAATCAGCGAACGTCAGTAACCCTTTCTCGCCCATCCCGACTTCGCCTTCAATGCGACGGGGGTCGTCCTCCTCTTCCGACCGGCCGCTCGTCATGGCGAGCTCGACAAGGGCTGACGTCTTGGCTGCCGAAGCGATGATGCTCTATCTGAAGGCGCTGGCGTTCTTGAGCAAGGGCATTGAGCGAGCGAGGAAGCATTGGGCGAACAGGCCTTCTGAGCAACAGGCGGCTAGTGCGGACTTCAACGATGGTGAGTTGGCCTCTCTTTCGTTTCCATGCGGTCGTGGCCGACCCTTTTGCCGTCCGGCAGCCGTGCAATGGTTCCGCCAGCGCTTCAACGAGTGCTTCGACAAGGCCGACTTCGCCAAGACCCGCTGCGGCGAGGAGATTCCCGAATCTGCGACATACGCAGAGAAGCTCGTCTACGACCGCGCCCTCGAATTGGTGCGTACCTGGTCTCTTCCAAGCTGCGCATCGGACTAAGCTGACCGATTGCTCTCTTCAGTCCCGCGCCGCCGCCGTCAACGAGCTTCGCGGCGAGAACCCGACCGACTGCGAGACAGCGTACGAGACTGCGCTTTGGATGCTGTACGCCCTCCTCGATGACACGATCCGCACGCCCAACACCGCCACGCCAGCCGAGATCGAGGAGGACCGCACGACCGTCACCCGCTTCGTCCAGTCGATCACCGGTCGGCTTCAGGCGCTGCGGAAGAAGATCGCGCCCGTCTCCGCCGTCGCGAGCGGTCCGACGACTGGCGCGAGTACCGCCATCGCTGGCTCGCCGAGGTCCACCACCGGAGCGTCGCCCTCGCCCTCGACTGGCTCGCCCGCCTCTTGAAGGCAAGACGATCAACCTCATTGGCTCATCAGTCTCCCTCATTGGCTCATCAGCCTCCCTCTTTCGCATTTTCACCGGATACTCGCGCTCACACTCAGCCTCCGTATTCCCCTGCTCCATTCCCCATCTGCGATGTTTTGCTCGGCGCAGACTTAGAGTGCTTGCCCCGTCCCCTCCATGTTTTGCTGCTCCCCTTGTCATTGTTCCTCTTTTCGTTTGCCCAGCTCATCGTGTCGTCCTCCTCTTCGTTGTTGAGACTTGTCTTCCCTTCGCACTATGTCCACCCAGCTCCGCTCTTCCTGTAAATGTGCATTGCGCCCGTCGACTTTCCCTTGCTGACTCGCGGAGCCGGACAGGGAACGAAGGGAATGCGAAAGTTGCGTCACGAGTCTATATGCAAGGGAATGGCGAGGATTCGCTGTAGTTTCTACAAACACCTTACAGCTCGCGCGCGACGGAGATCTCCTCGATGCTCTGGATGAGGTCCTCCGGCCGCAAGTCGTCGAACTCCTCGATGGCGATACCGCATTCGACACCCTTCTGCACCTCGAGCACGTCCTTCTTGACCTGCTTGAGCGTCTCGACGGTTCCTGCGGAGAGGGGCAGTCAGTCGCGCTGTGCCTGCGAGTAGGAAGCATTCGCTGGCTCGCCTGTGTGAATCGTTTCGCCATTGCGGACGACGCGGACCTTCCTCGCCTTCGAGAAGATGCCGTTCGAGCACCGCGAACCGGCGATGACCTTGGGCGTCTTGCGACCCTTGACCTTGATCTCAAAGATCTGCTGGACGGTCGCCTCACCATGGACGCGGACTTCGATGCGCGGCGGCAAGAGGGCCCCGGTCTCCTTGCGGACGATTTCGACGAGGCGGTAGATGATGGGGGAGATGTGGACGGTGACTGGGGGATGCTGAGCCGCCTGCCTCATGATGCTCGCTGATGCGTCGACGTTGAACCCGATGATGACGGCTGCATACGTCGGCGAACCTGTCAGTCTCTGTCGACGGAGAGATGCAGACGGAGAACGCACCACCTGCGGTCCTGGCGAGATCGAGATCCCCCTCATGCACGTCGCCAACATCAGCCCGGATAATCTTGACTTTTGCTTCTTTGTTGCCGATACCTTCGAGCGACCCAACGACAGCCTCGACGGTTCCGCTCACGTCCGCCTTGACGACGAGCAGCCGCTCCTTGATCTCGTCGCCGCTCGACGCCATAAGCTGCTCGACCGCGACATCGCCGGCGTGCGAGACAGCGTTACCGCGCAAGCCCTCGTCCCTCGCCCTCCGCTCCTCAGCCCGCCTGATCGCCTGGAGCTCCGCATCGCGCTTCTGCTTCTCGTTGATGACCTCCACCTCGCTCATCATCTTCTCATCCTCCTGCCTCCTCAGCCTGTTCGCGATGCACTTCTTCGCGTCGTCCTCCGACTCGGCCTCGAGAACGAGGTCGCCCGCCTCAGGGAGCTCCCTCCAGCCGGTCACCTCGACAGGCTGACCAGGGTAGGCGGCCTCGACGGGTTCACCGGAAGGCGGAAGAAGCGTGCGCACTCGCGCCCAGGTCGTACCGGCAACGAGAGAGGCGGTAGAGTGGAGACGACCGCGGGTAACGAGGATAGTCGCAACGTTTCTGTGCGACGATGCGGATCATTCAGCTTGATAAGCCAAGCCGAGAGAGGACAGCCGCAACTCACCCTCGTCCGTGGTCAACCCTCGCCTCCAGCACCCGACCCTCGACGCGTCCTTCTCGCTCAGCTTTGAGCTCCTTGACCTCAGCGATCGCAGAGATCGTTTCGAGAAGCTCAGCAAGGCCCTGACCTGTCACGCTTGAGACCTCGACACAGGGAATCTCGCCGCCAAGCTCTTCGACGTCTATACCAGCCGCCATCAAGCCGTGCTTGACCTTCTTCGTATCGACGCCGGGCTTGTCGACCTTGGTGATGGCGACGACGGGGCTGACGTCGGGAGCGGACTTGATGAGTCCGATGACCTCCTCTGTCTGCGGCTTCACGCCGTCATCCGCCGCAACGACAAGGACGACAACATCCGTTACGCCAGCCCCACGAGCGCGCATGGCGGTGAAGGCGGCGTGACCAGGCGTGTCGAGGAAGGTGATTGTGGGGTCGCCTTCCTTCGGCTCGTAAGGCGGAGGAGCGGGAAGTCCTTCGGTCTTGGCCCGCAGGTTCGCTACCATGGCGTTAACGCTGACCTCGAATGCACCGATGTGCTGGGTGATACCGCCGGCTTCGCCAGCTGCGACCGAGGTTGAACGGAGAGCGTCGAGGAGAGAAGTCTTGCCGTGGTCGACATGGCCGAAGATACCGGTTATGGGAGGGCGAGGCGCGAGTTTCTCGGGTGGCGCAGGAGGAGCAGGATAGAGGTCGAAGCCGGCTTCATCGTCGATGACCGGCTCGAAGCCCAGCTCAAGGGCGATTAGGGCGGCGTCCTCGGCGAGAAGCACTGCGAGGGTGAATGTCAGTATCGGCGGCTGAACAGGTCCAGACAGTCAAACTCACTTCGCTCGGGTCGTGTGTCCTCCAGGCCGATCCGCTCGGCTGCTGTCTTGACCCGGACTGCAAGGAAAGCTTAAGTCAGCTGGCGGCCAAGACAGTCCTGACGAAAGGGAACGCACACATCGACCGCCTGAGAAGCTGCGACAAGTCGCTCATCCTCAACATCGACGGCAGCTCGACCTGGTTCGCCGCTCGCCGCTGCGGCATCTCGCGCTCGCGCGCCTGCGCCAACAGCTTGGCCTCCTTCTCTTTCTTGGACGCCCACTGCCTCTCCAACTCGCGCTCCTCTCGTTCCTCCGCCTCGCGCTCCTTCTTGCTCTTGAAACCGCCAGCGTCCTCTCCACGCCCGCGTCGGTCCTTGGTACGCTCTCGACCTCGCCCTTCTCGCTCCGATACAACAGCTTCTCGCGCCGGTCTCGCGCTGCCAGGGCGAGTGCTCGCCTCGACAGGCAAAGGCCCTCCCTGGCGCCTGCTGCGAAGCCGGTGCTCGTCGATGCGTGCGCCAATCTCGCCGGGAGGGTAACCAATCGCCTTCGCGGACCGCTGAATCTTCTCCTTGGACTTCGGGTCATACTTCTCCGAGTCGATGGCAACATGGGCGAGGCGATCCCGTTCGCGCTCTAGTGCATATCGTCGAGCGTCATTCACTTCGAGTTTCCGTCGTTCGGGGATTGGAGGATTGTGCTGGCTGCTGGGCTCACCGGTTGGAGGGCTTTGGTGGACGACTCGGCGCTTTGGGTAGTATGTGCCGCGCGCATCTCGCTGGCCGGAGAACCGCCTGTCTGGCTCGCCGCTTCGCCTATCGCCGTTGCTTCCGTACCGTCTCGCCTCATATCCCCGAGCGCCGTAGTCGCGGGAGTCCGACCGCATACCGCCTTGTGATGCTCCCGCAAATGAAGCCGCGGAAGGCGGAGGAGTCAGCCCAGGGGGTGGCGGAGGAGGTGATGGAGGAGGAGGCGGAGGAGGCGGCTCGACCTTCGGGACATTTCGGTTCGCCGGCCGCATCGTTCGCGGCGGGGACATGCCCGGCTTCGCAGGCCCTTTGGGTCCCGAAAGGAATGGTCGTTGGAAGGAGGAGGGAGGAAACCGGAGAGAGCGAGTGAGGGCCGACCCGCAAGTGCAGCGGGCGAAGAGTGTCGACACCATGTTGCTGCCAGTCGTCTCTGTATCACAAATACAGCAGTCAGCGCCCGCAAAACAGCCTGGAGCATGTGCAGTCCTCCTCGGCGGGATCCGAGAAGGCAGCTGTGCGAGCAGAGTGTGGCACGCTCTTGCAAGCCGCCAAACGGCATGAAGGAGTTGGAAACTCACAGAAATACCGCTCGACCAAGCTCTGCGCCTCGTGCTGCCTTTGACAGTCCAGTTGCGACCCTCCGAAAAGTCGCGGGCTGTGTCGAATCTGAAGACGAGCAACGACGGCAGCCGGAACGCGTGTGAGGCCCAAAGTCAGCAAGAGAGCAGTCTGACAGCAGTCTCGGCGGTTGTGCGGCGTCGACTAGGTGAGCGAAGTGACCTGATCCTCACCAACCCTATCTTCAACCAGAACGCTACACCACGCCATGGCAAACGCTTTGAAGCGCGCACTGGTTGCGTCACAGTCGTCTCAGGCATCTTCACAAGCGACGGCGTCTCAGCAGCGACCCGCGAAACGCTCTCGTGTCGCAACCCCTCCCGCTTCCTCACCCGTCAGTAGATCAGGCGACAACTCTTCGTCTGTCCCACAAGAACCGTCAACGCTTCTCTCACACGTACCAGAGACTCTGTCGCAACCGCAGCCAAGCGGAAGGAGCGCGCAGGATGGCGATGCAGAGGCGCAGGACGCTCTTCCTCCCCTTCCCCCTCCCAAGAAACGACAACGGAACCCAGGCAAGCTCCGCCGCCTCTCTACCGGCCATCCTCCTACTACCTCGACCGCTGTACGACCAAAGTCGACGCTTTCTGGGGCAAAGATTGGAGGGAAGGCGAAGGACTTGAAGGACGGGGTGCAATCAGAGGAGATTTGGGTCAAGCGGCAGAAGGGTGGGACGACGGGGCAGGGACTGGGTTTCGCGGGGTACCTGAAGATGGGTGTGAAGGCATTCGTCGAGCGAGGGTGAGTCGCCTGTCGCTAACTGAGGTTGACTGTTGCACCAGGTAGTTAGCGACGGCTATCTCTGTGGTGCTGTCATCAAGGCAAGCTGACATTTTTTTTCTTTTCTTTTTTTTCTGCTCGATGTAGGTGCACGACCGTCACCCTGCATGCCCTTGGCGCCGCCATCCCGCTCTGCCTCTCCCTCGGTCTCGCAATCGGCGACGCCTTGCCAGGCGGCGAACCGCCCGATCCTTTCGCCTCTTCTGTGGATTCGGCCGACGTACAAGACACCGGGAATGTCACGATGGAAGTCATGACAGGCAGCAAGGTCGTGCATGATGAGGTTGCGCCCGAAGACGAGGTGCGTAGACCGTTCTCTCGCTTGGAACGCTCGCTAACGCTTCCGCCGACAGAATGAAGACCTCGTTTACCAGTCGCGGACAAAGTCGACAGTCTCAGTGACCCTCTCGTTGGCTGAGCCGCTCAAGTCTAGCCTGGGCAATGCGGGTGCAGCTGCGAAACGAGGAGGAAGTGCGAATCGAGGACGGGGAGGGAGCAGTCGGCAGGGCAAGCGGAGCGGGAGGGGACGCGGTCAATGAACAGGTCACTGTGGCTTGCGTATCATTGTAGCACATAGAGAGATTTGCGCAGCACACCCTCCATTCCTCACTAAGTCCGGGTCGTCCTCCTCACCGTCGCTCGTTTGCTCGGACCCGCTCTTCCAGCTTGAGCTCCCACTCTGAGGGAGTCGCCACTTCCCTGAGCTCGTCTGGCGTCGTTTTGCTGCGCCTGGCTCTGCACGGCGTCCGTGGTTCGTTGACCCACACCCGCCGAACTGGGTGCCGACGACTTCTGCGTGCTCGTTCAGCGGTCTTCAGTGAGTCCTGCAGACTCTCTCGCTCAACCGCAACGATCGTACAGGCGAATGCAGCTGGTCAGCGGGCGAGGGAGGGGTCTGTGTCGGCGAGGGGGAGTGTCGATGAACGCGGCAACGGCAGGAGCGCGAATGTACACCAGTCCATACGGCTGAAGAGGGTCACACCGTGTTATCGAGGACGCGCACGGCTCCCTAGACGCGGCTGACCTCGATGTCGAGCAATCGCAGCTTTCCCCGCCTCCCGACGCCGCGACACGACCCTCTCGCAGCTCGACACTACGCGAGCGATAGGCGCAGGGCTCGGACATGTTCTCCAAACTGTTTGGCGGCAACGGAGCGCGCAGTGCGGGATCGGCGTCGAATTCGCGCTCTGAGCGAGGCTACCCTTCGACGTATGGCGACGTCGGAGTTGCATCGTATCCGACGAGCCCGAACGGCATCACAGATGGATTGCAGTACGATGAGGTGACGTTTGGGGGTGGGGGAGACCCGGCGGACTCGGCACTGTCGAACGCAGGACAGCCTCGACCATCCATTTCTCAGGACGGCGCTTTCGTGGGCTCGTCCTCGTACTATCCGCCGCGCCAATCCGTCGAGTCGTCATACCCTCCCTTACCTTCTTTCTCTCGCCCCTCGTCGAACGCCTCGGCCTCGACCCGATACCCGCCTCTGCGCGCTACCTTCGCCCGCCTGCAGACCCTCCTCGACTCGTACTCGCCCGCACTCCTCGATACCCTATCTCCTCCTCTCGCCCCCGACGACCCAGCACTTGCATCCCTCCAAGCAGCCATCGCACCTTACCGCCTGCCGCAAGCCGTGATCGACTCGTACCTCCAGGGTCACGACGGCCAGGACCCGCTTGCCTACTTCGGCGGCAGCTCGACTGGCGGCGCATCAGGCGGCGCATCACTCGGTGGTCTGGGCCTCGTCTACGGGCTGTGGTGGCTTCCGCTCGATCGGGTCGAGGAAGAGTGGAGGTTCTGGCGACGACTCGAGGAGGCAGGCGGACTCTCAACGGGATCAGGTTTGGGCGGAGACGCGTTCAGCGCGAGTGCGAGCGAGGCGGCAAGGCGGAAGCGGCATACGGCGCGGACACACCCATATGTACCAGAAGAAGACGCGCGCAGTCAGGCTTCGACCTCGAGCGCGGCGCCGGACGAGCGGGGCGTCTCGATGCAGGGCATGTCGTCTTTCCCCAACGGATGGGTGCGGAAACGGTACTCGCATCCTGGCTGGCTGCCGCTCTTGACGGACCGGTGCGGAAACTACATCGGCGTCGACCTCGATCCGCCTCCTCCGTCTGCGACTTCCGGCCCGACTTCTCCCACCGCTCCTGGCGCGCCCGGCTCTTCTGCACGAACGTACGGTCAGCCCGGCCAAGTCATCGCCTTCGGTCGCGAGATCGACGAGAAGGTCGTCCTCTTCCCCGGCGACGGACCCAGCGGATGGGCGCGCTTCCTCGCTGCATTCATCGAAGACCTCGAGAAGGACGAAGTTGCGCGAGTTGGAGAGCGTCCGCGCGATGCGATCGCCAGACGAGGAGCGCACGGTAGGCGCGTGAACCGAAGATGGAGTGACCCCGGGGACAACGAGGAGAGGGGATCAAGGCGGGACGCAAGCAGTTCATCGAGCAGTAGCGGAGACGAGTTTGACAATTCGGGAGACGGACTTGGCGACAGGGCTTACCTGGAAACTGGCATGGATGGCGAGGAGATCTTTGGGGACACGCCGCGGAGCGCTCAGACTTGGTGCGTCCGGCCTTCCAGTTGCTGACTTCGCGCGCTCACGGTGCTTACTGCCCAGGGTCCTTCGATCCGAGTACCGCCGCATGCTCGCCCAGCTTCCACCTGAAAGCGGCATCGTCGCGCTTCTTTGCGAACGCAGCCGGCGGAAATGGCGGTCGCTGGGCGTGGGGTCGGCTCAGCCCCGGGCAACGCTCATCCAGCCTACACCTCGTCAACCTCTCTCAGTCGTCTTGCCGCCTCACGCACAGCAGAAGGTCGATATCGAGGCAGTCGGTGCTGAGGGGGACGCGGGATTTGAGGAGGAGCCGAAGTCGACTGCGACGGAGCGACCTCCGTCAGGCCCATTCGGACTTTCCGATGAGCAAAGCAAGGAGAACACTGCGCCGTTGGACCCGCTCACCGGGAGCGAACCGCCTTCTTCGGCCGTTTCCCTCGTCCTCTCGCCTCCCTCCCCCAGCGACTTAACGCCTCCGCCCGACTCGTCAGCCACCACATCTCAGCTTATGCGCAACGCGACTCGCTCTCCGCCGAACGGCCACGATGCCCGATACTTACGTGACCCGCCCCGCTCGTCACGCATCCGCCAGCAGCAGCAACCTCGCAAACGCGCCCCTCCTCCTCCGCCCGCGCCCATCGAAGTCCCACTCTTCACCGATCTCGACTTCTCCGACGCCCTTTCCCCGCCCGCGCCAGGTCAGAGACCGCAAGTTGCGCCTGGCGCAAGCTGGCTGCTCTCGGACGGACGAGCAGGAGGCGGCATGCTCAGCCGGCTCAGCATCAGCACTCAGCCGAGCGACACCATCCTCCCACTCAGTTTTCAGTCGTCGAGCGGAGCGCTGAAGCACCACCGGCAACCGTCGCAAGAGACGGTCGCGAGCCTCGCGAACCGCAACACCAGCCGTACGGCCCTTGTCGGCGAGTTGCCCACAGATGACAAGGCTGCAAGTGGTGCGAGAGCACCGGAAAGCCCTATTGAGGAGGTGGAAGTCGTGTCGCATTGCGGCGAGTGAAGGAGCAGGTCCCTCCCAGCAGATATAGAACGAACAGACACTCTCGACCTTCCCTGTATAGCCTCGTCTTCCTGCATGCGCATTAATGCTCTCGCCGAGATCTGCAAGAGGCGGCAAGGAAGCTCTTGCAGTGTTATCGGTCTACATGCAAGGTGAGCGGTTCTCGCGCTGAAAAGACCCGCTTCGCAGCCGCGCCCTCACCCACTTCAGCCTCCTCCACCACGCAACTCAGCTCGTACGTGCCTTGCGCAAGCAGGCAGATCGAGATAGTCACCTCCTCCGTCTGTCCACTCTGGAGAGCCGACATGGCGACTGGCGAGACGCCTTCGACGACGACGTAGCGGGCAAGGTGAGACAACGCAGCTGGTGATGCGCGAGAAGAGTCGGGAGGTCGAAGTTCGAGGCGGAGATTGAGCCGTTGGGGAGTTGCTGTCGAATGGGAAGATCAGCTAACGGTCGCGGGTCAGCAGAACTGGAGCGCCGTACCGCAGTGGTTCGTCACTCGCGCGCATACGTTGATGAAGTCGTTCGATGCCGCAGAGTAGACGAGTCGCGAGCCTCGGCCTTGCAGCACGAAAGTGCCGGATGAAGAGGACGGGTTTTCCGCGAGGAAGAGCTCGATCTCGACTTCGTCGCCGCGGAGGGTGTCGAGCATCTGCTTGTCGAGGGCTAGACCGCGCAGCGATACCTCGCCTGACCTCAGACTGCCGATTTCGTTCCACCGCAGCTGGACTCGCCGAAGCAGCTCTTCGCGGTACCAGAACAAGGCGCGCTCCAAGCGCTCCTCGTCGGCTGATCGCTGGACCTTAGCCACGACGAATTGTCGCTCGTTCAGAGTGGGGATGGGTCGTTCCAGCTGTTCCTCCGTAAGCTCGATGCGATCGAGCCGAACGAGCATGCTGCGGAGGCAATGGTCAGCTTAATGCTCTCGTTCTCGAGTGCGAGAAAAACTGCACTTACCGAAGAGTCGCTCCCGGCTCGATGCGTTGTCGGACCTGGTAGAAGCCGTTCTCTGCGAAAGAGGCGAGTCAGCGCAAGCATGGGAAAACTGGGGGGGGGGGGGGGGGGGGGGGCGCGCCCCCCCCCCCCCGGCGGGTGCTGGGCTGTGTGCTGGCGGGTGCTGGCGTCGGGTGCGTGTCGCGGGCGAGCGCTGGGGCGAGAGGGGCGNGGGGGATCGCACCGTCCTCGTGCCGCTCGAGCTTGACCTCGAATGGCTTGCCGTAGACATTCATGACGTCCACCGCGACGAGGCAGTGCTGGCCGTCGTCGACGCTGCGCAAACTGTCCTCGAGCCGCTTGTCCAGCGCGGCGCCGCGTTGACCGAGATTGACGACGCTGGCAGAGCGACTGTGCGACGCCGAGCTTTCTGGCAGTGCCTTAAGGCGTGAAAGCTCAAGACTACGGGCGACTACCGCGCGGTGAACGGTCATGAAAACGTCGCAGAAGAGCTGTCGGGTGTGGAAGGTCTTGGTCGACTGGACAACGTCGCGTTTGAGGTAGCCGTAGTCGATCTGGATTGAACCGTAGTTGCTGTGTACCAAGCGACGTCAGCAGGAGCAGATGAACGGCGTTGGGGCGGGAGGCGCACCAGCCGATCTTGCCGAGACACTGGATCTCGAGGACGTGAGATGCGCCAGGCAGGATGGTCGTCTTCGGCGAGCCGTCCCAGCGGAAGACTGGGCGGTGTAAGCTGTCCGCCTCGAGCTCGTAGATCTCGGGCGCAGAAAGCTCGTTCTCGGCGAGATAGGCCTGCGTCGAGGCGCTTAGCGAATCGGAGAAGGTGACCTTGACAAAGTCGATGGGCGAAGGCGAGGTGTTCTCGAGGCCGATGCGGATCGTGGAGCTGTAAATGAATGACGGTGAGGAGCCGGCACGGAACAAGTGCGCGGGAAGCACTCACACCTCGCCGTCGTACAGCATCAGTGCGCCGTGTGTGAGCGAGGTCGACCGCATCCAGAGAAGCGGGAGTTCGGGAACGACGGCGCATTCGAGGAATTTCGCCCCTTCTGCCAGCGGCTTGTCGCTCGGAACAGCTGCCGCGGCATGGCCATCCGAAGGAACCGCATCGAGACCCGCCGCCTTGACCCGCTCGCGCGAGGTGTCGAGCAGGATGGCCTTCTGCTGCTTTGCCTCCTCCGCGGCGTCGAAGATTGGTAGCAGAAACTCACGACTGCTGCACCCCGCGAGTCGGATGTTGCAACCGCGGATGACGAGTGTGCCGGGTTCTCGAGGTGTACCAGTGAGGCGGACGGTGTGGAAGGAGCCGGCGGGAATGACGGTGGAGAGCGGATCGCGGGCGAAGGGAACGCCGGAGGTGCTGAGCTCGATGTTCTGGACCTCGAGCTCGAACAGGAACGGGTTCTGCAACGTAACGAAGACCTCGGCGATCTCGTTTTGCACCAGCGAGGGGCGAGCCTTGACTGCCCGGACTTGCTTGCGCGGGTCGTAAAGGAACGGATTCCGCGGACCGGTTGCGGCGGCCTGTTCGCGCGCGGCGTCTTGTAAAGCGTACTCGAAAGGCGTCCGGTTCGTGGACAGCCTACGAGTTGGAGGTCAGTGGTTAAATCTGGTGCAGGTGAACGCCGGGACTCACCTGGCGATCTCAAGACTCATGACGAGCTGTGTCGGACCCCAGTACTCGAGACTGAAAGCAGCACCTCGCCGAGTTGCCGCGGCGAAGACGCGTGGGATGTTCTGGCTCAGCTCGTACTGCTCGTGCGACGGCATCGTATCGGCAAGAGAGCGGAGGGCGGTGACGGTGAAGCGAATGACGGCTTGATAGTCTGCGAGAGGAAGAGGCGTGAGCTCGACTGCCCGGCTTCGTAGACGAGGCAGAGTAGACGCACCTGGCAGCGCCTCTGCGATGGTAATCGCATCCTTCAGTACGCCAATCTGCAGACTCGGCCAGCCAAACGCTCCGTTCCCGCTCTCCATAATTTCAAGCGTCCGCCCCTGAATGACGCTCAGCTTGTCCGCCTCCTCGCGCTGCGACCGCGGCACGACCTGGATGCCGAACGCGTCGCACACCTTTTCGACAATCCGGACGATCGACTCGTTCCCTGCCGGGTCCGACATCGTTCGCACGATGCTGCCGCCGCCTCGGTCAAAGGTTTCCGTCCGCGGAAGGCTCAGGCGACCAGCTGCATCGTTCGACTTGAAGCCGTTGACGACGGCGGGCGTTTCGTTGGCGCCTTCTCGCGGGTCTTCCGGTATGGGCGAGTGGCCGGACGTGGCGAACACCGCGATGCTCTCGCCCGCGACGCCTTCGGCGCAAAGCGCCGCCAACTCGCGCAGGACGAACGCCTCTTTTCGTCGGTAACCTATTCGACCGAAAAGGCTGGCGATCTCGGCGTTCAGGCGGAGGCGAGAGGGTAGGGAGAGGAGAGCGAGGTGAGGCGAGTATGCTTGGCTGAGCCAGAGGGCGATGGAAGATCGAGGAACGGTGTTCGAGGGAGAGAGGGCGGCGAAACGGGCTTTCCGCGCCTGCTCGACGCTGCTGAGCGGTGGTGAAGAGGCAGGAGACGTGGCGGCAGCAGGGGAGACGAGTCGCTCGAGCGCTTGCGGGATGGAACCGTGCGCTTCGTAGACGGCGAGTAGGAAAGTCGCGCATCGGATGCACGCCTCAACGTAGACGAGCGGATGCGAGCGATCGGGGTCGGGGGGAGGGGCGTCGGCGGGTCGGTCAAGCGGAGTGAGCATCTTCTCGTAAAGCGAGATGGCTTGGGAGAGGCGGTCGGGAATGTCGGAGAGGATGGTCGAGATGTCGGGAGGATGTAGGCCGGGAACGGGCGAGTCGCTTCGTGGTGGGACGACGGAGGGAGGGTGCTGTGGGCGCGTTGTCAGCAGAATCGGTTTCGGGGAAGAGAAAAGGGCACCTACATGTCCTTGCGAGCCTTTCGGCTGCGAGGCCTGCACGACAAGCGCGACGCATAGCCCTTCGAGCGCACTCGCCTGCCACACCTGGTCTTGCCACGCCTTGGTGAGCGAGACCGCATCGTTGTAGCTGTGCAAGGTGAAAACTCAGCCTTTCTTCAGCGCAGGCCTGACCCTCCGCAGACTCACGCATTGATCGCCTCGTTCAGCCGGCCCGATAACAGCCACATATCGCCCATCAACTTGCGCTCCCTCCCCGCGACCCGTTTCCGGGACCTCGCATCAACAAGCAGCGCGCCAGGCGGTGGACTCGGCACAACCTCCTTCTGCACGGCCATGTTCGTCTGGATGCTTGCGCCGTAGAGGAATCCGTCGCGGTTACCGGATGTGCTGCCACCTAGCGGACCCATCGCTGTTCGAGATTGTGGAGGAGGGGCAACACCGAGCGATGCGAGGTTGACGGGTTGCTGAGGTGCGGGAGAGGGTTTCGGTGAGTCGGTGCGGTTCGGAGTCGGAGTCGAGGTGGAGGTGTAAGTCGTGATGAGGGATTTGGCGCTCGGTTTTTGCGGGGCGAAGGAGAACGGAGCGGACGCGCCGGACGATTCTTGCGGCGTCGGGATGGACGTTCGCGACTCGAGTTGGGCGGCCTGCGGCGGCGTGAGTCAGTACACAGAGATTCCGGCACGCTCTTGAAGAGAAACAGCACGCACCATGTTGGAGAACTCGAACAAGACATCGCCCGCAAAGTCTGCCAGCGCCGTCCTGAGGAGGAAACTGACGTCTCCCGCAGCCTGCACCATGACCAGACCCTCACCTTCCTGTATTGCCCTCGCCTCCTCAAGCTGCTTCTCACCTGGATCGAACCCAAAAACCTTCGTCGCAAACGTCTTCGGCAACTCCCTCAGCGAGGCATGGAACGCCGTCACGGCATCGGCGAGAGCTTTGTCGCTGTACTCGCTCGCGTCGAGGATTCCGATTATGCCTTGTATTCGGCGGTGGACTTGGAACTCGGAGAGGAAGGCGAGTGAGTGGCGAGGGGCGTAGGTCGGTGGGGTGAGGTAGTCGAAGAGGAGGACGCCGGGCGTCGTAGGGCTCGAGGAGAAGACGGCTGCCGCATTCAGTGTGGTCAGTCAAGTGCTCGGATGGACTCGGACGATCCCTTCCAGGCTTCGTTGGAGGGAGCCTTTCAGACACCTTCCCACCTCGCGAACCACCGCAACTCACCTCTCTCACCCCTCCGATCAGGCGGTACCTCCGCGAGCGGTATCGATCCAAACTTGCGGATGAGCTGGACGTAGCGCTCGAACTTGCTGCGCTTGATCGGGAGGACGGGGACGAGGAGGACTTGGAGTTTCGCGGGTTGGATGAAGCAGTCCATGGGCGCGGGTCGGCGAGGCCGTTTGCGTTGCGCCCTCTACCAGGCAGCGGAGAGGAACGCTGCCGGTGGAACCGCTCAGGAGAATGCCGAGAGGGGTGGTCGTCGTCGGAGGGAATTCGGGAGGAGGGTTGTTCAGACCGCCTGCAGAACCTCGAGCCGCTCAGCAGCCAAGTCTACACTGGCAGGTACACGCACAGTACGCACCTCGTCCCTTCAAGTCGTCCGTTGAGGCGAAGTGAGCGTGTGGGGTGTCGCCGGTTCGCGTCGAGGTGAACGTGAAGGACCGGCGAAAGAAGCGAGTAGCAGCCGTGCAGACCTCCTTACTCCTGAGCAGCAGCCCCAGCAGCCCGTGAATAGGAAGCGACGGTGTACAGAACGGTTGTCGGACGGCGACCACCCCTTCTGGACAACAACCGCTCATGTTGCTCCGTCCACACCGCGTGAGTGAGCGTGGTGGTCCAGCAAGCTAGCTTTCAGACCCGCTTGCAGACCCGCTTTCACTCATCCACGCGCCGACCACACTCTCCCGCCCGCTTGACCCGCCTCGCTCGATTTCATCAATCCGCGACTGCGGGTGGCTCGTTCTCGACAAGGATGGCGACAGGAGGGCTGGATGGGCTCCGACGGGTCGCAACACAGCTATGTATGGCTGGACAACTACGCATGAGGCGTGTCGGGCAGTGTCGTCAGCGCTCTCCCGTCTGCCAACGACTCGTCTCTGTTCACACCTGAGCCAGGCGCTTCCCAGAGTCATGCCTGCTCGAGCGGCCGGTCTGTCGTTCCTGTCCGCGTCACAGACGTGCTCTTCGACCCCCTTGCACCGTCTCTTCCTCCTGCTTGCTCAGCTGGGTTCTCTTCTTCCTCTCGGGGGCCCAACCGTTCACTAGCCTCACTACGAAAAAAGACCGGTCGTGAGGAGAAAAAACGATCATGCGCGATGCAGGACCCGCCGGAAAACGACGAACGAAAACGAACGGTTGGGAAAGGACGCGAGAATGCTGCTGGTGGTACGACAAGGCAAGGCGAGGACTGAACGAAACTATATACAATGGACGACGAAACGACGGTTACGGAGAGCTGGAGAGGGATGTGTTGTCCGGGGGGGGAGGGGGGGGGAGAAAGACGAAGGAAGGCCTGAGAAGGCTGCGAGGTTGTCCCACCTTGTCAGAACAAACCCCGGCCAATCAACCCCGTCAACCTCAACAACTCGGGCTGCGTGCCCATCGCCTTCAAGACCGATGTCCCCGCCGTCGAGTAGGGTCGATGCGCTGGAGGGAGTGAGGGTGGCGGCCGGGCCGAGATCGAGGAGGGACGGGAAGCAGTGGTGGAGAGGGGAGGCTGGTCTCGGAGTGCGATGTGACGCGCTGGAACCCAACTTATGGCGGAACGAGGCGGGTGGTCGAAGAAGAGTGTGTCGGGGTGCGAGAGGAAGGACGCCTGTTCGGCGCGAGCGAGTTCGCTTGGGTCAGCCCTAGGCTCGCGTTTGCTGGTCGGAGTGAACGAGAGAGGACACACGGCAGATGCCACGACGGCTGCTGCGACTGTGACGTGCGCGAGGGCGTTCACTGTGCGAGCCGAGCGACTTGAAGGACCGGCGGGGAAGAACCTCGAAGCGGGACAGACGCGGGCGTGAGCGGGTGTGGGCGTCGCTGCTGCTGCGGTGGTGGGGCGGAAGAGCGTGCGAGCGAGTGAGGCAGACATGGCGCCTCCGCTCGAGCGTCCGAGGCGAGCACGGCAGAGCAAGGAGAGCAAGCTGAGGCAGAGCAGAGGCTAGGAGGCTCAGGAAGGCGTGGGTGCGGCTGGCGAAGGCGCATTCGCAGGTGAGCCGACCCACTCGCCGTGCTGCGGCCGACTTCGCACGCGAGCCGAACCTCGTCGCCGCGGGGCCGCCGGAGCAACGTCCCTCCGTGAGGGGTGCGTCCTGCCGCACACCCGCCAGCGTCCGACTCTCCTACGCCGCACCCCGTACCGTGCCACCACTCTCCAGCGAGCGGCCCGCACGCGTCGACGCATCCGGCCCACAGCGCAGTCGTCGTCGACGAGACCGGGGCCGACCGTGCGCATTAGTAGTCGCGCCATCCGCGCACGCTCGCTCGCAACGATCATGATGCCCCGCCGGCGGGCGCGCGACGCTGGGTGTCGCTTTCTTCCCATTCTTGGCGGGCTCGGGAGTCGTGTGAGAACCGAGCGGGGGCCACGGCGGACGAGCGACAAGCGAGCACACAGCCGCGAACCGGTCACTTTCCAATCGCTTTTCGTATTTACAGCAGCCGCAATCCAGTCGATGCTCGTTTACGCTACGCGGACCGGATGATCGTCCGTTCGAGAGTCGTGCGCGATCACGCGTCTTCCGTCCTGCGCTCGAACGCAGGAGTCGTCAGTCTCCTGAGCGTGCGAGAGGAGCCCACGAGGCGGAGGAAAGCGGACGTGTCCGTCGGGACTCACCTCGCCAGTTCGAGCTGCGTCCCCACCCAGCTGCAAGCGTCAGCACCCTCCTCGAGCTCAGATGCGGACAACGAGCGGAGCAGGGAACGCACGTCCGACCCCGAGATGACGCGCAAGTGACCGGGCGCGGCCGTCTCGCCCGTCATGGCGCCCTTGAGGACTTCGACGGTCTGGCCGAGCGATGTGCGGGTCTTGACCCACTGCGAGTACGGCGATGAGTCGGTGAAAGGACAAGGAGGGGGAAAGTGAGGGAGTGGATGGGATCAGTCAGAGAGGAGGTTCACAGGCGAAAAGGGGAGCGGGGACGGACGTAGCGGATCTGCGAGGGCAAGAGAGCGTCAGTGGTCGCCCTCTTTATGACATGAACGAACACGCGGCGACTCACCTCGGTCGGGATGACCTGGATGACGGCGATACGAGGGTCTCCGGGCTCGCCAGTCCTGACACCGTCCTTCAAGTCGCCGAACCACTGCACTCATCCCACCCTCGTCAGCGCACGTCACTCGAGCTCAGTGAGAGGAGTGCGCGCGCACCGACTTGATAGTCGGGTTCCACAAGTCCTTGACGGTCGACTGATCCTTGACGACCGACGCCTTGCCTGCGACCGAGGCCCAGTCGGTGCTGGAGGGGTCGGCGAAGGAGACGTTGACGTTGCCGTCGTTGTCGAGCTCGTCGAACTTGCCACCTGCGAGCGAGACGGCCAAGATCGTGAGCTCTGTGCTCCCTCAAAAAGACGAGCGATCCCGTCTCCGCCGGCGGGAGCGAACAGTCGATCGCTACGAGCGCAGGAGGGCCGCGAGCTTACTGTCGGTGTTGGCGATGAACTGGAAGACGAGGCCCTTGTGCGACGCGGGCGCCATCGCACGCGAGTGCAACTGCCCGTCCGCCGAGCGGGTGACGAGCATCCCAAACTTGGTTTCCTTGATGATGTTCTTCAACTCGGCGATCCTGTAGGGCGCTCGAAGGTCAGCAACGGTCGCGAGGAGGTGACGACGACACGACGGTGCCGCGGGTTGAGAAGGCGCGAGCGAGGCGAACGCAGGCTCACTTCTCCTGCGGAGCGGCATCGTCCTGAGCCTTTGCGGTGTAGGGGTCGTTGGGTGCCATTGTTCTCGTGGTCGAGTGGAGTGGGCGGGTGCAAGCGGGTGCGTGGTGGGTGGGGAGTCGAGTTGGAGGGACGGCGGTGCGAGTGAAGCTGGCTGTTGGTCGTGCGAGTGTGCGTGTGCGTGTGTCAGCGAGTGTGCGTCTGGCTGTGCGCGCGAGCATCCTGTCGAGCGTACCGAGTCCAGGGGAGAGTGAGAGCGAGAGCGACGATGCGAGAGTGCGAGGTGCCCAAGTCCCAGACCTGCGTCACCGCTGCACGTGACAGGGGGACAGTCTGGGTCACGTGAGCACCTCTCCCCGCTCACCCCCTCTCTCTCTCTTCTCCACCGGCACCGCTTGCGATGGCACCGCTCAAACTGCCCAAGAAGGGCAGGGCGAAACAGATCCACATCGATTTCTCCTCCCTCGACACCGCTCGCGCATCTGCACCCGCAGACTGGGGGCGCGACGACTGGCTCGAAGGTGCGTCCGATTCCTCCAACTCCCGCCCTCCGAACGCCTCGTCCAGTACGATAATCCCCAACGCAGAGGGCGACAGACAAGACGAGACCGGCACGCGCTACCAATCCGGCTCGAAGGCCGCGCGACACTTCACCAACTCGACAGTCTGCTATCGCCTCGCCGCTTCGCTCTCTCCCACAGACTTTGACGCGCGGTACAATGCTGCTCGGGCATTCCAAACGCTCGCGACCGACCATCTCTCGCCGCCGGAATGCGTCAGGGCGCTTGAGGCAGCCAGAGGAGGGTACAGGGAAGCTCTCGGGGTGCTTGTCGAGGGACAGGAAGCCGCAGCGACGGCGCGTATTGACGCGCTGTTCAACCTGGCGCAGGCGGACGTCGCATTGTTCGAGATGCTCGAGGAAGGAGTCGTGAGGGAGCCGGGCGAGGACGCACGGAAGGCGCAGTTGGCGAAGGACGCGAGGGATTCGTTTGTCGAGGTGGAGCGGTTGCAGCGCGTCGAGATGGACCGGGTATTTGGGGAGGGTGGACCCGCAGCTGGGGAGGACGACGACGTGGCAGACGAGTCGGCGTCCGTCGCGAGCGGCGTCGAGACGTCCGTCCAGGCTATCCAGACGATTATCGTCACGCCTCAGCTCGTCATCGACACCCTCCTCGAATCGATCGCCTTCGACATCTCTCTCCACGATTCGTCTCTCTGTTCCGACCCCGACACCCAAGCCCGACTGCGCCAATCCGCGCTTGACGCTTTCGCTCGCGCCACGACACTCCGCTCCAGCATCCCAGGCGACAACCCCGAGCTAGATCTCGAGCTCGCCCACGCCAAGGCAACGCTCCTCACAAGCTTCGCACCCTCCGAAGCAACCCCCTTCCTCTCGCACCTTCTCGCCTCCTCCCCCTCTCCGCGCATCGAATTCCTCTCCCTCTACGCCGACCACCTCATCGACTCGCTCTCCCCCTCCACGTCCCTCTCTTCCGCCCTCTCGACCCTTCAGACCGCATTGCAGACATACGAACGCGCGTTTGCTCTGCTCTCGAATCGCCTTTCCCCGCCGAAACAGATTCAAGCATCCCACCTACCCTCCCTTCTCTCGTCGAACCTCGCTTCCCGCGCTCAAGTGCATCTCCTAGCGTACACGCTTGTCAAGCGCGCGCACGCGGATGACCCAACGAGCGCAGAAGCGGAAGTGCCTCTCGCCCAAGGGGGGGAGGAACACCTCCGACTCGCGCACTCCCTCGCACTCGAGTCTTCAGCCGCCGCCAGATCCGGTCTCGCGTTGGTCGTCTCTGCCTCTTCCTCCGCCGCCGCCTCCTCTCGACCTAGCACGAAGCCACCGCTCGCGATCGGCCGTTCTCCACCCTCCGTCGAATCCCGAACCGACTGGCGCACCCTCTCTGCGCTGCGCACCGCACTCTTCTCACTCGTCCGTACCCGGTTGCGGATGGACCCTTCGCCTGAAGGACTTGCGAACGAACGCGAGCGGTTCTGGGGCCTCTGGCGCGCGTTAGGCCTTGCTCGAGGAGGAGAGAGGGAAGAAGAGGTGAGGAGGGGAGAGGTGAGGTGGTGGATCGAGGAGATCGAGGGGGACAAGGTTGGTGAGGTGGTGGGGGAGCAAGAGGCGAGAGGGGAGAGGGAGTGGTGGAAGGGGCTCTTGACGTAGCGCGCAAGGGACCGTACTCTCGATAGACTGGGAGAGAATGGAGAGTGTGCCAACACGAGAGAGCGTTGCATGAGACGGGGAAATAGCGAGAGGATGCGGGTATGATACGGGAGCCGAGGGTCAAAGTGTCTGTGGAAGCCCGGCGCAGGGGAGGCTTCTAGGACGGTATTTAGCCGAACATGGCTTCCAGGCGGCTGTATCTGCGAGCGAGAAGCAGGAGGTCAGCCAGCTTCGTGGGTATGGAGAGAGCGGCCCCGCGCGCGCACATGTAGAATATCAACGCCGAGCTCGGCGCCGCCTTCAGCGCCGTCAAACCGCACCCGCTGTACAAGCCCTTGATCCCCCTCGCGCGGTAGATGTCCTTCCCGACCTGCAAGAAGCTCCGTCTCGGCTGATTCCTGCTCGCCTCCTTCCCTCGCAACTCGTCTTCCGTCTGGAGAGTCGACTTGATGCAGTCCGCGGGGAAGAGCACGACGTTGAAGACGACTCCAGCCGTCGCTCCAGCGCCCATCAATTCCAAGGCGGACAAGTCCCCCTTCGAGACGTGCCCTCCCGTCGCAGACCGTTCGCCCCGGTCCGCTCGCCGCTTGACAAAGTACGCGGCGAGGAGCTCGAATGTCCCGAACCATGCCGCGCCGCCGCCTGTTTCGCGGATCAGAGTGCCGGTTTGCCCAAGCCAAAGCCCGCGGAACCCGTACTCGCGGAGGACGGAGCGGGTGACGGCAATTGATCCGGGGGCTTTGGCGGGAGAGACAGGTGCCGTGACGGTCGTATTGATGCCGGCTGCGGCGAGGGCGGCGGGTGCAGTCGCGAGTCCTTCGGCGGCGATGTTCGAGACTTGCATCTTGCATTTGATGAGTTCGATAGGCGTCAGGACGAAGGACGTCGCGGCACCGGCGATGGCGGCTGATGTTGCTATCAGAGGGATGTTGAGGGGCGCAGGATAGTCCGCGTCTAGTCGAGGAGATGGAGGGAAGAGTCGTCGAAGGAGGGTTTGGGATTGATTGTAGACCACGAAGAGCGTCGCGTTCTCTGCCATGGCACCGACAACGGGCATCGAGACTCCCTGCGAACGAATCGACGGATTCAGCTTCCCGTGTTCGGGAAACCGGTCTCGAGAGTGGGGGGAGGGGGGGGGGGGGACCAGGACGGACCCGCCAGAACGCGGGCACACCCTCATTCTTGTACGTCTGGACGATGCAGTCCCACGGACCGGTGAAACGCAGTGGTCGATCGAGAGGCTGGCTCTGCAGGCGCACTTTCGTGAGGTCGAAAGGATGCTCGAACAGCTTGCTGACAATGCCTGCGCCGCGAGACGTCAGCCATCGTTCTCCGAGATGGCGTTCGAGGATGCGCACCTGCAGCCTGGTGGCAGTGATGGAGTCAGCCAGCGCCCAAGGAGGGTGCGTGGACGCTGAGTACGCACCGAGCCGTACAGGATGTCCTTGAGGGAGCTCCATTCGCGGACAGGCTCGCCGTGCGGCGGTAGTAGGCTGATTTCTCCTATACAGTCCATACGAGCCTCAGCACATGGTCCAGTCAGCAGAAAGAAAGCGTCGAGGCGAGCGAGGGTCGTCGTCGTTTCCAAGGGAGGAGAGCCGCGGACCTCGCGCCCACCCCCCACGACTGGCTGCTACGGGGACTCGGACAAGCTTGCCGGGAACACACGCACGGTCATGACATCCCTCTTCAACGGCGCACGCACACTCGCCAGCTCGTTCGGCCGCGTCTCGCTCGCTTCCTCCTCGTCGACCCTCCTCGCGCCCGCAAAGGCCAGCAACGCCCTCTTCCAGCCGCGGAATGTCCTCCAGGTGCGCAACAAGGCCCTCATGCCCCGGCGGGTGAAGCACCGCAAGGCCGCAAAAGGACGGGTGCCGCTCGCGCTTGGAGGGTCCATCAAGGGAACCGTCCTCGAGCACGGCGACTACGGCCTGCGGGCGAACCAGGCGACGCGGTTGACGGCCAAGCACCTCGAGGTTTGTGAGGCGACGCTCAAAAAGGCGCTCAAACCGATCAGGGGCTGCCAGATGTGAGCTCTCCTCTTCCGCTCGAGATGAAGCCAGAGTTGACCTTCGTTCGGCTCACAGCTGGCTGCGGCTGTTCCCTGACATCCCTGTATGCATCAAGGTGTGTTCGCGCGTGTTCGACTCCGGCGGTTGACAGGATCTGACGTTCGTTCTCGCTCAGGGTAACGAGACTCGTATGGGCAAGGGCAAGGGAACGTTCGAGTACTGGGGTACCCGGTGAGTTCTGCGTACATCGGACGGACGCGAGAACGTCCTGCTGACCCGTCGGAACGCAGGGCACGGATGGGCAAGGTGATCTTGGAAATTGGCGGACCCAACCTTCGACCGGAAATGGCGAAGACAGGTGACTTCCTCCGTCTCGCCTGCCCTTCCATTGTCCTAACCTTGCTGACACCGTATCTACGCGCAGTACTCCGCCTCGCGTCCGCCAAGCTCCCCTGCACGACCGAATTCATCGACCGCAACAGCTCAGCACGACTCGGGTTCGACCTCGTCCCCCATGTTCCGGCCAAGTCGCCCGTTACAACTCGTGGCGAGCTCGCGGAGGCACAAGCGGCGGCGTCGCCCCCTGTTGAAGCATCGGCACCCGCACTGTAACGATACGAGGCGACCATTCGCACTTTCACCCAGCGGGCACGCCCTTCGCCCAGCCTTTGCGCGCCACCTTCTTGGACGGAGCTACTGCTTGCCTTCCGCTGCTCGAGCCGCTGACAGCGCAGCAGGTCTTTTCGAACGCCGGTACACTCTCCTCTCGCGTCTGTGCAGGCTTTTGGGTTCGCGGCATGTTCTGCAGTTCGTGCGGGGCGTTCCGCTCTCCGCCTCGCAAGAAGTAACCCAAGATGCGTCCGGGGCTCTTGGCGCGCTCGCTTGCGCCTTCCCAACGAGCACTACGCCCGCCCGCCACTGTGTGCGGAACAGCGTCGCCTCCGTCCTCGCTTCGGCCGGGACATCGTCGATGAGCGGGCTTGGCTCTTGGGTCACGCTCTTTTCACGTGTGTGTGTGTGTGTGGCGTCTGCAGCAACCGCCCACGCGGCAGTCCACCCCGACCCCCCGTCGAAGCAAGCGCGATGCTCTCGTGGGAGAAGGCTTGGGGCTGGGCGACGAACTGCCTCGACAAGAAGGTCGTCCTCCTGAGACAGCTCCGGAACGCGCCTCGTGGGGGGCCTTTCGAGCAGGCCAGGGCCCCGGACAAATAGGAGCCAGCGATCGCGGAGCGGCCAGGGGCCCCGACTGCACGCGCCCGCTCTCTTTCGACTTTGCCCACAGGTCGCCGCTTTTTCGCTCGCTTGCCTGCTCCCTCGCCCCGTCTTTCGCTCCTTTCTTCTCCTCTCTACCTGCTTCGTACCCTTTCCCCCACCCACCCACCCACAGCCGAAACAGCAAAACCATGTACCTTCGCGGACCCCGGTGCGTTGACATCTCGCGCTCCTCGCGCTCTCTCTCTCGAGAGAGAGGGAGGATTCGCTAACCCGGCCCTCCTCCCGCCTGTTCTTGCAGTATCTTCATGTTCCTCCTCACCCAGGCGCTCGTCGGCGCCGAAGTCGGCCTCTCAGGCTGGTCGCTCGCCGAGTGCGTTTATACCCTCGCTCGCTCCCTCCCTCCCTCCCTCGACGCTCGAAAAGTTGACGTCGCTCCCGGGCCCCCTTGTTTTTTTTTTGGCAGCGGCTACGACAAGAAGCGTCTGACGAAGCACATTCTGCCGAGTGCTACGCTGCATATCAACGACGCTTTCGGCGTCGGTGGAGCAGTCACGGCCGCAGCGGTGAGTCCACTTACTCTTGCCCTCGGCTCGGTTCGTCCGATCGCTCGTCACTGACATGGGCCGGACACTCGCAGGGGTTGTCGTCGATTCTTTGCGGCATCCTGCTCCTCTACACTATCTTCCACCCGCGTCGACCGGAGACGATCCGCTCGATTCGGCTCAAGGAAGGCTTGTTCGGAACCGTCATCGTCCTCCTCCTGTGCGCGTTGATCCCCGCCACCGTACGCACACCCTTCTCTCTCGCCTCCCGTCTTTCTTTCTCTCTCCCAGCGTTCGGGCGTCACTGACGATTATCGTGTGTGATTGCGTCCCGCCTGCCGTTCCCGCCCCCGTGCAGTACATCACCGCGACCAAGGGAGGAGTCATCACCGCGCCTGGCCTGCCCAATGCTGTCATCGCCAAGCTCGTGAAGGCGTCGGGACAGGACTTGAGGTACAAGGTTCAGACGCCTATCATCTCGTGCGTTGCGGACTCTTTTGCCTGAACAGATTTGAGAGGGCTGTGTATGTGTGTGTGTGTGTGTGTATAGTGGCTGACTAGGCATGACCTTTTGTCCTCCTCCGCCCCTTCCGCCGGTTCGGCTGTCGACGGTCCCATAACAGGTACCTGGTTGTCGGCTGGCTCGCGTTGATCTCGACCTGCATCACCTTCGTCCTCGTCTCGGTCGCGGCACGCAAGACGCTCAAGCACGGGATCGACACCGCGGGCCCGCTCGCTGCGCCGGCGCACGCGCACGCTCACGCTCACGCTCACGACGAGGCGTCGCGGTCGTCGGTCGACATGAGCGACAAGCCGCACATGGAGCACGTGGACTCGCGCGAGGCGGAGGCGGAGGCGGAGGCGCGGGAGAAGGGTCCGCTCCGCACGGTCTGACGGGCGTGACGGGCGAGTCGTGTCGCGAGGAGTAGCGGGGTTCTCTCTCGTGTTCGTGTCCGTGTAACACGCGTGTTGACACGGCTTGACGATGGCATGTCGTGGGCTGCGAGCGTGGGTGCAGCGTGCAAGGGCGGCGCAGCAGCCGGGGTCGGGACCGGGCTCGCGCGCGGGCCGGTGTCCGTGGGCCAGCGCTCGGCGTGGTGCTCCTCGGCGTTGCCCCTCGCCACGATTTTCTCCTTGGCCCGCTCAGCTGCCGCGCAACAACATCCCACAGCCCGCTGCCTGCCCTGCCCTGCCCCACCTCCAGCCATGTATCTGCGCATCCCCCGGTGCGTCGACCCTCTGTGCTCCTCCACGCGCCCGCGCCCGCGCCGTCCTCCGCGCCACCGCAAGCCTCCCCTCGCTCGCACCCGCCGCACGCAACCCCGTGACTTCCGCGACACCGGGCAGCGACCGCGCGCAGAGGGGGGGGGGGGGGGCACCAGCTCGCCAAGATCCACACGCTGACGGTCGTGTTTCCCACCCTCCGCCCTCCGCCCTCCGGATGTGTCAACGCTGCTGTGCTCGCGCAGTGTCGCCTTCTTCCTCATCACCACCGGCCTCTGTATCGCAGAGATCGGACTCGCCGCATGGTCGGTTGCAGAGTGAGTCGAGTGTTTTGCGCGTCCAGCTCGAGCGGGCGAGGTAGACGGTGTTCGAACTGACGTCCCTCCCAGCGCCCACGACAAGCAGGACCTCGTCAAACACACTCTCCCCAGCGCATCTCTCGACGTGAGCGATGCCCTCGCCGTTGGTGGAGCCGTGACCGCCGCCGCCGTACGTCGTCGTCCTCCGCTTCCCACCCACCGTGTCTTGGGCAGCGTTTGATCAAACGCTTTGCCGCTCTCGCTCGCAGGCCCTCTCGAGTCTCCTCTGCCTCGGACTGCTCTTCTTCACCGTCTTCAAGCCCCGCCAGGCTGAGACGCTCACGTCGGTTCGCATCAAGGAGGGATGCTTCGCCATCATCATCATGTTGTGGATCGGCACGCTGATCCCCGCGACTGTGCGTTCCACACGTGTCTCCTTCCTCTCTCTCTCTCGTGTTGATCGCTGATCGCGCCGCCCCGCTCGGGCAGTACTACACCGCAACCCGCTCCGGCATCATCCACGCGCCTGGCATCCCCCAGTCGCTCATCGACCAACTCGTGAAAGCCTCGGGCCAGAACCTTGCCTACAACCACCAGCGCGCGATCCTCTCCTACCTCATCGTCGGCTGGATCGCGTTCCTCTCGACCATCATCTCGCTCATCCTCGTCTCGATCGCGGCGAGGAAGACGCTCAAGCATGGACCTGACGGCACTGGGCCGCTCGTCATGCACCACCACCACCACCACCACGACGCGCACGGGTCATCGAACACGGCGACCCCTGACGAGTCGGGCCGTACCTCGACCGCGATCGAGAAGCCTGCGACCGGTCATCACTCGGTGGTCGACAACCACGCCTGAGCCCCTCCTTCTCTTCGCACTCCTCCTCCTCTGCCTGGCGGGTTTATCTCCTCGAGCGCAGCCTGATAAACTGCCCCGCACGCGCATCTCTAGCTTAAGCATCCCCCCCTAATTCCGCACTTGCAGTCTCCCGCCCCCCCCCCCCCCCCGGGCTCTTCGTTTCGCAACTCTTTTTGCAGTCCCTCCCCCTCCCCCTCCCGCCGCGCTCTTTCGTTTCTCGCAACTCGTGACGATTCCTTTCTCGTCTCCCCACACAATTCGCGACTCGTGGTGTGAGCGGAAAGAAAAAAAAGACACGGGGGGGGGGGGGGGGGGGGGGGGGGGTTGTTGGTGAGCGTTTGTTTTTTTCGCCGGGCTGGGTCGTGTCCTACCACGGCCCCTCACTCACGCCGC
>JAMALD010000052.1:0-93424 GCA_023628235.1 Rhodotorula sp. S30-09 | reverse complement strand
AAAGGTGTTGGAATGCCGGGGGTGCTTAGTACCGACTAACTGGTAGAGATTTATAATGTAATAGAATTTACTGGAGTCGTAGTGGTGTTTTGTTTCTCCGTCCCGGGTATACTGAAAAGACTACAAAGAGGTGAAGACCGGAGGGATGATGGGAATGAGAAATACACAACGAGAGTGAGAGCGAAGGCGGAGAAAAAGGGGAGGATGGTGGGTGGATCGAAGAAGCCTCGAGCTACTGCAAGGCAAGCGAGCTGTAAACCTCTGTGCGGAGCAGAGAGGGTCCTCGAGCGCTGCTCACCTGAAAGGCAAGCGAGCGGGAGCGTAGCTGCCTGAGGAGACGGTCTAGCTGGCACTAGACGGTCAACTGCGCGGAGCGCAAGGGGGTGTTAGCCTGCGCTGCGGAGCAGGCGACAGGGAGCATCCAAGACGTACAGAACAGAGCTCGAGGTTGAACAAAACGATCCGAAGGATGCGAGGTTGAGGAAGTGTGCGGCGAGCTGCGGAGCAGCTCGAGTCCAAGTTAGCCTCCGCGCGTGAAGCGACGGTCCAGTAGGCTACGCACCGAGCGACTGGTGGCTGGATCTGCACGTACGACGAGACGTTAAGCGCTCGAAGCGGAGGGGTACAAACGGAGAGCGGAGCGACCGCCTCCTCCCCGCTCCTCGGGACAAATAGCGAGCCACAAGTGATCGAACGTACCTGAGTCACTAACTTTCGACGCATTAGGTAGCTCCCAGCCCGCGGCCCAACAATTGGAGATGTGGGGCAAGGAGGAGCCTCCGCCCGCTCTCAAAGACGTGCGCCAAATCGCTCCGCAGGCTGCGCTCATATGCGAACCATCCATCCGCTCGCTCTCCTTCTGCTCCTGCTTTTCATCAGGCTTACCACTATGTCCGAAGACGCTCCGTACACCCGCCTCGCTCTCTTCAGAGCGACTGGCCAGATTGGCGCATCCATCCTTAACGCTCTCCTCCGCCCCAACTTCCCCGACTACGAACCGAACATCAGGGTCTTCCTGCGCACCGAGTCGGACGACAAAAACGCATCGACGATTCCTGATCACCCGCGAGTTGAGACAGTCAAGGCGGACTTTGAGGATGTCATGGACTTGGCGGAGAAGCTGAAAGACATCGAGGCGGTTGTGTCAGCGCTCAATGGACCAGGTATCGACGCGCAGTACAGAATTCTCGATGCGTGCGCGGAGGCGGGTGTCGAGCGGTTCCTGCCTAGCGAATACGGCAGCGAACACCCTTGGCGCAAGCCAGGCGACGACTGGACGCACACGCATCCTTATTTCGATATCAAGGCGCGCTTCAAGGAGTACATGTACCTGCACCCGGCGATGGTGAGCGGAAAAATGACCTACACCGTCGTCGGAGCGGGTGACCTCTGTGGGTGCTGCCTTACCGCTCACTCTCCAGGACTCCGTGGCTGACCCCACGACGCCCGCACAGAGGACCAGCCGACAGAACATTACTGGATCGCCTGGGCACAGCAGAAGCTGCCCGACACCTACGTCTTCCCTATCGTTGCCGACCCTTCCTCCAAGTATGCGCCTCGGCTTGCTACCAGTCGTTCCTCTCGCTGAAGCTCGCACTCGTGCAGATACGAAATCACCAACATTCAGGACATGGCGCAATACATCGCCGCCCTCCTCAGCCGACCCTCACTCTCGAAAGACTCGCACCTGAACTTCGTCTCAGACATCGTCAGCCAGCAAGAGATCGCTGAAATGCTCAAGGAGATTACGGGCAAGGAGGCCAAGCCGGATTATGTGACGGAGGAGCAGGCGCATGGGTACATTGCGAACCCGGATACGATTCCTGAGAGGGCGAAGCAGTCGAGGTTTGCCGCCGACTTTTGGTACATTGTGCGGTTGCAGCAGGGTGCGTTGGGCGTCTTTCCTCTCTCCAGCAGTGCTCACATCCTGACTTGCCTCGTCGTTGCGGACAGGGACCAACAAGTTCCGCCGACACCCCTCCCTCATCCACAACGACCGCTTCCCGGAGATCAAGACGACTCCGCTGCGGAAGTACATGCAGGGGATTGGGGAGCATAACAAGGCGGGCCAGTAGAGCGAGCGGCAAGGCTGGAATGTCAAGTCGGCAGTCGCGACCTTCTTAAGCTTTGCGAACGGCTCCGCTGCTTCGTCCCGCTGTCTTCGTTCATCTCGCGTCCTCCAGAGCTCGACGTTGTTCGCTCGTCGCTCCTCTCGGCCGGCTGATACGACCGTGCTCAGCTTCGTCACGAAGCGGGGACCGCGCGGCGGAACATCCGTTGTTCGTCTGCTTCCTCCTCTTCGCTCTCGTGCAAGCTTGTGAACCTCGCGCGATGGAGCTCAACTACTAGGCTGGCATCCGCGGTGCATGTCGCTCCTTGCTCCTTGCGCCGCGCACGTTGCGCGCGCTGACTGGCTCCCAAATCCTCCTCAAACCAGGTCTCGCGTACCGTATCCAGCTCTTCCTGGACTCGCACGGTATCGACTACAAGTACACAGCAATCACATACGACGCGCGTCCTTCCCTAACCGCTTGTCCTTGCACCGCTGACCTATCGCAACACTCGCAGCGGAACACCTGGCCTGTGGACAAGCGTGAAGGCAGAATCGACTTGGAGGAGATCCCGTTCAAGTGCTTGCCGGTGCTGAAGGTCCGGGAAGATCAGAGCGGGGAGATTGTGGCACTGGGAGAAACGCATGCGATCTTGCGGTATTTCGAGGCGAAGTATGGAGCGAAGCAACAGGTAAGCCCCGTCTCCTTTCTGCACAGGCACACGACATACTGATGCACACTGCGTTCCGCCTTTCGCTCATCACGCGAGCCCGTATCGATGCCCTCTTCTCGCACGTCGAATTCTTCATCGAACGCACCTTTTACCGCCCCGCCTCGCACACCTGGTTTGAACCCCCTGTATGCGACGAAGCTATCGACAACGTCTACATGCCATTCCTGCGAAGCGTAAAGCATACGTTGAAGCATCAGAATGTCGTCGAGGCGCTTTGACAAAGGTCGGAAGGAGAGCAGGGCGCATTATTGTCCAGCGCAGCAGCGTGCTTTGTCGCTTCGGCATTCACGATGCTGACGGACATCATGCCGTACTCGCTTGCGCGCTCGTCGACCCTGAAGAGCAAGATGGACGGAGCGGTCAAGACGCTGGCCAGCCAATTCCCAGCGTGCGACAAGCTCGTCACCGACGTCGAGGCGTGTCCGGGCGTGAAGAAGTGGCTTGAAGGCGTAACGGACGTGTGGAGTTTGTCGCCGCCGTTCGCGGTGCAGTTGGTTCGCGAGGCGGCGAGCGGTGAGTCAGAACTCGTGCCGGGAAATAGTGGTACAGCCGGCAATGCGAGAAGCAGTATCTGCGAATCTGTCTAGCGAAGCAGAAGAGCCCAGCGAAGCGTCGAAGCGGGAGGATGGCTCGACCGGAGCGAAGGAGGTTGAGCTCGACAGCCGGCGCACCTTGTCTCCCTTCCTCACCTTGCTCAGCTCGTCTTCCTGCTCAGAAATGGCTGCTCTCACCCTCTACGGCGTACGTCGACGCCCTCTGATGTCCGCCACCCTTCCCGCTGTTCTCGTCGCTGTTCTGTGTCGCTTCCACAAGTTCTAGTGTATGGACGATTGGCGGCCAGATGTGGCGAGCCGGGGCATGTTGAGGGCTGAGCGAACGCTCAAAGAGATGGCTCAAGACAACTGGCAGGGGCGGCATGGCGGAAGGAGGTCGTGGGAGGCTCTCCATCGCTCAACACCATCCGCTCCCCCTCCTCGCTTTACTTACACGCCTCTTCCCGCCACAGATCGGTCCCCGCACCACCATCCCCCGCATCGCGGCTCAGTACGAGGGCTTGAAGCTCGAGTACGTCGAGACTAGCCCTCACGCTGAGGGCGGTGTCGGCGCCGCTTACATCGAGAAGTTCCCTCTTGGCCTCGTACGTGACCCATCCTGCTTTCCGCCGCCTGCCGTCATACTCACTTCATCCTTACACAGATCCCCGGTCTCGAGCACGGCGACTTCAAGCTCACCGAGAGCATCGCCATCTCCTCGTACCTCGCTTCTCTCGAGAACAAGGCCAACCTCCTCGGCCAGACCAAGGAACAGGCCGCTGATGTCCTCCGATGGGCGTCGTGGGCCAACGCCGACCTCATTTCGAACCTCTTCTCTTGGTTCGCGCCCCTCACCGGCTCGCGCCCTTATCAGAAGCCCCAGGTCGAGGCTGCCAAGGAGAAGACCCTGAAGCACCTCGCCTACCTCGAGAAGGCCCTCTCCACCCGCACTTTCCTCGTCGGCGAGCGCGTCACCCTTGCCGACATTTACGTCGCCGAGGTCCTCTCATTCGGCCAGCGCTTCGTGCTTGACGCGGAGTTCCGCAAGGCGCACCCCAACACCCTCCGCTTCTGGAACACCGTCGTCCGCCAGCAGCCGTACACTGCCGTCATCGGCGCTGTCCCCACTCAGATTGAGACCGCCATCGTCTACACGCCCCCCAAGAAGGAGTCGAAGCCCAAGGCCGAGCAGCCCGCCGCTGCGCCCAAGCCCAAGGCGCCCGCTGCTGCCGCCGAGGAGGAGGACAAGCCCGCCGAGCCCAAGGCGAAGCACCCCTGCGAGGCGCTCGGCCCTGCACAGTCGTTCCCGCTCGACGAGTGGAAGAGGCAGTACTCCAACAACGACACGCCCGTCGCGATGAAGTGGCTCGATGAGCACTACAACGCGAACGACTACAGGTGCGTTCTCGCGCGTCCTCAAACGCTTGATTTAACCGCCACAGCCTTCTCATTACTCGTTACGGGTCGTCTAACTTCTCCCGCGGCTCGCAGCATCGTCCGCTGCGACTTCAAGTACAACGAGGAGCTCACCCAGACCTTCATGTCGGCGAACCAGTGCACTGGCTTCCACACCCGCCTCGAGGCGTCCCGCAAGTGGGTTGCGCAGTTGGGCGATCTCTTCGGTCGGCGGCTGATCTGTCCGGCTTCATAGGTTCCTCTTCGGTTCACTCAACGTTTACGGTACCTCGGGCAACTCGTTCGTCCGCTTTCCTCGCGTGTTTTGCCGCTTTCCGAGCGGAGCTGACTCTGCGCTTCGCGCTCGCTCGCGCAGCAAGATCATCGGTGTCTACATGATCCGCGGCAACGACTGGAAGGGTGTCTTCGACGTCGCTCCCGGTCAGTGTGCCTCTTCCCGCCTTTGACGCTTCAGCAGCTGACTTTGCTTTTCGTCGCAGACTACGAGTCGTACAACTTTACCATGATCGACTACAAGACCGACCGCGAGCTCATCGAGAAGGTCTGGTCGTGGGAGGGCGAGGTCGAGGGTCTCACCGTCGCCGACGGCAAGAGTGCGTCCGTTCCCCTCTGCTCTTGCGCTCAGCTCGTACTGACCGCCTCCTTCTCTCGCAGTCTTCAAGTAGACGGTTATATTCTTCCCCCAAGACGCATCGTTGTGACAATAGAGCCTGTATGGGTCGGCAATGAATCGGTTCAACAGGAACTTGCCCGCGGAGAGTTTGTTCACGATGCACACTCGCGCTACGGCTTTCCTGCTCTGGGCGTGGCCCTTTACTGGACTTTTCAGCAATCCTTGCGAGAATGCAACCCGTCTCTTGCAAGTTGTCGACTCCACCACATCGACCGCTCGCTCCCCGCAACTTGTCCCTCAGCACTTCGCTCTTCTCGCTCGTACACAGCCAAGATGTCTTTCGCCACTATCTACGGTGTACGCTCAGGCTTCCTCGCTGCTGCTCAGACGCGCGCACGGCGAGGAAATGGTGGTGGACACGTCCGGATTGCTGGGGAAAAGCGATGAAGCGAGGTTCGACGGCGAGGCGTGCCGGGACGCTGTGGACGTACAAGCGGGCATATCGAGGGCTCATAACTGTCTGCAGCTGGCTTAGCGGCTCTCACGGTTACGACGACGCCGTTGCGACCCCTGCCACCGACTGACGATTCCCCGTCTCGCTCAACAGTTCGAGGGCAACCCGCGCACGCGCGTTCAGCACATTGTCGCCAAGTACGAGGGCATCCAGCTCGAGCATGTCGAGACGAACCCGATGGCGGAGGGTGGTCTCCCTGCCGACTACACCGCCAAGTTCCCTCTCGGACTCGTGCGCTCTTTTCCCTTTCTGCGGTCAGAAGATGACGCTGACTGCTGTGGGCGTGGACGATAGGTTCCGGCGCTTGAGAAGGGCGACTTCAAGCTCACCGAGGCGCTCGCTATCGCGACCTACCTCGCCTCGCAGGAAAACAGGGCTGGCCTCCTCGGCAAGGGCAAGGAGGACGCCGCTGACATCCTCCGCTGGTCCTCGTGTGCGTACAATTCATTACCGTGCCGCGCGGAACAGGCGGTCTGACAAGGGCGACTCAACGAACGAATCTGACGACCGTGGCTTTCGCAGGGGCCAACGCCGACCTCCTTCCCTCAATCGCTGCCTGGTTCCGTCCCCTCAAGGGCCTCGTTCCCTATCAGAAGCCCCAGGCTGAGGCCGCCAAGGCCAAGGCGATGAAGCACCTCAACTACCTCGAGAAGACGCTCGCGAACCGCACCTTCCTCGTCGGCGAGCGCATCTCGCTTGGCGACATCTTCACTGCCGCCGTCCTCTTCCGTGGCTTTGAGAACGTCCTCGATGCCGAGTGGCGTAAGCAGAACCCCAACACGACGCGCTACTGGAACACCGTCATCCACCAGGCTCCCTTCTTCGAGGTTATCAAGACCGAGCCGACTCTCATCGAGACCGCCATCGTCTACACGCCCCCCAAGAAGGAGTCGAAGCCCAAGGCCGAGCAGCCCGCCGCTGCGCCCAAGCCCAAGGCGCCCGCTGCTGCCGCCGAGGAGGAGGACAAGCCCGCCGAGCCCAAGGCGAAGCACCCCTGCGAGGCGCTCGGCCCTGCACAGTCGTTCCCGCTCGACGAGTGGAAGAGGCAGTACTCCAACAACGACACGCCCGTCGCGATGAAGTGGCTCGATGAGCACTACAACGCGAACGACTACAGGTGCGTTCCCGCGTGCCGAAACGCTCGATTCAGTTCACTATTTTTTTTCCCCACTCTTTACGGCCCGTTTGACCTTTCTCCCGCGGCTCGCAGCATCGTCCGCTGCGACTTCAAGTACAACGAGGAGCTCACCCAGACCTTCATGTCGGCGAACCAGTGCACTGGCTTCCACACCCGCCTCGAGGCGTCCCGCAAGTGAGTTGCGCAGTTGGGCTATCTCTTCGGTCAGCGGCTGATCTGTCCGGCTTCATAGGTTCCTCTTCGGTTCACTTAACGTTTACGGTACCTCGGGCAACTCGTTCGTCCGCTTTCCTCGCGTGTTTGCCGCTTTCCGAGCGGAGCTGACTCTGCGCTTCGCGCTCGCTCGCGCAGCAAGATCATCGGTGTCTACATGATCCGCGGCAACGACTGGAAGGGTGTCTTCGACGTCGCTCCCGGTCAGTGTGCCTCTTCCAGCCTTTGACGCTTCAGCAGCTGACTTCGCTTTTCGTCGCAGACTACGAGTCGTACAACTTCACCATGCTCGACTACAAGACCGACCGCGAGCTCATCGAGAAGGTCTGGTCGTGGGAGGGCGAGGTTGAGGGCCTCACCGTTGCCGATGGCAAGAGTTCGTCCGCGTTCTCCCTCCAGCACTACCCTCTAGCGCTGACGTGATGACGCTCTCGCAGTCTTCAAGTAAGCGGTCCTTGCAGGCGCGATCGAAAAGGAGTAGCATTTTCCCGAATGCAACGTCTTTGGCTGTTCACGAAGTTCGCCATATTTGTGCTTCTCTCTGTCGCTTTCGCCGCCGCCGTACCCAGTTGTACGACTACTCGTGCTTCGCGATCGCTTCGGGACACTCGCTCGGTGCACACAGCTCAGCAGTGAAGCTTGGCGTCTACCATCTCGCTGCTATCCTTCGCGCCAAACTCGACCGCTGCTGCCTCGCTGTGCGCTGTACAGCTTGCATCAGACATTTCGCACACCCTGCCGCTCTGGCGTACCCTCAGATCCAAATAACCCCAACTCCCCACTTTCATCAATGACGAGCGAAGGCACGTGGAACGGCATCGACCTGGCGGAGAACTACGCCCGCATGGAGCGTGGCGAGCTCTACACAGCTTTCACGCCGGACTTGACCGCGCTGAGGAGGAAGGCGGCGCAGGCTTGTGCGGTCTACAATCGCGAGGCGACCGATGTCTCCCGGCGCCAGCAGGTCGAGCTTTTGCGGAAGTGCGTGATGTACACTCTCTTCTTTACCGAAGGAAGCTGACCTGAACCGCGCAGGTACGTACCGAGGCTGCCTACCTTCTCTCTTCCTCTCAGGCGAAGCTGACCTTTCTCGCGAGCGCAGGTGTATTCCGACACTTCCCGAAGTCCCGCCAGCGCAAGAAGGAGAAGACGAGGACGAGGCGCTGAAGGACTTTCCGTGGTTTGAGCCGCCCTTCAAGGTCGACTATGCGGAGTACGTTACTCCTCCTCCATCAAGCGCTTCCTCAGCTCATTCACCTGCCTTCCACTGTCAGGCGCTTCGAGGTCGGGCGTGGCACGTTCGCCAACTTCAACCTGGTCGTGCTCAACACTTGCAAGGTGACCATCGGCTCTGGCTGTCTCTTCGGACCCAACGTCGGCTTGTACGTTCGCTCATGTCCCTTACAGGCTCCACTCTTCTGCTGACGCGCTCAGTTGAGTTCTTAGGTACGCCGCAACGCATCCTATCGACCCCGCCATCCGCCAAGGCACCTCAGGACCCGAGCTAGGCGGACCTATCGATATCGGCGACAATTGCTGGTTCGGCGGCTCCATCACGGTCCTCCCGAACGTAAAGATCGGCGCGGGAGTCGTTGTCGGAGCTGGGAGCGTCGTGACCAAGGCGCGCACCGTGATCCTAGCTTCTTGCGCTCGCTTCGACCGCAAGCTTCCTCTCGCACCGCTGCCGAAAGCTCATTCTTCGCTTCCTCCTTCACCCAGTCTGTTCCGCCGTTCGTCGTCGTCGCCGGCGTGCCCGCGAGGATCATCAGGAAGGTCGAGTCGGAGTGGGCCACAGCGTACTTCAAGGAGCATCCGGAGGAGGAATGGTTTCCGCCGGCCAAGAAGTAGGAGCGTGGACAACGGCAGCGGTAGAGAAAATAGCAACGGTAGAGACTGCAACAGACAGCAATACAGACACGTCGCCCATCTGCTCTCTTGGGACAGCGAATCTGAGAGAGCGTTTACAACCAATGACTACTCCCTAGGGCCCAATTTGTCCAAAGAACGCGCCCCAGACTCCTCCCACTCAGCGCGAGAGACCCAAAACGAGGGTTGATCTCGCATGATGTCAGCCAACTACGCGAGCGGAGTCGTTAGCGACACGTCCAGACTTGTACAGACGCGCTGGAGGGGAAGAGAGAGGACGTACGACGGCGCCACCGAGGTAGACCATGTGCTTGCGCCGAGGCGGGTCCTCGATGCGGATCTTGAACTTGTCGAGCCTCTCGGGGTTGTTGTGCAGCACCCGTGAGAAGTACAGCTGCTTCATCTCCTTCTCGAGGCGCGAAGGCAGGCCCGGGTACATTGACGAGCCGCCCGAGAGCACGATATGCTTGTACAGGTCGCCGCGGATGTCGACCGGCGCCGCTTGGACCGTGTTGAAGAGCATCTCTGCGACATTTCGGACGCTTAGTAGGCCGACAAAGAAGGAGGCGATGGAGGAAGGAGACGGGACGAACCGGCAACACCCGGCTGCTCGACGTCGACGAGGTGCGGCTGAAACATGCACTCAGGCGCCTCGAACCGCTCCGACCCGACCTTGATGACGCGTCCGTCGGGGAGCTGTAACGAGCGGAAGATCAGTAACAGCCCAAGAAGCGGAAGGACCGAGGCGCACCTCGTAGTTCTCGACAAGGACGGTGGTCTCCTCGCTTAGTCGCTTGTCAAGGTCAAGGTCGTAGCTGCACAGTGAATGTATGGAATGGTCAGCGGTCCATTTCCAGGTCTCCCGCAAGCACCTCTGTCGAGCGAGACCAAGTCCGCGCCCGCTCACTCACCTCGTGTAGCACAACTTCTCCTTGATTTGCCTAACGGTTTCGAAGTCCGCCGTGCGGTTAAACGCATACCCGCGCATGAGGAGGAGCTTGATAAGGTAGCGAGTGACGTCGCGGCCGGCAACGTCGAGACGCTTCGTGAGGTGAGGGAGGGCGAAGCCCTCGTAGACGGGGACGATGTGGGTGACTCCGTCTCCCGAATCGACGACGACGCCAGACTGGAGGCCTGCGAGGGTAGCGGGCGTGAGTGAGTGAGGAATGGAGAAGGAAAGGGAGCGGGACGCACCCTGAGCGTAGAGCGTCAAGACGGCCTGGATCGCGACATAAATCCCGCCAAATTGATAATCTTCAAACATGACCTCCGCCATCTTCTCCCTGTTCTTGAGCGGGTTCATCGGCGGCTCGGTGAGGAGGATCTTGCGGTCGCGTGTGTCGACCTTGAGCTTCTCGCGGAACGTGTAGTCCCACAGGATCTTCATATCGTCCCAGTTTTTAACGATTCCGTGCTCCATTGGCTGCGAGAGCTGCAGGTACGAGCGGTACTCGGACGCGAGATCGCCGACCATCACGTCCTGGATTGCAGCCATCTCGGTGTTCTGGCCGCGCTCTTCGGCGCGCAGGATGGGTCGACCGATGATGGAGGGAAAGGTGTGTGCTGGGAAGTCTGCGATGAGGAGAAGAGGGCGTGAGGAAAAGGCTTCATGTAACCAACTCGCGATGCAGTTTGCCGGTCATCGCGAAGATTACGCGACTTACTGGATCCGGCATATCCGCACTTGACGAACTGTGCGCATCAACGCGAAAGAGCACATCTCTTGTCAGCGATGAGCTTAAGAGACGAGATCAAGAGAACAGCGAATGTACCCCGGTACCGTTGTCAACGACGAGAGGTGTGTCGTATTCGGCCATGACGGACTAGCTTCAGGTCGAAGAGATGGGCTGCGGACGAAGGGTCAGAAGGGGTCAGAGCTGGAGTTACTGCGTATAGAATCCGGGTTGTCGACAGAGGCGAGGTCGAGGGCATCACGAGCGGTTTGAACAGGCTCGTCCGCTCGATCAGACGCGCTCACGCGAGTGCTCCTAAGCAAGCCAACCCGCCCGCCTCGGGGCTTCTGTGGCCTCGACACTGAGTGCACCACCTCAACCGAGAGGACCGCATGCTCGCGCAACCGCTCATGTCCAGCTGAAGGCTCGCCAGTCTCTCGCATCTTTCCCATCACAAGGACCAGAGTGTCGACCATGGCCTGTCGAGCCGTGCCCAATCCGCCTGACCTCTTCGTTACCCTTCACCGCACAGCGCCCGCAAGTCCTCCTCACAGCGTTGCCGGTCTCGCTCCAAGCACAAGTTTGTCACTCCAGTCCCAAGGAGCAGTCTGACACGACTCACGCGGCTCTGGACGGGCGTAGAGGCGAGTTCGCGGGTCGGGCGAGGTGGGGAGATGACGCGGGTGGACGAGGAGAGTTGGCGAGCGGGCGGTGGCGCTGGCAAGTTCTAGCTCTGTATCTCGGAGCTATGGATCGACCTCGGAAGCTAGCAAGCGAGCAGGTTGAGGCGAGACGAGCGAGATGAGCGAGTTGAGGAGGATACTTCGGCGAGAGCGACGAGCGAGAGGTGTGGCAGCAAAGGTTGACGAGCGGGCAGACGCGTGCGATGTCTCGATAATCAGTTCACCGGGCAGACCTGGAAGCAGGACTCGCTCACGGGTGAAGGGCGCCGAGGGAGAGCCGTCGCACGGTCGCAGCGTTCTCCTGTCAGTCTCGCAGGTCTGGAGGACGAAGGAAAGGACCGATGCAATGTCTACAGCACTCTGAGCAGGCGAATCCAGCCGCCTGATGACCATAAAGCCGGCCGAGAGAACACGAACGAGAGGAAGAGGGAAAGAGTCGAAAGCCACCAGGGCTCAACCTCCTCAGTCTGCGTACGTCGATAGTCGTTACCGTTCGCGTCCAGCGAGAGAAAGGGTGTAACGTACATGAGACCAGCCAGTTCATACCACCCTACGCACTCCCACACACACTCGCCTTCCTCGACCGCGTCCTCTCCCTCTCCCGCTCCCGCTCCCTCTCCTTCCCTTTCCCTTTCCCCTTCTCCGCCCTCGCATCCATCTCGCCCCCTCCCAGCCCCCCGTCGTCCTTGACAGCCCACCACGCCATCCCGCCCCTCCCCGCTCCAAGTCCGAGTCCTCCTTCGCTTCCCTGTCGCGCGAGCGAGACTCTTTCTTGGTCATCCGGTTCGTTTTCTTCGTCTTCCTCGCGGACAACTTCGAGCTCGTCTGGCGATGAAGCGGTGCGGAGGCGAGGTGGCGGGCGTGCTAGAGAAGGTGAGGAGGAGGAAAGCTGGGGAGATGAGGCGGACAGGCGGACCGTCCCTCTCCGACCGATGTGAGCCGATGAGCGGGATTGAGAGCGCGTGAGGCGGTCGAACGTCGCGGATGGCATGAGCGTGGCGGCCTGCGAATATACCATGTCAGCTGTCTCCGCGCGAGCGAAAGGAGGGAAAGACAAACCTCCTTAAGGTACTTCTCCGTAACGACCGCTACCTCTTCCTCCTTCTTCGACCCCGTCACTGATGACTCCGCCGACTCCTCACCACGCATCATCTCCGCCATTCGAACCAGACAAGCCCCCTCAGCCTTCTTCTCTTTTGCATCAGCAAAGAGCTTTCTCGCCTGCGCGTCCCAACTTTGTCAGTTCAGGCGGGGCAATGAGGACGAGCGCCGACGGACCTCGGCGAGGTAGTCCAACGCGAGCTCCCTCGAGCGGACTTTGAGCATGACGAGCGAGAGGCGGTAATATGTCCATGCGCAGTCCGTGTTTGAGCCAGCCTTGAGGAAGAGGTTGCTAGCCTGCACGAAGCGACTCGACTGAGCATCAACACTGAGCCACGCGGGTTGAGCGGACGTGCTGAAACAAGCAAGTCGAACGCACCTCCTCAAACTCCTTGACAGCCCTCTCCAACCCGCCCTTCTCCCTCGCTCCCCCAACTCGGGCATAAATCTTTCCCATCTGATACCTACACTCCGCCTCGCCCTTCCTGTCTTTCATCTTCCTAAAGAGCGTTGCGGATTGGGAGAAGTAAGCGAGTGCACTTTGAGTGGGGTTTGGGGTGTGCTGAGAGGTGGTGGTGGATGTCGAGGCGCCGAGAGAGGGTGGGGAGGTAGTTGAGGAGGGTGCGGACGGGTCGGGTAGAGGAAGTCGTGCGAAGAGGACGCCGCAGGAGAAGAGGCAGTGCGCTTCTTTAAGCGTCTCGCCGAGCTTGAGGTACAGAAGCAAGGCCTGTACGAATCGTGGCCCTCGAGCATCAACTCCACATCCACGAAACGCAAAAGGATGTTCGTAAGCCTTCACGCACCTGCTTAAAGAACCAGATCCCTGAGTTCGGATCTCCCTCCTCACCCGCCGCAAACAAGTTCCCCAATTCAGCATAACACATCGCTTCTCGTCCTTCGTCCCCGCACTCGGAGAAGAGGATGGCGGCCTGCTCGACACATCGCAATTAGCCAGAGAGGGAGAGGAGCAAGGAAAGGACGCACGAATTTGAAGTGGTCGGCTGCTTCGGCGATAGTGGTGCTGAAGAGACCGAGCTGGTACAGGGCTATTGCTTCTTCTACACGCATGGGAGAACCTCGTCATCGAGGCCAGCGGAACCTCGAGCGAAGAAAGCGACACGCACTCGCAGTCTCCCCAAGAAAATGAAACAAATCTCTCGCCTGTCCACCAATCCTCCGATCAGATTTCTCCACCGATCTCCCTTGGATTGGAAAGGCGCGCGCACCTGCTCCAGACACCCCCTCGCCTCTTCCAACCCCTCCTCCGCCCTCTTCCTCCCTTGCCCTCCTCGTCCCTGTTTGCGTGCAAACCGCGCAGCTTTCCGACCCACGCGTACCCCTTCGCGGGCAAAACACATCCCTGCTTGCCAGAGAGCCTTATCCCGACGCTTGAGGTGCTTCGAACTTGAAAGACTCGAGAAAACCGCCGCTGCCTATCCCACAACCTTCCCGTCAGCCCCTCCTCCGATCGCTCGGTCACGAGAGAAGAGAGTAGAGACGCACCTGCCGAAAGTGCATAGTAGCAGCACGAGGATTATCCCGCGCAATCTCTACTCCGGCTTCGTACAACGCCTTCGCCTCCTCAAACGCCGCTCGTTGCGCTTCTCTTCTTTCCCGCCTTCCTTTCTCCTCGGTTGAAGTGAAGAATGGAGATTGTGCATCGGTGTGCGAGAGCGAGGGAGAAGGACCTGGAGAGGGAGAAGAAGGGACGAGCGAGGGTGAAGGCGGTGACAAACCCCGCATCGCAGAAGTCGTCGCGGCGGCTGGGGACAGCAAGGCGCTACTTGAGGCACATGCGCCCACGGGCGCCCTCTATTGCGCTGTCGGCGGGAAGAGGGAAGGTCGAGAGATGAGAATGGAGGAGGGGCGGTTGCACGGATCGCGGACGGGGCGGACCGTTAGGAGGGATGTACGTGCACCAGCGATCACGTTGGGAGAAGGCTAGCGAGATCCCGATCCTGCGGGATCGCGAAAAGCGCGAGAGAGGAGCGAGAGCGACGACCGGACGAGACTCGAGGACACTCTCTCTCGTACGCCGTGGGCAGCACAGCATACTTTTTTCGAAAGGCACTACAAAACCTAATAAGATTTCAGACGGCTGGACGAGCGAGACAAGCGGAGGACGGAAGGGTATAACGGATCACATGAAGTGGCCCGGGGCGACGGGGAGGGAAGAGCTGAGACCTCCGTCGACGGGGAGGGCGATGCCGTTGACCTGTCGAGCCGTTCACAGCGGTGGTCAGCGGAGAGAAAAGCAGGGTTAGGGAAGGGAAGGAGGGGATGTACGTAGGAAGAATCGTCTGCGATCGATGACAGTGGACGTCGGACGTGGTGTCAGCAAAGAACCTGGGCACACGCTCCTCGAGAGTCCAGGAGGACGTCAAGGAGAAATGCAGGACACGCGACGCACCCGACGCAAGCCACAGCGCCGCCTGCGCGATCTCCTCGGGGATTCCGAACCTACGTTCGCACCACACCGTCCTAATCAGCTCACGTCCGAGGTGCTATGAGGAGCAAGGAGGGGGGAGACGCACCTCCTCAGCGGGTTCAACTGCCCAACCTTTCCCAACGTTCCCCTCTCCCTCGCGCGGTCAAACGTAAAGGTAGTCATGCCCGTCTCGATCAAGCCGGGGCAGATCGCATTCTAACCCGCAGGGGTGTTAGCCCGTGAGCAAGGGGAGGCAGGGGAGGGGGACGCACAACGCGGATATCGGTTCCAGCGAGGATTTGGGCAGAGGAGTTCGCGAGGTTGATCACCGCGGCCTTGGAGGCGCTGTGTTCCATGCAATACTACCATCAGTTCACCGTGCGTCGAATGGGCAAAAGCGAAAGTGAGGGAAGGAAGAAGGGCGCACGAGTAATCTTGCGGACCCGCACCGCTCCTCAACCCGGCGACTTCACAGCCCGACGCATCGATGAATCAATACTCCTTTCTACTAAAGGAAACAGAAACCAAAAACGTAAGAATCGGACGCACCCGAAGCGGTCAACACAATGCTCCCGCCGCGCGCTTCGGGCGGGTTCTGCTTCATCGCGGCCGAGGCGTGCTTGACGGCTACGAAGCAGCTGTGGATTCACGAACATCAGCCTGCGCGCCTTTCTCAAGGATGAGCAGCCGGAAGAGCCCTTCCTCTCGACTGAGAAGGCCACCTCTCGCTCCCTAGATTGAGACGACGACGCACCTAAGCACATTGACCTTCATAACCTGCATCACGCCCTCCTCGTCCAACCCCTCCAAGCTCATGTTTGCGCCGGTCGTTCCCGCATTCGCAAAGAAGAAATCGAGACGGCCTTGTTCTTTCAATGCTTGGGTGCAGAGAGAGGAGATCAGGTCCGTGTCGGAGGCGTCGGCTGTGATGGTGGTTACCTGTGGAGAAGGAGTCAGGGGAGAAGGGAGCTGGGGCAGGAGAGGGACGAACGGAGAGACCGGAGTGCTGAGACTCGAGTTCCTGTGCGAACTCGTCCAGGGTCGAGCCGTCGTAGTCGAGGACGTAGAGGGCTTTGGCGCCTGTTCAAATGCCAGATTCCTCGATTAGCTCAGGCCGCGAGTGTGTCCCGGTGCAGCTGAGAGAGGGACGCAGAGAGGAACGCACCTTCCCTGGCCAGCAATCTCGCCGTCGCGCGTCTGCCGTGCATCGGACCCTGTCAACCCGAACATATACACAGTCGCCGAGTGACGGCACGCACCCGATGCCCTTCTGCGACCCGACGCCGGTAATGATCCCCACCTTTCCCTTGAACCTGTTCTGTGCGGGCGTGGTGTCAAAGTGGTGTTTGACGGCGTCGAGGCGAGCAAGCGTGCGGGTCTGCTGTGCTTGGACTTGGGTTTTCGAGGGTGCTGGCATCGTTGGAGAGTGGTGAGAGGGAGAAAGAGGGGAAGCGACGCCGGGAGGAGACGAGGAGCCGGCTGCCGAGCAGGAAACTGGGTGTGCTCGTGGGTGGGCGGGACTGCGACCACGGGGAGTGTGTTCACCAGACTCGGATTAACCAGCAACAAGCCGATTTTACGCGCGAGGAGAGCGACACCACCTTGTCCTCGTCGCACTCGCTCACACCAGGGACACCCAGCTCACGCACCGCGGACCGGGCCGCCAGCACGCTGAACAGACTCACAACGACACTGTGATCACTGCTGCACCGCTCACTTCCCCGCACGCTCTTCCCTCGCTCGCCATCCACCCGCTCGTCCTCCTCCAAGCGACACTCGCCCGCTCAGTCTCTCACGATGGACGGCGCCCTCTTGCAGCAGATCCAGAAGGGCAAAGGGCTCAAGAAGACTCAGACGAACGACCGCTCGGCAGCGGCTGGAGTCGGTACGTCCGCGTACAGCGCTTCATCACCTGTGTGTCGCCGAGGCGGGGTCAGGGGGGCGACGAGGCCAGGAGGGTGAGGCTTGAGGCTCGAGAACGTGTGCACTGACTGTGTTCGATCCGCATCTTGCGCTTACGCCTTCTGCGCCGCCCTCGTTCGACTCCTTCGCTCGCACCCCACCTTGCTCTTCCCAACCTCGCCCGCAATACCTCTCACAACGCTCGTCTCAAATACTCACGCGACAGGGCGCATGATCGACGAGTCCGCGCCCAGACGCTCCGGCGCACCTCCCGTTCCTCGCGACTCAGCCCCGTCCGCTCGATCAGCAGGGGGAGGAGACGACGATGCCCCGAAGCCGCAGCAGCTCGCGGGTATCTTTGCGGGCGTTGGAATGCCGACATTGAGGAAGACTGGGGCATCGGTGGCAAGCTCGCTTGGTGGAAGCGGAGGAGGAGTCGGTGAGTGCAAGGGAAACGGATTCTCGCTGTGCTGGCTGACTCATCGGCTCTACAGCCTCCCCTGCACCAGCTCGCGCATCGCCGGCACCGCCGTCAAGGCCACCCGTCGCTCCTCCCCGCGCCCCTCCCGCTCCTCCCGGTCGTCCCGCCGCTCCCCCTCCTCCCAGGCCAACTTCAAGTGCTCCGCCTCGCCCACCCCCCGCTCCGCCTCAGCCCAGCACCAGTCGTCCACCTGCTCCGCCGCCTCCTCCTCCCCCACCTCCTCCTGGTGCTTCCCGTCCAGCGCCGCCAATTCCAGGTCGAGCAGTCCCGACTCCTCCGCCTGCGGCCGCCGCTCCTCCCCCGCCCCCTCCTCCGCCTCCTCCTCCTCCTCCCCCTCCAATGGCACCCTCACCCGCAGCGCGCGCCATACCCGCTCCTCCCGCGCGTCCCAGCCCAGCCCTCCCGTCTCGCGCAGTCCCAACTCCTCCTCCTCCTCCTCCCCCTCCTCCTCCTCCTCCCGCTACACCTTCCCGCGCAATCCCGCCTCCTCCGCCCGGTCGTCCCTCGCCCGCCTCAAGCTCGAGGCCCCCGCCTCCTGCGCCGCCATCGAGGAAACCGCCTCCTTCGGTTCCTCCTTCGCTCGCTACGGCTTCATCTTCGGCTGCGGCTGCACCGACTCCGCCCGCACGCGCGACTCCGCCACCTCCACCGCCACCTCCATCTGCGCCACCAGCGCCTCCTTCGCGCCCTGTCCCTTCGCCCGCACCGCCCGTCGCTCTCTCCCACCCAAGCCCCCCCCCTCCACCCCGCTCTGTGCCCCCTCCACCTCCTTCGGCGCCCCCGCGGGCGGTACCCCCTCCTCCGCCTAGTCGGTCTTCGCCCGCTACGCCTTCGCGTTCTAGCGCCCCGCCACCACCGCCTCCGCCGCAAGCTCCCACAGCTCCACCTCCTCCGCCTTCAGCCCCACCCGCGCCGCCCGCGGCGTCGCACAGTGCAGGGCCAATTCGCGCTCCCCCTCCGCCGCCGCCTCCTCCCCCCGCATCGGGGGGCCATAGCAGAACCACCAGCTCCGCCTCTTTCGCCGCCGCCGCGCCACCTTCACGAGCTCCTCCGCCGCCGACGCCTACAGCAAGTGCAGCGGGAGGTGGGATGAACGGCACCTCCCCGCAGGGCCACGGACTGAGTAGGAGTACGTCCCCCCCTCTCCTTCTTCCCCTCCCGGGCTGACTCTGGTTTCAATCGGTAGTCCCCTCCCCCCCACCGACCCTCGCACTTCCAAACGCCCCAACACGCACTTTCCCGCCGTCCGAGCAGTTTCCCCCGCCGAGACCGTTCGATGCCGGTGCAGCCGGGATGGCGGGGAGGAAGTTGGGGAGTTGGGATTATAGGAGTCATATACTTGGCTGACCAACCTTCGAAAGGTGGACAGGGGGTAGAGAGGAGGAAGTGGAGAAGGTGGTTCAGGGAGGTTTGGAACGGTGATGCTGGTTCGAAGCGATTGCAGGGCTAAGGTGCGGCTTCGTGCGCGTGCAGAGAGAGGCATGGGCTGCGCCAGTTGTGCGAGCTTGCGGCTTGAGCGGCGGGGATTTGAGGAGGGGGAGGAGCAGGAGCAGGAGGACGAGAGTTCGCTTCCTCCGCCCCACCTCCGTCGTCCGTCGAACTCTCGCTTCTTCAACCAACCATGCGAACCGGCGCCTGATTCGCTTCGGAAACACCTCACACGCTCCAGCTCCGAGCTTTACCACGTCCTGAGAGGGAGAAGGATAGCGGAACGAGGACGAGAGAGGTGTTGGTCTCGCCGGGGAGTTCGGAGCGTTGGGAGGAAGCCAGCGAGACGTTCCTCGCGAGGATCGTCTCGCTAGTCCCTCCTCTTCCAGGGTCCGCCTTCACCGCACGCTCCGACGTCGACATAAACGCTTTGAGGACGGAAGGTGGCGTCGTCGAGGCGGAGGAAGCGGCTGAAGGTGACCTTCGCAAGGTTGTGGCCGCGCGCGAGGCCTCGAGGAGGCATGCTCCTTTCTGCGCTGCGCTCCCTTCTCATGAAGGTTCTCTTGCATTCCGCGACTCAGCTGTTACGTAAGTCTAGGAAGGACTTTTGCCAGTGTTGTCCTGCTGCTGCTTGACGAGAAGGTCGGCTCGTGTTACCCGCTACGCCGATACCCGTCACCTTCTTGCGCCCAGAAGCATCTGAGCGCCCACGAGGCTACCTGCTCGCCTCGGCCCCTATCAGGCTCTTGCGCCCTTGCCCGCCTCGTCCGACCTCGACTTTTCATTCTTCCTTCCACTCCTCACTCCGCTCATCTCGAGCAAACTCGAGGGCTTCTCCTTCCCTCTATAGCCCCCAAACCACTGACGTACCGGAAACGCAGCCGCAATGTCGGCAAAAGTGCGTGGAATCGCCTTCCCCCGACCTCGAATACGACGCCAAGTTGCTCCTCGCGCACCACCTTGCCTGCGCACCGACCGCCGGCTCCAAAGCAGTCGCGCGGGACGGCTTCCAATCTCCCGAAGTCGAGAGACACTCAGGGCGAAGCGGCGCGAGACGCTCTCGCGCGAGAGGTGAGCTGCTGGAGAAACGGAACTTTGATGCACGACTGGGAGCCCATGAGAGGAGGTACTGCCGGAAAGAGAGCGCGAACGAGAGGGAGAGAACAAGCGAGCAGGAGACGGAACGACGCGAAAACAAGAAAGGAATTCTAATATCGGACGAGGCGAGAACGAGAGAGGCGAATGCGAGCGAAGTCTAGACGGCGGCCCCGGAACCGACGCATCGAGCGTACGTCGTCTACTGGCGCTGCTGGACGAGGATGCGGTCGGTGTTGAAGGGCTGGATGAAGATGTCGCTGCGGAAGAGAAACGGGTCAGTGCGAAGTCGCGAAGGGCGAGGAGGAGGTTCGGCGTACTCGGCCGGGTGACGGTAGAGCGGCTGCTTGAGGCGCTTCTGGTCGAGGTGGTGGGCAATGAAGCCGATGGAGCGACCAAGAACGAACAGACCGTTCAGGGTTCCGATCTACAGACGAAGGGCAAGTTGGTCAGTGAGCTTAGCGGAGGTTGTAGAGGGCAGGCGATGGCACAAGGGGGGGGGGGGGGGGGGGGGGCGGGACGCCGTAGAACAGAGAGCATGCTGTAGAGCGATGACTACTTGATACGGAAACGCACCTTCATGTACTCGGCAGCCTCCTCCGCGGTGAACGCGCCCGAGCTGTGGGAAGGAAGCGGGGCGGGTTAGTTCTCCTTCGTTCTGATTTCCGGCGTGAAAGAAGTAGCGCGCTTCTTAAGCAAATCCACGAACGAAACCGCGATTGCTGGACGAGGTGGAGGAGTCAATACAAGGAAAAGTCGAGGAGGAGGAAGTGGAGGCTCACCTCCGTCGACGTTGAGGATGAGGGTGTCCTTCTTGGCACTCGTGACGTCCTCGACAGCGAGAGCGTACTCGAGGAGCTTGGCGGACGGGAAGTGCTTGGAGACGTAGTTCTTGACGAGCTCGACACGCTTGTCCGGGTTGGCCTTGGACTTGACCTTGTGGCCGATACCGGGGATGAGCTTGTTGGCCTTGCGCATCGAGTCGACAAACTCGCGAGGCGTGAGGCCAGCCTCGAACGCGCGCGTGAACTCCTGGGCGGCGCCGTCGAGCGCGCCACCGAAGCGGTCGCCGATGGTGAGGAGACCGGCGACGAGCGACGAGACGAGGTCCTTGCCGGCACGGGTGGTGATGACGGTGGTCATGGCGCCCGAGACGGCGGGTCCGTGGTCGGCCGTGAGCATAAGAACCATCTCGAGGAACTTGGTCGCGTAGGCGGGGAGGCGGCGCTTGAACCAAAGGAGCGAGACGACGCCGCCGATGCCGATCTCCTCCTCGAATACCTTGGAGATGGGCATGCCGGCGTAGAGGAGTTCCTGGCCGCGCTCGTCCGAGATGGTCGAGATGAAGGCGGCGGGCTTGCGGACCATGCCGAGCGTCTGAGCCCAGTTGTAGTCCATCGGAATCTGAGGGGGAGGGACCTCGGGCTTGGGCTGGATTGTGCCGTCGCTGACGAGCTTCTGGTAGGTCTCGGCGAGGACTTGCGGGAGCTCCTCGAACGTCGGGGGAACGATGAAGCCGGCGGCGCGCATGGCATTGTTCTTGGCCTCGGCCGTCTCGAGGTCCGAGTTGGCCATCGAGCCGGCGTGGCCGAACTGGACGTCGGTCGCAAACATCTTGGCGCAGGTGCCGATAGCCCACGCGACGATGGGCTTCTTGATCTGGCCCGACTTGACAGCCTCGATGACGCGGTACTCCTCGACGCCACCAACTTCACCGAGGAGGACGAGCATCTTGCAGTTCGGGTCGGCCTCGTAGCGGAGGAGGTGGTCGATGAAGGTGGTGCCCGGGTAGCGGTCACCGCCGATGGCGATGCCCTCGTACGCACCGTCGGTCGTGAGCGAGAGGATGTTGTTGAGCTCGTTCGACATGCCTCCGGACTTGGAGACGTAGCCGACGGAACCGGCGCGGTATAGCTTGGACGAGAGAATGTTCTCGTTCATGCCGCCCGTGTTGCCGATACGGAAGCAGCCGGGCTTGATGCCGCCGACGGTCGCAGGGCCGATGATGATGACGTCCTTCTTCTTGGCGAGGTGGAGGATCTCGCGAGCGTGGCGCTCGGGAACACCCTCGGCGATGAGGGCGATGGCCTTGACCTGGGGGAACTCGAGCGCCTCGAGGGTCGATTGGTAGACCGAGCGCGACGAGGCAAAGTTGACGACGACGTCGGCGTCGGGGCATTTGGCGACGGCCTCCTTCATCGAGGTGAAGACGGGGAGGAGGGTCTCCTTGGTGCCCCAGTAGAACTTCTGCACGTGGTGGCCGCCGAAGGGGTAGACCATGGCAGCGACCGAGGGCGTCTCGCGTCCGCAGGCAAAGTCGAAGTCGAGCATGCCCTGGATCGCGCGAGGCTGGAGGCCGTAGACGATCGAGCGCGTCGTCTCGTCAAAGGGGCGGTACCACGGGCGGCCGGAATCGGGCGCGTGGATCTTGTCCGAGAAGCTGACGATGTTGTCCTGGGGCTGCGGGCGCGAGGGCGTCGACGCGCCAGTGGGGAGCTGGGAAGCACGCGCCTTGGGCGAGCCGGGGACCGGGGTGAGGGTGCCGGTTGCGTCGGCGGCGACGCGCGCGCCGGGAACCTTGAGAGCGTCGTCGACCGACTTGATCAAACCGAGTCCGAGCGGGACGATCGAGGTAATGTGGGTCTCGGGGCCAAAGACCTGGATCTCGACGCCGAGCGTCTCGCCGAGGAGGCGCATGGCCTTGAGGCCCTCCTGGTAGTTGGGGCCACCGCGACGGACAAAGATGCGGACCTTGTGCTCCTGGAGACGGTGCTGGTACTCCTTGAGCGCCGTGATGATGCCCTTGAAGGTCGCGGCGACGTTGGTGAAGTTGGCGATACCGCCGCCGATGAAGAGGAGCTTGCCCTGCGGGTTGGGCGTGCCGCGGGTCATCAGGTCGACTGCGAGCGTTACAAAGCATTAGCGAGGCTGTCTGAGAGAGAGGAAAAAGGGACTCTCGAACGCACGGATGGTCTTGGCGTACTCGTAGGTCTGGGTCTGGGTCGGCGCGCCCGAGTACTCGCCGTAGTTGGCGAGCTCGTGAGCGAATCCGTGCGCGGCAATGGCGTCCGAGTAGACGACCGAAGCACCGCCACCGGCAACCATAGTCCAGATGCGTCCGTCGGCGTTCAAGACGGTGAGCTTGAGCGACGCACCGGTCGAGCCGTCGAGCTTGGCAATGTAGGCCTCCTCCTTCGTGAGGTCACGACCGAACGGAGGGGGCCAGAACATGGGCGGGCCCTTGTCGGCCGAGATCTTGCCGTTCGACATGGGCGCGGCGGCGGGGTTGATGATGGAAGGGTCGCGGGCGATGGCCCATTTGGGGCCGACGACGTACTCGGCCGTCTGGTCGAGCTTGGCCGCCATGTCGAGGTAGAAGATGTCGGTCTTGCCCGTCGAGGGGTTCTCTACGGCGACGAGAGGGTTGATCTCGAGGTAGGCAAAGTGGAGGTCGACGTAGACCGAGTAGAGGCGGATGATGTAGTCGATGAGGGCCTCCTGGCGTTCGGTGCCGGTGACGTGCTCGAGGAGCTGCGAGCGGATCTCGTCGCGCGAGGGGAGCTCGCCGCCGACGGGGACGAGGAGCGTGAGCGCCTTGGCGTCGACATCGCCGACGTCGACACCGCCCTCGTGCGTGAACAAGATGACATCGCCCTCGCGGACCGAGTTGATGCAGATGTAGTACTCGGCGTCCGACGGGTGCGGGCAGAACGGCTCGACGATGAAGTTGTTGAGCGTGCCCGTCGTCTTCTCGACCTGCACGTGTGCGTTCGTTCGCAGTGTCAGTCCGCGTGTCCCTCCCGCAAGAAGGAGGCGAGGTGGAAATTGTGAGCGCACCTGAACCTGCTTGCCCGCGCGCTCAGCGATCCACGCCTTGCCCTCGGCCCACGTCTTGTTTAGTGCGCTGGCGTGCGTTGAGACGTCAGTTACTGGCTACGAGTCGACAAGCAGAACGCGGAAACTTACAGGAGACCGGCCTTTCCACGACGCTTGATGAGCTGGTCGGGCTTGACGACAAGCTTCTCGGTGAACACCCAGTGCGGCAGCGCGGCATCAGGGGTGACTTGGTTGGTCTCAGGGTCCCACGAGACCTGTCGAACGGCGCATACAAGGTCAGCACGGGTGTTCGAGAGGGCCTTTGGGGAACCGTGCGATTGTGGTGGGGTGGGGCAGCGAGTCGCGAACGCCGACGACGCGCTCTGCTGCCCGCTCGAGCGTGTAGAAAGATTTCCGGCGACTCGGACGCGACTGTCCAGCAGTATCCAGACCATCCAGCCGTGTGCGAGCGAGATCCAGCCTGATCGAACCGGTCCCCATCCGGCACAACTCAACCCTCCTTCCTCGTCTTCAGACGCTGTGTAGGCTTGTGAGATGGACGCACCTGCGCAACCTTGACTTCGGGAGACTGGAAACTGTCCCGCGCGACTGCCTTGGAGCCGGCGGTCGGTGCGCGGGCAAGGTGGTAAGCGAGGAGCAACTTCGCGTCGTACTCGCGGATGGGCTGCGAGCGGGTTCGTGGGTTGGTGAGGGGGATGGGAGGGACATCCGGAGTCAGGCAGAGAGGGCAGGAGAAGCGCGAGGTGAGAGAAAGTCAGGGAAGTCGTTCTCGAGGTCGGGGGGAGGCGATTCCACGCACCTTTGCCGACATTGCAGCTGCGTGTCCTTGTACGTGGGTGGTCTGGTGGGTATAGAGGGAAGGAGAAGCCCTGGGGTTTGCTCGAGATGAGCGGAGTGAGGAGTGGAAGGAAGAAAGGAAAGTCGAGATCGAACGAGGCGGGTCAAGGGCGCGAGAGCCTGTTGGGGGCCGACGCGACGCTGTACTCAAGCACGACCTGTAGAGCAGTGCGTGTGGGTCTGGTGCGCGTCCGTGAGCAAGCTGCACGTTCCAACGGGCGCAAGAACGCCCACTGCGGCCGAGGGAGAGCGGACGTCCCGCGAGTGAGGGGACTTGACCGCATGCAGCCAGCGTCGAGAGGGAGGTGTCGCCAAAGACAGCGGTGCGGTGTGCCGACCCTCACTAGCCGTCTAGCAAGTTCTCGTGGTCCACCTCGAGACGAAGCCAGCGCGGCCTGACGGTGTTGCGGTCGGGTACGTCGAGTTCGAGGCGATGAGCGGAGGAGGGCGAAGTCGTGGTGTGCAGGCTGTCGCTGCCGCGTGTGCGTCTGCATAGCCCGCCGTGGCTTGTCTTGGACACCAGCGCGTGGCAAGAAGCAGCAAGACGGCGAGAGCGGAGCGCAAGCCACTTTCCCTCTTCCCCCACCGCCCGTTGCGACGTCCGACCTCGACGGCTCTCGTCCCCCGCCAACAGCTGCACACGACGTGGAACCCGGGATGCGACGCCGTAGAGACGTTGTTGACCCCTCCCGAGAGTCTCGCCCGACAGCGACTCGTGGACAACTCCATACGAACGGCCGACGAGGTCCTCCTGCCGCTCCGAACGCTCGGGCGAACAGGCGGCATCCTGCAACTCGCTGGTCGTGCTGCCGGACGGTGAAGGCTGATGGAGTCGAGATCGAGAGGAGGGAGGCAAGGGGCGAAGGAGAGAGAGCAGATGAGGCGGATGTCAACCTCGCTCAGACTGGCTTCTCCATATGGCCATCCTTCCTCAGTCACTACCCAACACACCGTCGACTGCGCGCTACAACTCCCCACTGCCCACCCCCATCCTCCACCTGAACGCCTCCCACCTCTTTCCCCCCTTCTTCTTCCCTCCATCGCTCGTAACCCACCTCGCAACCCTCAGTAGAGCCCTCACAGTCAACCCCTCTTCGGAGGAGAGGACCCCGTCGTAAGGCGTCAAGTTGAGCGAGTGCAACATCCGTCGCAGGCGGTGGGTGCGGGAGGGGGTCGAGGGGGAGGACAGGAGGGTGCGAATGGGCCGAGGGAGGACGGACGAGGGGAAGAGCGGGTCGCGCGCGTCTTTGGACGACTCGTCCGAGAGTCGTCGCGCCAGCTCGGTCGTCGACAGCGTGGTGTACATCAACTCCCACTTTGGCGGCTCGGCGCGCTCCTCACTCGAATTGCCCCTCGCCCGCTCCGCCGCCGCTGCGTTCGCCTTCTCGAGCGCCTCAAGCGAGAGGTGATACTGCGTGTACGAAAGCGGCGTGAGGTAGGTGTTCTTACGCGCTGGTGCGTGCGGGGACGAGTGGCGCGGTGGACGGGGAGGGCGGTCTGGGTTGCGAGGTGGGCGCCTCGAACGTCCGCTACCCTTGCCGCCTCGGCGTCCTTTCTTCCCGCGGCGTCCAACCCATGTGCGTACCCGGTCGAGCCACGAGCCCTCCCCGTCCTCCTCGAGATCCGCATCCTGCTCCTCCCTTATCATCCTCCACATCTCCCCTCTCCCCTCCCTTCCTCCGTCCGTGACATTGTACTCCCACACCCTTACCCCCGGCAAATAAGTCGGTATGACACTCGGCGAGACATACACCGGCGCAAAGTCCTTCTCGTGAGTCTCGCGGGGGCGAGGCAGGTGCGAGTAGAGGGAGTAGGTGGAGGTGACGACGGAGGGGGAGAGAGTGCGGAGGTCATTCGGCGTGGGAGGGGAGCGAGAGGAGGAGGAGGACGGCTGCGAGGTGTCCGACTCTTGGAGGAAACTGAAAAAATCGACGTTCATGTGCCCGAAGAGTTGCCTGCGAGACGTGCAAGACGGCGTGAGTCGCTAATTCAGGAGGTTTCGCAGGCTCTCCAGCTAGGGGAGAAGGGGAAGCAGCAGAACGAGCGGGGCGCAGACTCACCCAACGACCGTATCCTGCCAAGCCAACACCAACTCCGCATACCGCTGATAACACCCCTCGTACCAGTTCTCCCTGGTAGCAGGCACGTGTCCCGTCAGCCAGACTTGCATCCCCCGCGCCCGGGCGAGCGTGAGTTGTTGTTCGAGCCAGAGGAGTTGTTCGGTTCCAGGGTCGATGTCGCGGACGTTCGAGGAGAAGGAGGAGGACGAGGAAGTCAGGGAGGAGATGTAGGATTGGAAGAGCGAGGCGGCGGCGGCTGAGGAGGGGTGAAGAGACGGATCGAGGTACGCCCGACTCGAGGTGTTCGCTCCGCGTTCAGTGCGCCGGGGCGCAAACTCCTCGTCGAACGGCGGACACCCGTCGACGATCGAGTTGCGGCTGTAGAAGTAGAGCGTGTTGAGCGAGACGAGGAGCAGGTCGCCTTTGATGGCTTCAACCGAGTAGTAGCCGCCTCGGGCGAAGGTGTGAAGGAAGTGCTCCGGGATGAACGAGTGCCAGATCGAGAGATACTCCGAGGTGATCTTGTTGGCTGCGGGCGAGCGTAGACGGTCAGCGCAGGCTTGCGTGGAAGCTGGGAAAGGGGGACACACGACCGGGAGCGAGGACGTTGTGCTGCGGACAGGTCACACCGTCAGCCGCCAGAGAGTCAGCGGTACTGAAAGACGCGGCCTACCGGGTAGATGTCGTTGTTGCCGATACTCGCAACGATCGGGATGTCCTTGCCGAACGCAGACCGGACGCGGTCAACGACGAGGCGATTCAGGTCGAAGATCTCGGGCAGCGAGCGTGGCAGTCGCGAATCGATGTCTATGCGTACGTTTTCAGCGTTCATCAACGACGGAGCTCGCTCGAGAAGTGAAGAGGTCGGCGCTGGAGAGGCTGCCAAACGCACCATGTCGAGCATTGTCTCCTGTCCAGACGACAAAGTCCACCTCGCCCTTGAAGTGCTTCTCCAGCCAGTCGAAGGTGGCGTTGACGAGCGACAGAGGCGTGTCGCAGTCGCTGCAGGACGGGCGAGAGAGAGTAAGCCAGTCAGGCCAGCGGGGTGGCCGAAGGCCCCAAGCCATGAGGCGTACGCACCTGACTGGCAAGCCCCAATACCCTGCATCTCGAGCTCCATCCGGCTTGACCAGCGCCTCCACCTCGTCCTCGTCGTCCGCCTCGACTTCCTCCGCCATGGACCATCCCCCCGCTCGAGCCCTCTCTCCCTCCCCCTCCTTCCTCTTGCCCTTCTTCTTCTTCTTCTCCTTGAAGTGACAAGCCTCGTCCTCACTCGCGCCTGTCCGGTAGAACGGATCGGGATGGACGTCGGTAATGTGGATGAAGCGGCCCTTCAGTGATCGTGCCGCTATACTGCCGTGCTCGAGGGTTGATGGAGCGAACGCCGAAGAGGTAGACGGCGTACTACTCGTTGAGGAGGCGGCGAGGAGGAGGGGCAAGATGAGGGAGGAGAACATGGTCACCAGGCCACCTCGCAAGCCCGTTCGAGCGGCGCCGGTTTATTCGTGCGTCGAGTGATTTCGTGGGGCAGTTTCAGGAACTTCAAGCAGCCAATCTGGGCGAGCGAGCGATCCGTTCAGGTTGACCTCTCCTCGATGACGGCGAGCGAACGTTGGCCAAAGCGAACTCGCTCATCTCGCTCTTCGTGCTGCTTCCTGAGCGTCAGACATTCACTGAACGTCTACGAGCACGCTGCGTCACCCGCCGCCCTTTCCCGCTTGCTCAGACACCCACTCTCGCCTGCTCCCCACCTCCCGTCCGCCTCATCAGCCAACATGGCAAGCACAGACTTGACTGGGCCCAAGGGCACGCGCTTCCACACGAGGGAGTGGAAGCCGGCTGTCGGAGCCCCTGTTCGTGCCGCCGTTCTTTTCGTGCACGGGTGCGCCTGATATCTCCTCATCCCGGCAATCGGGCATCGCTCGACTTGGCTGACACACGTTATGGCGATTGCAGCTTTATCGAGCACGTCGAGCGCTACAATCACGTCTTCGCGTCCTTTGCCGACGAGGGGATTGCGACCTTTGCTTACGACCAGCGCGGTCAGTCTCCTCCGGCGACTTCTCGTCCTAACAGCTCGACGTCCTTACTGACGATTCAATCGCGCAGGCTTCGGCAAGACTTCGACATATACGCCAAAGCACACGCAGGGCGTGACCTCGTGGCCCGAGCAGTTTGACGACATCCGCCATTTCCTCGCGCTCGTTTTCGAGAAGTACCCGAGTGTGCCCGTCTTCCTCTTCGGTGAGCTCTCTTCCGCTCCCATAGCATACATTATGCTGACACGCTGCCGCGCAGGCCATTCGATGGGCGGCGGCCTCGTTTTGGCCTACTCGACCCGCTCTCCTCCCTCCGCCAACGTCGACCGCCTCGCCGGCGTCATCGCTTCCTCGCCTCTCCTGCGGCAGTCCAAAGGCGTCCGGGCTTCGCCGCTCATTGTCAAAGCTGGCAGCTTGATCGGCAAGTTGAGCTCGACATTGACGCTCAAGGCGACAGTCAACCCGGAGGTGCGTCGACTCGCAGAATGATCCCCTCTCTCTATGAAACGAGCAGTATTCCGGGAAATGTCTTGTCATTGCGGCGAACGTACTTACCCGGACCCGCTTCCGCAGGACACCTGCCGCGACCCGGCCGTCCAGAAGGAATATGCGAACGACCCGCTCTGCAAGCAAGTCGGCACCTACCGCGGCGTCGCAGACATGCTTCTCGGCGTGCGTAGTCCGTCCCTCCCGCTCAGTTGCCGGACATCGCGGCTGACTTGGCTATGTTGCCGTTCTGCAGGGCGAGCAAGTCGTCAGCAAGGATTACAAGCGCTTCCCGATATCGCTCCCTTTGCTTGTCGTGCATGGCGAGGCTGACAAGGTGCGGCTGCCGCACGACTGTGTGTCTCGCCGCGACTCACTCGGGTCGTCTCGGCGCAGGTCACCGACTGCGACTCGTCCGGCGAGTTCGTCGAGAAGGTCAAATCGTTCGGCGCGAAGGACGCGACGTTCAAGAGCTTCCCCGGCTACTACCACGAGATGCACAACGAGCCCGGAGACGACAAGTGGGTCCCGATCAACTTTGTTCGCGAGTGGATCGAGCAGCACACCCCGGCCTCGACTTCCACGGTGACGAAGAATACGACGACCGCGAAGCAGCCAGACCTGCCGTCCCTCGAGGGCGCGGCGGCGGGCTCGTCGGGCGCAAGCGAGGTTCCTGGACTCGAGTCGGAGGCGGGCGGCGAGGAGGGAGGCGACGGTGTCGGGGCGGATGATGCGGCCGCTAGCGCCAAGGTGCAGGATGGCAGGGAGAGGGAGAGCAAGCTGTAAGCGCGCGGGCTGGGATCGTAACGTGCTTCATACCCATCCACCACCGCCTTTCGAGACATTCCTCCCTCACCCCCCCCTCCCCCCTCTCTGTGTTGTCTGTAACTCGCTCGCTTTTTGCTGCTCTAAAAGACTGCATCTGCAAGCAGCATCGAGCGAGAGCGAGCGTAGCCGTTGAGTGAAGGCGATTCCCAACGCCCCAACGCGCACACGCGCGACCGTCTCCTCGTTGCTTCTTCCATCTCTCTCGGCGCACACACCGCTTCGCAGGCTCGCAGACTGATCACAGCGTCCACACATGATGCTCTGCAGGTCCTGGCACCACCTGCAATCCCCACGAACACCTCAACAGACACGCTTGGAGACACCCGCCGAACGACGGCAGGCTCCTCTTCTCACTAGCGCGACGAACCAGCTGCGACAATCCGTGCGCTTATGTTAGCCGGGTTTCTGGCTCGCCTTGCGCCTGCTGCGTCCGTCTTGTGGTGCGGATCGGCTCGATGGGGGTTCGCTGGCGAGACGGTCTCCTCTCTCCCTCCTCCTCCTCCACCTCCTCTTCGCGCCTTGTTGACTTCCCACGCGCATTGATTGTGCGAACCGTTTTCATCACGCTCGCTCGTCATGCTTGTACTACGAACAACACCTCTGCTCGCCGCCCTTTCCCTCCTTGCCGCCCTCTCGGCCGCATCAAGCGACTTGCCCAGCCAACTCCCCCCGCACGCCGGTGAGTCTCCCACACTCGTTCGGACCAACAGCATGACCTACTGTCGACATCACGCAGCCCTCCCTCCATCCCACTCCTCCTTCCTCTCCTCAGAGTCGTCCTCCTCTCCCGATTCCAACTCCCTCGAAGCGGTGCCCCAGCCCCTCCCATTCAAGATCAAGCGCCCCCGCTCGCTCGAATTAGTCCAGCAGAACCTCGGGAAGCGGCTGGCGAAGAGGGGCGAGGAGGAGAGTAAGACGGAGAGGGTGCCGTTTGTTGAGAGAAGTGCGACAGCGGCCGTGGTGAGTGCGGCTGGACAGGGTGGAGCGGGGACGGAGAGGGCGACGCAGCGCGTTACGGGTGGAGGGAGCAGAGGAGCGGGAGGAGGACCCGGAGGGAGTGTCGCGGCTGCTCAGCCTGTTCCTTCGACTACCCAGACGGTTGCGACAGGCTCGAAGATCGTCTCGACCGGTCTTCTGACCGTGGCGTCACCGTCAGCGGCAGCGGCAGGAGGAGTGGGGACGGTGACGAAGGTTGAGACGGCTTCGTCGGGCGTGTTGATCACCAGCACGGCGGCTCCGACGAGTTCGGCGTCCACGTCGGACGTCGCCAGCGCGCAGGAAGCAGAGGCGTCGTCGAGTACGAGCATGATAAGCGGAGGAGCGGGACTGGACGGGAGCTTGAACAGGCTGCTGGTGGGAGGACTTGCGGGTTTGGCCGCCGTCCTTCTCGTACGGTGAGCAGGCGAAGCGAGGAGCTCGTGTAGATACCGCATAGACAGTATATATTGCCAGAACAGCCTGCAACAGCCGCCGGTCGGCTTATTCCATTGTCCTCGAGTCCTTGCGAAGGCGGGCGCTCTGGCTCGTTAGCTGCCAGCGGTCGCCCGTTGGGACGGCCGAACGCGAACGTCATGAAAAGTAGCATCAGAGGGGATGACGAGGGAGGCTGGACGAGATGAAGGGAACTCTAGCAGGAACAGCAAAGGCGGCGAGGAGGGACAGTCTCGTTGCCGCTTGTTGCAGATCCCGTGTCCCTAGAGTGCTCGTCTGGTCATCAGAGCGAGTGACCGAAGCGATGCCCTGAAGAGCGATGAGCGAATGGGTCAAAGCGGCGTCTACCGGTGAACTCGGGATGTGGCAAATGAGCGAGACGAGGAGCGCCCGCCAGAGTTGCCACGTCGAATCCACGTCGGAATCGACGTTGAATGGAGCCAACGAAGTCATTGCAAACCCCAGAGGGTGGTCATTCTGTGGAAGCGAGGGCAGGAGCGAGGGGCGAAGGCGAGGAGGAGGAGGGGCTGGGGAAGCGCGACCGGGAAGGGCGCAGCTGAGCGCCGGCGATGTGCGAGAGTGGCGGAAGAGTCGAGCGTGGGAACTTGGAACACAGGCGTACAGAAGGGTCGAGGGCCGTGACGAGTTCGCGGGACGGCCGTCGGGCTGAGGGCGAACGCGCGTTGGGGACGACGACGCCCGACGTCCTCGCTCTCGCTCCTCACCGCTTCCCGGAGAGCTTTGCTGTTCTCTGCTTCTTCCATCACACTTTCACATCTGCACACACACCCATACACCCACACACAGGCTATCCGCATACTCCTACGCACTCGACCCCAACTCGCCCCATCCCCCTTCGCACCCGGCTCATCGCCACACACGCAATGACTGCCTCTTCGGCGCTCGAAACCTCGCTCCCGCATTCTGTCGGGCCCGAGACTGCAACCACCACCGCAAAGCCGCCCCGTGCGCCGCTCAGGATGCGTCACCCGGACTACACCCAGACCGACGTCCTCGAGTTGTCAGACTCGGACGCAGCGTCGGATTCCGAGGGTGAGACGACGGCGGTCGACGATGGGATCTATGAGGACGACAACTTCGTTCGCAAGGTTCTCAGCAAGGAGAAACCGCTCCCGCCCATCACCTGGAAGAACCTCCATCGCAACATCCAGTGGATCTCGACTCTCGCGCTCACCATCGTGCCCCTCCTCTCGATCTACGGAGCGTTCACGACGCCCTTGAAGTGGCAGACGGCAGTCTGGAGTGTCGTCTACTACTACTACACGGGCCTCGGGTAAGTCATCGATTCCTTCACTCGCCCCTCGCTTCTCGCACTCTATTTCCGACACCTCCGTCCTGCGCTTTTGCATATGTGTGCGATGTGCTTGAGCTTGGAGCAAGCCCGGATTGCGCCGAGAATGAGCTGTGTGTCGAAACCCGGTCGCTGACCTTCTCTTCGCTTTTTTTCTTCTTCCTCCATCGTCTCCGCTCGTCCCGATCCATCTGCTCTCACTCTACAGTATCACAGCAGGCTACCACAGGCTGTACGTGTCGTTTTCACTGCAGAATGCGGCGTTGAGCGCCCGAAAACGGATCTGGAGCTGACAAAACTCGACATTTCCGCCTGCAGGTGGGCGCACAGGTCTTACACTGCCTCTCTGCCTCTCCAGTACTTCCTGGCGCTTGGCGGAAGCGGCGCAGTCGAGGGCAGCGTGAAATGGTGGGCGAGGGGACACCGCGCACACCACCGCTACACCGACACGGACCTTGATCCGTATTCGGCGCAGAAGGGCTTCTGGTGGGCCCACCTCGGTTGGATGATCGTCAAGCCGCGCCGCCGTCCCGGTGTCGCCGATGTTTCCGACCTCAACAACAACCCGGTCGTCAAGTGGCAGCACCGCTTCTACCTCCCGCTCATCATCGGCATGGGCTTCGTCTTCCCCACGGTCGTCGCCGGACTTGGCTGGGGCGACTTCCGAGGCGGATTCTTCTTTGCCGGCGCCGCTCGTCTCCTCTTCGTCCACCACGTGCGTTCTTCGTTTCCTTCGTATCTTCTCGTTCTTTCGCTGACTGCTCCGCCTCACACAGTCGACGTTCTGCGTCAACTCACTCGCGCACTGGCTCGGCGAGACGCCCTTCGACGACAAGCACACGCCGAAGGATCACTGGCTCACCGCATTGGCGACCATCGGAGAGGGCTACCACAACTTTGTGAGTCTCACGCTCACTCTTTGCGTGCTTCATGATGTCGTTCCGTGCTGCTGCGGCAGTCGCGGCGTCGGTTGAGGCGTCCGCGGTCGATCTCGCTTCTCTCGACCTCCCGCTGACTCCCTGCCTTCCCCTTCAGCACCACGAGTTCCCCTCCGACTACCGCAATGCCCTGAAGATCACGCAGTATGACCCAACTAAGCTATTCATTTGGACGATGTCGAAGCTCGGCCTGGCGTCGCAGCTCAAGACGTTCCCCGACAACGAGATCAAGAAGGGCCAGTACGCTATGACGCTCAAGGCCGTCGCGCGCGAGGCTGAGACCATCGAGTGGCCCAAGTCGTCGAACCACTTGCCTGTGCTCACCTGGGATGAGTGTACGTTGAGCTTTCGTTGTCGTTGTCGCCGAACTTCTTTGCGATCTTCTCGCGACTTCCGGTCGCTGACTCTGTCTTTCCTTCTCCCCGCCCACAGTCCAGGACGCCTGCAAGACTCGTCAGCTCCTCGTCGTCGCCGGTTTCATCCACGACGTCAGCACGTTTATTGACCACCACCCTGGCGGCGCCGGGTTGATCAAGACCCGTCTCGGCCGCGACGCGACGACCGCCTTCTACGGTGGCTACTACGAGTGCGTCCTCACGCTCTTTTGTGATCCATTGATCGCATCGCTGACGTTCGCGCTCCTACAGTCACTCGAACGGCGCAGCCAACTTGCTCGCCCAGTACCGTGTCGGTGTCATCGAGGGCGGTTACGAGGTCGAGCACATGAAAAAGTACTCTGAGGTTGTCGAGAACCTCAAGAAGCACGGCGCCGACGGTGTGGCCGGCAAGAGCGCCGACCTCGTCAAGGGTCCGAAGCAGATGTCGGTCATCAAGGGTGACCCTCAGCTCAAGAGCGCGCCGCTCGAGACGCTCGCCAAGCCGCCTGCCTTCGACGAGACCAACCTCTTGGGCGGTCTCAGCCTGACGGTTAAGGCGTAATGCCCCGTCACCGCCATCGGTTCAGGGAGAGTCGTCGACCGACTCTTCCCTCTTGTCGCTTCAGTTCATCCGTCTCAGCATGCTTAGAGACCTTCTTCCTCGTTATTTTGTGCATCAGTTGCCTGCAGTCGTCCTTACGAGCCCACTATTACCCTTTCCATGCCCAGTATCCTGCTCCCCGCCCCTTCGTTCTTTTGTCACGGCCAACCTCTCGCTCTTTCACTGTAGCTCTCCACTTCGTTCTCTCCCTTGCGGGTTTGCCCGCGTACTCCGCATGGAAACTTGATCAGTGTGCGCGATACCTTGCGAGCCGTCCAGTGCGACCGGGAGATGAAGAGGTGAGAACAAATTATTCGATTCGTGTCGCCGGAGTGTGCGCGGCCGTCAGAGCCGCTCTCTGCGCAGGGCTCTCTGCCCGCGATGCTCCCAACATCTGTCAGCGACCGCTATCAATAGCGGCGACGTTGGCGAAGAAAGACCTTGGGAAGGTCAGCTTCGCCCGCTTCCTCCTCGTCTGCAGCGATGGCTTTCAGCCCCGGTTCGTTTCAGTCGTCGTTGGAAAGCGGCCCTTGAGGTCCAGCCGTACAGTCGATGGATCAAGGAAACGTTGTGCGGCGACGAGGACACTTGCTGCCCTCCTCACGGGCGCTCGCGACCTTCGGAGAGAGCTACGACAACTGCATGAGTCTCACGCTCGCTGTCTGCGTGCTCTAAGACGCTGCGGCAGTTGCCCCGTCGTTCGAAGGCAGATGCATTCGCGGTCCTCGACCTCCCGCGGCGCTGACTCCCTCCCTGCCTTTCCCTCAGCGCCACGAGTTCCCCCCACCGACTACCGCAATAACCCTCGAGATCACGCAGTATGATCCGAGCAAGGTCTTCATCTGGACGATGTCGAAGCTCGGGTTGGCGTCGCCCGGCAACGACTCGGAGATCGAGAACGGCCAGTACGTCCGACCGACCTGCAGCTCTCGACTCTTGTGCTACTGCTTCGACGGCTCTCTAGCGCTTCTCAGCGCAGTGGGAGGGAGCGTTCCTCAGCGAGACTTGACGAGAAGCGAGAGGGAAAAGAAGGGGGGGGGGGGTGTTTCTCGACGCGAAAGTCGCCGCCTCTCTTGCGCCCTCGCACACTCTTGTGTTGGTCCCCCATGCACGCGCACGGAGACGAATACGGGCAGCGAGTTGAACAAAGACGAGAAGGGAATTTATAGGTACTACGACAGACCGGTTACGTTTGCGAAGTAGAGAGAGAGAGAGAGAGAGAGAGAGAGAGAGAGAGAGAGAGAGGGAGGGGGAGGAAAGAAAAGAACCCGTACTTCCAAACGTGAATTTGCCTTCGTTCGCCGAACAAGTGTTTTTTTTTTTTTTTTTGGCGCCTGGGCGTATGCTGCCGCCTCTCAAATGACGGGCTTCTTGTCTTCGTCCTCCTTCCTCGGCGAGTCTGCTCCGTTCCTCGTGCCCGCTCCGGATCCGCGACCTCCGCTCGAGCTGAACGCCGGACTCGCGCTCAGCATCGGGTCGATCTGGCCTGCACCGGCAGCAGGCGTCGGCGTCGGCGCGGCACTCGCTGACCCGTGTTGCGGGTTGTACGAGAACGAGTCGAAACCGAACGGGTTCGAGCCGGCGGAGAACGGGTCGACGGCAGTCGACATGTCCCTGCGCGAGCGTACAGGTGAGATACGTCAATCCACCGTCGAGCAAGTCGCCTGGTGTTTCCGTCAGGAGAGAGAGCGAGGTCACATACAAGCTTCCCGCAACCTGCGCGAGCGAGACAGAGGCGGACCGGACCGTCAGTACGTGCGAAAGGGAACGAGCAAACGAGCAAACGGGCAAACGGGGCAAACGCACTCCAGGCCAATCGAAGAACCCGCTCGCTCCCTTGCCGACGAGGACGCTCCCGAAGAAGTGCGAGTCGTTGAGGAAGTGGTCGACGCCGTCAAACGGACCTCCGCCGGGTCCTCCGAGTCCGAGGCTGTTCCCGATGCCGCCGCCGCCGCCTGGTCCACCAGCGACTCCAGGACCTGCAGGCGTCGCGGCACCTTCGAAAATGCCGTTCCCGACGTAGGCCGAGGGCGTCTGCACGCCCGAGAGGGTGCCAGGTCGGTACGACGGGTTCGGCGTCTGGGCGTCCGCCGAGGCCGAGGCGGCGGCGGCGGCGGCGAACGGGTTGTGGAACGGGTTCCCGGCGGAGCTGAACTGACCAGGGAACATCGGCGCAGGGGAGGACGGCATGGCGGACGCGAGCGAGGCGTGCGGGAACCCGGCTGCTGCGCTCGTGGCGAGCGTGCTGTCCAAGGTGGCAAAGTCGGCGTGCGCGTGCGAGTCGAGCGGGCCTTGCTGCTGCTGCTGCGGCGGACCATTGTGGAGCCCGAGGCCGGCCGGTCCGTGAGGAGGCTGCTGCTGCTGCTGCTGATGATGAGCTGCTGCGAGCGGGTTCTCATCCTCGTCGCTCCGGGTGCTGGTCCCGCGGCTCCTCCCGCCGCCGCCGCCGGTCTCGAGTGCCTTCCAGCTCGTACCGAGCGCACGGAGGATGACGAAGCACGTCATGGCGGCGTGGCGAGGGTCGCCCTGGGCGGCCTCCTGGCAGTCCTTCATGAGCTGGAGGAGGAGCTGCTCGAGCTCGTCTGGGTCGACGAGTTGGGCGAAGCGCGAGTTCGAGACGCGGACTTTGACGAGGAAGACGCTCGAGTACAGCATGAGGAGGAAGTTGACCTGCGCGCGCGACCTCGAGCCGGGGGGTCAGCGAGGGCCGTGAACGGGGGGAGTGGGGGGGGGGGGGGGGACTCACGTCGGGGCAGTGCCGCAAGACGCTCAACTCGGCATACGCATGTCCGAGCTGCAACAAGCTCTTTGCAGACGCGATGGTCGACGAGACCGAGTCGGGGTCGTCCGAGGCGTCGCCGTTGCGGAGGAGCGTGTGGAGCGGGATCGTGTTGAGGAAAAGCTTGCACGAGTCTGTGACGTGTCCCGTGTCGGTCAGGCGCCCAGTTTTCTTTTTTTTTTTGAGCGCATGAGCAGTGGAAAGGGCGAAAAAAACGCACATTGGTAGAAGAGGAGGTTGTTTGCGATCGGCTCGCCCGGCATCGGACACCACCTCGCCTTCCACTCGTCCATCCTCGAGTTGAACAGCTGCGGGGGGCACACTCGCATCGTCTCAGCCTTTTTTTTTCCTTGGGAGGGCGAGGAGACACGGACCTTCATGACGACCGGACTGGGCATCTCGTCGCTCGCGCAACTGAGGCCGTACAGCCTGTCGCGGAAGGTATCCATCACCTGTCCGACGATAGTCTGCATCTCGACGTGGGCGATGACGCCTGCGAGGGAACCCGGTTTCGCCCAGAAACTCGTGAGCAAGAGAGAGAGAGAAACGATGAGGGAGCCCCGAGACGCACCGAGGTCGAAAGGCAAGCATTGAGGGTGGAGGGGGAGGAGGAGCGGTTTGGCCTCGAGGATCTGGTACGGCCGTCCCATGACAGTCGCCACGCTGCGCTCACCCCCGATCAGCTTTTCCTTCCTTCCTTCCAGCAGCCTCGGGGCTCGGGGAGGCAGGCCGCGGTGGGGTTGGGGGTGCTGGGGGGGACTCACTTGCGATCGATGACAAACACCATCAACCACGTGCGCTCCCTGTTGAGCGCATCCCACGTCTCCTGCTCGGTGACGGCGCCAGGCCCGTCCTTCGGCAGGGTCACCCACGGGTTCGGCTTCGACGAGTTGCCGGGCTTGGACAGGTGGGCGTCGACCCAGGACGCCGGGCGGAAGAGGTTCAGCTCGAGCGCCATCCGGATCGCCTGTGGTGCGCGCCGTTCGAGTCCGGTCGCGTCAGTCCTGACGCGAGGGGGGGGAAACCGAGTGTTTTGAGGACGGAGTGACGGACCATGGTGAAGTAGAGCGACGCGCGCTTCGGCCTCTCCTCCCTCCCGGCGGCGACACTCTCGCCGGTCGGCGGGTAGGTCCAGACGGTCAAGATGCAACAGGCCTGGACGCTCTCGACGCTGCGTTCGCCGTCGGAGACGCACTCGACGAAGCACGTGTGCGCCTCCTCGTAGATCTTCTCGTGCAGGGTCGGGTCCGCGTGGAAGCGCGACGCGACGGCGAGGATCACGGTGAACAGGAACGGCGAGGTCGCGCAGACCCACGGGGCGGTGTGCCGCGCCGGGTCGAGGAGCGGGAGGTGGATGTAGGCGTAGTCGAAGAAGCTGCCACCACTCGGGGTCCCGTCAGCCTCGACGTGCTCTCGGACCCAAGGTTGCGCCCAAAAGAAGACGACGCGCTCCCAAAAAAAAACGGACGCACATGGTAAACAACTCGACGGCCAACTCAGGGGTGACGATCCCCTTGCTCAAGACGGCGGGGGTGGTACCGCCCTCGACGGGCTCGCCGAGGCGATCCTTCTGCCTCTGGATGGCGTTCGTGACGGTGCTCAGGTTGAAGCTCGAGTCGAGTCCGGTCAGTTGGGAGCGGCCGTCGATCTGGGCCGCGAGCGAGGCGTCGGCCAGCATCGCGAGTGAGGAGCCGGCCGGGGTCGGTTGGGACGTCGGGATCGGGACGGTTGCCGAGCCAGGAGACGGGTTCGAAGGAGGTCCTTGGGATGCGCGACCGACGCCGACGCCGACGCCGGCGCCGACGTTCGACGGACTCGGTCCACCGTGCCCTTGGAGCGGCAACTGGGCAAACTTGGTACTGCCGGACTGGACCGTCGTGCTCGGCGAGAGAGCGAGCGTGCCTCCGATCGAGGGGGACTCGAACGTGCCGTTCGAGGTCGTGGACGAGTTGTGCCGCGCGCGTTTGGCCTTGCGCGCGCCGCTTCCTCCGCCGCCTCCGCCGCCGCCCGTCGAGGTGGTGGGGAGACCGTTGACCTCGGAGCCGGACGAAGGCGAGAGGGAGTACCTCATCGCGTGAGTACTGCCGATGCTCGCGCTCCGGCCGGGCGCAGACGACGGCTCCGGGACGAGTCCGTCCGCCAACGAGGCCTGGAGCTGGGAAATCGCGCCCGGGTCGGGCTTCTCTCCGGACTCGATCGAGTCGAGGACGGTCGCGAGGGTCTTCTCGACCATGCGGAACTTGTCGACCAGGGTCGAGTCGGATTGGTGTTTGCCCCTGCCCCGACCATCGAACCCGCGTCAACGCAACGATTCGAGTGTGACAAGCGGGGAGCAAAAGGACGAACCGAGAAGGACGCTTGCCGCGCTTGCTCTCGACAAAGACGCATTCGTGGTTCCCGGCGCGGCACCTGGGGGACGGGGACGAGGTGTGAGCAGAGAGAGGGTGGGGGAGAGGCGAGGCGGCAAACGGACCGCTTGCAGGGAGGGTCTTCGGCGCCGTCGCATCGTGTCTGTGGGTCGCGCGGGGGGCAGTCACGACGGGGGGCTCGAGGGAGAGGGAGAGGGAGAGGGAGAGGGGAGCGGTGCGCACCTTGAGTTTCCTGCACGCGAGGCAGGCCCTGCTGGTGCGCTCGCCGCCGTTGGCGGTCTCGAGGCGGATGCCGCCCTTGAAGGAGTTGACGTAGGCGTTGCCGGTCTTGAGCTTGCCGTCTGGCCCGTACTGCGGCGGGAGGGAGGGGAGGGAGGGGCTGGCGCGCGAGTCGGGGTGCGGGAGGGGCGCGGGGTTGGGCGGACCGGGGGTGGACGTGGTCGACGCCGGGTCCATCGGCTCAGTGTCGCTGTCGTCTGTCTGCGGTGAGACGGAGTGCGGAGACACCTCGACGCGCGGGACCAGGCACCGCTCGACACCCGATTGTACCCCGCCAATACAACCCAATGCAACCCAATACAACCCCGCGAATACAACCTCGACCGCACGCTCACCCGCCATCTCCCCGCCTCAGCCAACCCAACCCGCCTCCGTCTCTCGCGCACCCGCGCCGACTTCCTCTCCCAGCCACCATGCCACGCCATCCCACGCCACGCCACGCCCCGCATCGAGCAACCCGCTCTCGACGCTGGACCCGGTCGACCGCTTTCGGATCCGATCCTCCTGCTGTCGCTCGCTCTCTCTGTCGCTCGCTCTGTCTCTCTCTCTCTCTCTCGCTCGCCCGCCCGCCCGCTCGCCCGCCCGCTCGAGATGCACCTCCCGACCCTCCTCGCCCTCCCCCTCTCTCTCCTCCTCTCCTCCTCCTCCGCCCTCGCACGACCCGTCCTCGACCCGTCCTCGACCACCACCGACACCGACGTCCAAGTCGAACCAGACTGCCGACCCCTCCCAGCCTTCCTCTTCCCGCCCCCGCCCCCGCCCCGGCCGCCGCTCAACACGACACTCGGCATCGTCGCGCGCGACAACGTCGTCATGAACCCCAAGGTCGTCGTCGTGTTGAATCCGAAGAACCCGGCCTTCGACACCAGCGCGAAGAGTCTCGCCGCCGCTCGCTACACCTCGTCCACACCCTCCTCCTCCTCGACGACGCCGTCTCGTCCGACTCTCACGACCCCGGTGAGCACGACCAGTACCAAGGAGGCGGTCCAGGCGACGACGACGACGAGCAGTGCGCCCCTCGCGCAGTTCACTGGACAGGCGGTCCGTCTCACCTTGATCTCGACGCGCGCGCCAACCCAAAAACCGGGTGAACTGACGCGAACCTCCTCTCCTCGTGGTGACTTGACTCGCGCGCAGACCTACTTCTACCGTTCGTCCTACGCTCGCCCCCCCACGGCGGGATTCTTTTCTTTCTTTCCCCGGCGCCTTCCTCCCGCTTTATTCAAGCTAATAATAGTCCCTGACCCCGACCCGACGACGCGAAACAGAATACGGCGCGGCCGGAGCCTGCGGGAACTACAACCCGGACTCGGCCTCGATCGTCGCCCTCGACGCACGCCTGGTCCGTCTTTTCTCTCGTCTATCTATCTCTCTCTCCCCTCGGCGACTGACGACGACGGATGGACGGACGGATGCCCCTCCAGTACGGAAACACGGGCCAAGAATCGCCGTATTGCGGCCGCGAGTTGACCATCACCAACACGGCGAACGGCAAAACCGTCGTAGCAACCGTCGCAGGTCCGTTCCTTTCCTTTCCTTTCCTTTCCTTTCCCCCGACTCGCCACCAACACCACACCCGCCCACCCACACCATTCCGTTCCGCTGACACCCCCCCCCCCCCGGGTCGCCCAGACGCCTGTCCGTCGTGCGAGAGCAAGTACTCGCTCGACTTGTCGCTCGCGGCCTTCGAGGCGATCGGTGACCTCGACACGGGTGTCTTGCCCATCGTCTGGGCGTGGAACTCGTAGCCCCCGTCCGTCCGTCCTCTCTCTCTTTCTCTCACCTCAACCCTCACGGCCTCTTACTCGAGTGGGGGCAGACGGGGACAAGGACAGACACTGGGTTCGCGAGATAGTTTTTGTTTTTTGTTTGTTTTTTGGTTTTTTGGGGCGCGTTGCAAATCAGTTCTTGTTTCGGTTCAAGAGTACTCGTTTTGAGGCAGAGCGAAAGTCGAGCAGGGCAGGGGGGGGGTCGCACGACTCCCGACTGCCTGTCGTAAAGTGAAATCGGTCTCCCTTACTAACTCGGTCCCGGAACTCCCGCGCTAAGGCAATGTCTCCTGTGCCTTCCTGTCCATGTCCTCTCCCTCTCCCTCGTCCAGCAACACGATCGGCACATCCTTGTCCTTGGGCATCATGAGGAGCTCGCCATCGAACGTCACCTGCTCGTCTCAGGATCGTCAGTCGCCAGCCAGACGGAGGAAAGGGAGGGAGGGCCAAGAGGGTCAAAGAAAGAGGGGAGGGGGGCAGACGGGACCTTCCTTCCGTCGGCGCTTGGCGGCGCGAAGGGTGCCGTTCAGCGCTTCGACTGCGATGATGAAAACGACACACTCTTACTCATGTCAGGCAAGAGACCCTGTTTCCGAGGGAGGGGGGGCCAGAGGACGCACGAGTATGTTGCGTCTTGTCGAACACGATCCCGTACGCACACTCGATCTTCCCGCTCGAAGGGTTGCGCGAGCCGTGAGACTTGAGCGCAACCTATACGCCGACTCGGACCAAACGAAACCGAGTCAGGACCGGTTGAGGATGCGCGAACAGAACGGAGGCGCGCAAGCGGACGGTGAGGATCCCGATTTCGTGAGCTGTTTGCACTGTGCGCGCCGGTGTTCAAACACGGTGTCAGCATGGACCAGTGGTTGTCCATGTGAAGAGGTTGCCGCACTCTCTGGCTTGATGTGTGCCATCAGACGGGTGAGGACGAATCCAACCCACGACGAGAGAGAGAGGGGGAGACCAGGTCAGCCAGCTCCAGCACCTCTCGCCTCGCCCTCCTGCGCCCAATCCATTCGCTCGCCGTTCTCACGCTCGCTTCCGACCCCTCCCGCGCTCGAACGACCCTCGCGCACTTCATCGCTCGCCAGCTCTCCACCTCGTCGGCGCCCGCGACTTGTCACCAGGGCAACACGACCCGGCGAGCACTGCAGCGATGGATCTCTACGACGAATTCGTGAGTCTCCGCATTCCAGCTCTCAGCCGCGCCCTCGCAGGCCCTTGACGTCCTGCCCCGGCGGGACACATACACCTCTTTCCCTTTCGCTCGCTGGGCGGCTCACACGCCCGGCCTCTTCCGTGCGCCACAACCGAACTGACCCGCTCGCGATACACCCCACAGGGCAACTACATCGGCCCGGAAGGCGACCTCGAGTCGGACTACTCGGACGACGAGGCGGGCGAGCAGCAGCGGCAGGATGGAGCGGCATCCCCTGCGCCGGCGCCTGCCCCACTGAGGGCGTACGACGAGGACGAGGCGGAGCCGCTCGACGGCATGGAGGTTGACGGTGCGTTTGCGCGAGCTTTCTTTCCCCGAGTGAGGGACGAAATTGGTCTCTTTTGGGTTCAGGCTTGGTCGGTCGAACACACGGGCTTGCTGCGCGCGACGGTTTGCACTCGTGCGATAGTTGGAGTTGCGTCTGGGAAGCGCGCAGACAAACGACGGACACACGCGCGCGGCGAACGGGCGACTGATCGCGGACTCCTCCTCCCGCAGACGTCCCCTCGTCAAACGCGATCGTCCTGCACGAGGACAAGACATACTATGCGTCCGCCTCGGCGACTTACGGCCCCGGAGTCGAGACGATGGTCCAGGAGGAAGACGCACAGCCGCTCTCGGTCCCGATCATCGAGCCCGTCAAGACGCGCAAGTTCCGACTCGGCGCGACAACCGGGCCAGAGCGGCGGTGGGACGACCAGTCAGTTTCGCAGTGTCTCGAGCTGTCAGAGAACGTTGCTGACGAGCCACAACACCCGCGCCCGCGCGCAGGTTCATGATGGGCCTCGCTTCGAACCCGGAGACGGTCCGCAATGTTGCGATTGTCGGCCACCTGCATCACGGCAAGACGTCGCTCGTCGACATGCTCGTCACCGAGACGCACAAGATTGACATCGACGCCGACAAGCAGGTGCGTCCCGGCGAGCGCAGGCTGACTCGTGTCCGCGCCCCCCCCCGCGCTCACATTGCATCGCCTCGGCAGCTCCGCTTCACCGATACCCACTCCCTCTCCCAGTCTCGCAAGATATCGATCAAGTCCTCTCCCATGTCGCTCGTTCTCTCCAACACCAAGGGCAAGTCGTACCTCGTCAACTTGGTCGACACGCCCGGCCACTCGAACTTTGTCGACGAGATCGCCTCGGCTGCTCGCGTTGCCGACGGTGCTGTCGTCGTCGTTGATGCCGTCGAGGGTGTCATGCTCACGACGACGCAAACACTTCAGCATCTCGTCAAGAACCGCATCCCCATCGTCCTCGTCGTCAACAAGGTCGACCGCCTCATCCTCGAGCTCCGGCTACCGCCTGGCGACGCCTACTTCAAGCTGAAGCAGACGATCGAGGAGGTCAACACGGTCATCTCGGAGCTCGACCCGGACCCTGCGCTGCGCGTCTCGCCCGAGCGCGGCAACGTCGCGTTCGCCTCGACCCAGATGGGCTGGTGCTTCACGCTCAAGTCGTTTGCAAAGATGTATGCCGACACGTACGGCCCGATGGACCTCGACCAGTTTGCCTCTCGCCTCTGGGGCAACATCTACTACCACCCCGACACGCGCAAGTTTTCGCGGCAGTCGGCTCCCGGAGCGAAGCGCGGCTTCGAGCACTTCGTCATGGAACCCCTGTACAAGCTCTACTCGCAGGTCATCGGCGAGGACACCGACAGCCTGCGCAAGACGCTCCACCAGCTCGGCATCCACTTCAAGCCGTCCGTTTACAAGATGGACGTCCGCCCGCTCCTCCGCCTCGTCCTCGCCCACTTCTTTGGCCCGCCTGCCGGCTTCGTCGACATGATTGTTCAGCACGTGCCGAACCCTCAGCAGGGTGCGCGCGTCAAGGTCGAATCGACCTACACCGGCGCGCTCGACTCGCCTCTCGGCCAGGCGCTCCTCAACTGTGACCCCGAGGGACCGCTCGCCATACAAATCGTCAAGCTGTACCCGACGCCGGACGCGAGCGAGTTCCGCGCTTTCGGGCGCGTCTTGAGCGGGACGGCGCAGGTCGGACAGGAGGTCAAGGTGCTCGGCGAGGGATATTCGCCCGAGGACGAGGAGGACATGGTCGTGCAGCAGATCGGAAGTATCTACGTAGGGGAGGCGCGGTACGACATCGCGACGGACGCGATGCCCGCAGGCAACTTTGTCCAGCTCTCGGGCGTCGACAACTCGATCTCGAAGACGGCGACGCTCATCGCCGCCGACTACGACGCCTCCGAGCTCCGCATCTTCCGCCCGATCGCCCACTTCACCCAGTCAGTCCTCAAGGTCTCGGTCGAGCCGCTGATGCCGTCCGAGCTGCCCAAGATGCTCGACGGTTTGCGCAAGGTCAACAAGACGTACCCGCTGATCGAGACGCGCGTCGAGGAGTCGGGCGAGCACGTTCTCCTCGGAACCGGCGAGCTCTACCTTGACTGCGCCATGCACGACCTTCGCGTCATGTTTGCCGAGATCGAGATCAAGATCTCCGACCCGGTCGTGCGGTTCTGCGAGACGGTCGTCGAGACGAGTGCGCTCAAGTGCTACGCCGACACGCCCAACAAGAAGTGAGTAGCCGCGCGACAGAGCCCGAGCTGGACTTGCGCTGACTCTTGTCCTCCCGCCGCGCAGGAACAAGATCACGATGATTGCCGAGCCGCTCGAGCGAGGGATTGCCGAGGACATCGAGACTGGCAAGATCTCCATCCGCCTGCCGCCCAAACAGCTCGGCCAGCACTTCCAGAACAAGTACGGCTGGGACTTGCTTGCGTCGCGCTCGATCTGGGCGTTCGGGCCGGACGACCAGGGGCCGAACATTCTCATGGACGACACGCTGCCGTCCGACGTCGACAAGAAGCTGCTGTACACGGTCAAGGAGTCGATCAAGCAGGGCTTCCAATGGGGCTGCCGAGAAGGACCGCTGTGCGACGAGCGTGCGTGAAGGCTCCTCCTTCCCCATGGCTCCCTTTCCGGCTGACTCCCTTGCCCGTGCAGCGATCCGGAACGTCAAGTTCCGGCTGCTGGGCGCGGACTTGGCGCAGGAGCCGATCTACCGAGGAGGAGGACAGATCATCCCGACGGCGCGGCGAGTGTGCTACTCGAGTTTCCTGATGGCGACACCGCGTTTGCAAGAAGTGAGCTTCAACTTCCAACGCTCTCGACGCGGCGAATCAGCTGACTTTCACCCACTCCGCAGCCCGTCTACTTTGTCGAGATCCAGGCGCCTCAAGACTGTGTGCCGGCCATCTACGAGATTCTCGCCCGCCGACGAGGGCATGTCACGAAGGACATCCCCAAACCCGGTTCGCCGCTGTTCACGGTCCAGGCGTATATTCCCGTCGTCGACGCGAACGGTTTCGAGACGGACTTGCGGAGTGCGTTTCCGTCGCCCTTCTCCTCTCTTGTTCGGCGTACTGACAGTACTCCTGCGCGCAGCACACACGCTCGGCCAGGCGTTCTGCGTGCAAACCTTTGATCACTGGTCGATCTGCCCAGGCGAGCCATTATCTCGCTGCTGTTGCGCTCGCCCTCTGCTGACCGCTCGCTCCTACAGGCGACCCGCTCGACAAGACGATTCAGCTGCGACCGCTCGAACCCGCACCTGCGCAAGCACTGGCGCGCGACTTTGTCCTCAAGACCCGGAGGCGAAAGGGTCTGAACGACCAGGTCAATGTCGCAAAGTTCCTCGAGGCAGTGCGTTGCGCTTGCTGCCATGTGACACGCTCGCTGTTGTGCTGACTCGCATCGTTCCGCAGGAAATGGTGACGCTGCTCGCGTCGACCGAACACCTCGACTTGCTGTGAGCGAAGGGAGGAAGGCGCACGATGCCACGTGTTGTAGGATGGCTGGGACGCAGGAGGTGCTGAAAGGACGGCGTACAGCCTGTCTGATGTACTCGTTTGCCCGCATCTGCCGTGCCGTCGAGAGTCTTTCAGTCGACGCGAGGGCAGTTTGCGGTCTCGCACGCAGTCGCAGCGTAGCAATTCGGCAGGCGCAAGGTGGGGCGTATTGAGCGAGCAGCACTTCTATACCTCGACCGTTCATCACTCTATCGACTTTACATTGCGTTCACGCTTCTTAGCGTGCCTCCATTGCTACATTTGTTCCTCGCTAGCGCGCCGGCCACCCCTGTCACGCTCGCACCTCCCGCCGGATCTTCCCCGAGAGCGTTCCCTTTCCTCTAGGCTGCCACTTTACACGGCTGCTTTGCCGGGCCAAGCTTGATAACTGTGTATGTCGAGAAGATGCTCCCTGTTGTAGGCATCCGTCAAACCCCATTGACGACCTCGCGTGCTCGCAGATCGCAGGAAGGGATGCTGTAAGGGCTTGAAGGCTGACTCGCGTCGCTTCAACCTTACAGGGAAGACGACCGCCAGGCCCGCGCAGCCGCGCCCATCTCCCCGTACTGGGAGAACCGCGAGCCCGCTGCGCGCCACCAATAGGCCCCCGGCGACGTCTCACCCGTCTACTCGCACCAACCGGCATCCGCCCGCTCGCCGCCGCTCGCTTGTCTCGGCGTTTCTCCACAACATCGGTTTCCTCCCTTTGTCCTCCACTCCTCCCTTTGTCGATTAGAGTTCCCTTTGTCGGCGCTCGCTGGTAGACAACCTCCCTGCTCGCTCTCTCTCTCTCTCTCTTCTTCTTCATCCTTTTTTGGACCCTTCACTCTACTCTAGCTACTTAACCAGTGCAACAACCGCTAGGTTACCACCGCTAGACCCTTCTCGCCTTCGCCCCGACTCCGCCGCTCAACTTCCACGTCGCGCTCGCTTCGACTTGACCTCGTCAAGTCGTCTGGGCGTTACAGATGCCCACCGAAGGACCGCCCGCTGCGCTTGAACCAGCAGGCGACGATGGTGCTTTCACCTCGTAATCAGGAGCCGCAGAGACGCCTCACCGTATTGCACACCAGTGAGATGACCCATCAGCGAGAGGCAAACTCCTCCACCTCAGCGATGCGCTTCTCCTTCGAACTCACGATATGGTTTTCGTGGACGTCAAACAAGATCTTTGCCCGGTCTTCCGCCCTGCCCTTCCGCCCATCTTGCTCGTCTCTCGCATTCTGCGATTGTGCCGGCACACGCCATTTCGTTGTTGCTCAGTCTGGGAGGCAAGGCCAGACAGCTCGTCTCGAACTCGTACTTTCCTCGCCCATCAAGTCAAGCCGCTCGATGGGACGACATGCCTCCATCACAACTTTGCACCACAGTTCACGCCCATCTTCTCCGCAATGGCGCCCCGACTCTTTCCGAATCTCACAGCCATCGTCCTGACCGACCAGAGGCTCTCGAAAAGCTTGCCGCGATGCATCACCATCCTCCTGCCCAAGTTCCCACATCTCAATGACCTCGCTCTCATTGGCTTCACGGATGTCGAGGATGCCACTTTCAGCCTTGGAAGGGCTTCTTCTGTTCGCGTGTTGCCAGTCACCGGCTCGCGCTTCCAGCGGGCGGTTTGCAAGTTACTCAGTAATCGGCGATTTGAGCTGCATCCAGAAGGCGATTTCTGTCCTGCACATACGGTACCGTGGCGTCGAATACGCCGACTGGGCCTGCACTTCGACAGGTCAACAGACGGCCTTTGGCGTGTCTGGGGGAATTTGCGGCAGAGCTTTGGTCCTCAGGTCCGTCATCAGTCTCATCGCGGTGGCGCTGCCGTAGAGCCCCCTCCCGAAGCTCTCTGGCGAAGGTTCTCCGACACGGTGTACCGTTCAGTCTCTCGCCTTGACGCTCCCGACAGATTGCGTGACCGACATCGGCGAGCCAGTTCATCTTTCGGGACCCGCGCGGCACATCCTTACCGTATCCCAAACGCCTGTTTCGGATCTTTCGCTCTCTGGCGTGACGGCCTGGCCCGCCCGTGATGCGACTATCCGCCACGAGTCCGTTCAAGGTCGCAAGTCGACTGGAAAGACCCATTACGAAACAAGGCGAGCCTTCTAGGGCTGCAAACATGCCTGAAGCTGACCTCCCGTATCAGTAAGCCACCAAGCGCCTGCCCCTCGAGGACCTCCGCTATCTCTTCCTCCGCTTTCCAAATATCACGCACTTCAGTCTCGATACCCGCGTCTTGTGAGCCCCGATTGACGGACGCTGGACACTCGACGTAGGCAACACAGTTCCGTCGCCCGCCTTCGCCGTGTACGACTCGAACCTATCTTCCCTCATTCAGTACATGCGTTACAGCAACATCCTCTTCTTCGCCCTCCGTTCACGCATGCCGCCAACTGACGGGGCGTGCATTCCGGAGTTGAGATGGTCGCGCACGTCGAAGCAGGAGGTCTTTGCGTTCGCGAGGGGGACAATCCATGAGAATTAGCTCCAGTAGATTCGTGCGTGCTTTGTACTACTTTTCTCGTCGTCTCGCGGCTCCCGCTCATGGGCATCGAGAGAACGTAGCATCGCCAGCCGCTTGAGAAGGTCGCTCCTCGTATCCTCTCCCTACCATGCACTCGCTTCACTCTTTCGTGAAGCTATATGCGGCTGAATGCATCCAGAATACCCAAATACCCAAGCTAAGCCTCTACCCGTCGCGTCTCCCTTTTCCTCCTCCTCCCGAACCGACTCGCGCACCTCATCAGAGCGTATACCGGAACCTCTTGTTCTCCCAATCCGTCAAGTCCTCGCGCTCGATCCGCTCCTGCTCTTCGTCCGAGACGACGCTGCTCGCGCACGAGTCGTCAACCTTTTCGGGGTCGATGGAGGTCGGCGCGGAGGAGGTGGTGGACTGGCGGAGGCGGTTCTCGCGAGCGAGGATGAAGCGGAGGAGGAGCGAGAGGACTGGTGGCGCAGAGGCGAGCATCAGCCGTAGCTCATCCGCACGGGAAGAGGACGTAAGCAAACGCACGCATGACAACTCCAAGCGAAACGTAAAGGGCGATCCACGTCGAGCGGAACTTGACAGGCTTCTCACTAATAAAGACGGTGTAAGGCGCGACGATGTTGCCGACGCAGTAACCGACGAAGATGGCGCCCGAGGTGATGGCCTTTTTGGTTGAGCCCGCGACGTTCGAGGCGGCAAGGGCGAGGAGAAGGACGTAGGCTGTGCGAGCGGAGCGTCAGCGTGACATCGTGACCGAGAGAACGCTGAAGGGAGAGAGGGAAGCCCAAACTTACGAGAGCCGAAAGTAGCGAGGAGGTAGCTGCGGGAGGTAGAGCGATGCCAGTCGTATGCCGCGCCACAATTACGTCACAAATACCCCGAAGAGATGGATCACGAGTGCGAGAGCGCAGGCGACTCACTTCCCGAACAATGGCACACCCGGGTGCTTCCAGCTCGCGCCATGTATGATCGCCGCGCCGACGATGACGGGGATGCACGAGATGGGCAGGAGGATGGTGAGCGAGTTGGGGAACCTGTGGGAGAGGAAGGTGAAGGAGTAGATGAAGCTGCGGGACGGGACTAAGGCGGGTTAGCGGAGGAGAGGAAAAGGAGGGGAAGGAGACGGACACGGCGGTGAAGATGCCGGCAGGGACGCCACTGCGCAAGAATTCCCGGTCAGCGAGAGAAGTGGCGAGAGGGGAGAGGAGACGCGCAGCGCGATAGCCTGCAAGCTCGAGTACGACCCGAGACTCTTGATGATCTGACTTGCGAAGGCTGCGATCGCGGCGAGAGATGGTCAGCGTAGAGCAGCTGAGAGGAAGATGCACGAGGACGCACCCGTGACGGCGCCGTTGCACTGCGAGGCGGAAACAATGTGAGGTCGTGAAGTGTGCAGAGATGGGTGTTCAGACGCACAATGTAGATGCCGGCGCCCATCAGCGCAAAGATGTAGATCTTGATGTCGGACGCCGCCTCCTTGACCTGCCTCCAATCCCATGCTCCGCCAAACCCAATTCGTCCGCCCATATTCGACCTCGTCCTTCTAACAAGCACCGCCCGTTCCTGCTCGCTAAAGAAGCGGCTGGGCGTGGAAGGCGAAGAAGGGAGGACGAAGAGGAGAAGGGAAGAGGCGAGGATTGTCAGGCAGCCGGCGAAGAGGTATTGGCGCTTCCAAGCGGGGTAGGATCCGTGGGCGGAGCCGAGGCCAAAGTTGACGAGGCCACTGAAGCTGCTCCAGATGCCTGTCGCGCTGTACCACTGCGCGCGACGGTGCTAAGCGACGCGGACGGGCGGCGGAGGGACGGAAAGGACGCACGATTCCGAGACGGGTCGCCTGCTCCGACCGCTTATACCACATCGTCGTGAGGAGAACGAACCCGGGGCTGACGGACGACTCGAGGACGCCGAGGAAGACGCGTTGGACGACGAGACCTTGGTAGGATGTGCAGACCACCGTGAGGCAGACGACAACGCCCCACAGCAAGACGAGCACGCCGAGAATCATCACGGCGTTGACGCGCTTCAGAAGCAGCGCAAAAGGTAAAACGGCGGCGATGTAACCCCAGTAAAAACTCGAGCTAGCTGTCGAGTACCTGAGTGTGGAAACAATCTTCTTTCCCGTCGCCAGGTCGATGTGGGTTGTTGAGAGGTGAAGGTCCGGAATGATGCCAAAGATTGCCGCGGAATTGAGGACGGCCTGCGTCAAATATGTGTGTAAGCCACAGACGAAGCGGAAAAGCGAACGATCGGTGCAGAGAGGAAGGAGGATGCGAAAGCAGTGGAGGAGTAAGGAGGGAAAGTTCACCTTGTCTGCGGACGGGCGGTACCACTAGTCAAGTGTATATCTCGAAAGTCGTTTTAAGGACCCGGAGACGCACCGTAGTACTGCAATCCGACAATGATGAGGAGGATTGGCATCATGAGGAAGTCGAGTTTCCGGAGGAGCCTCTTCTCGTCCACCGCCGCGATCGCCGCCGCCTCTTCGTCGCTCTTCTCTACGACCGCAGGAGTATCTGCTGGCGTCGCATGTTGCGCATCTGGCGGCGGGAGCATCGTTCTTGAGGTCCAAGTCGGAGTCGAGCGGGGAAAGATAAGGAACGAGGGAAGGCGACTGAGGAGGGCGCCGCTGGTGTCGAGGCTGTGACCGGCCTGGCTGGCAATCTCTCTAGCACGCAAGCAACAGCGAGCAAGTTGGAAAAGCGGGAGGAAGCGGACGAAGAGATGAGCCCCCTGGGGAAATTTGAATCAAGCCTGGCAATACAAACCAGTCGTATTCGACTGATTATCCTCGAACTGAATACAAACCGATTACAACCGAATCTGTGTTCGACATCAATACAACCTCCCGTCTCATCGCTTTCTCTGCTGAACCGTCCAACACCGATGGCGGCGCTGTTCTCGAGGTGCGCACGACCGCCAAGCAGTGCATTTAATTCGCTGGCTGACCACCGCACCTTGCCTGCGCAGTCTCCCGGCGCCACTCCATTCGGCGGCCGACGACACCCCGTCGTCGTCTTCGCTCGACCAGCACCAGCAGGGGCAGCGTGACCCGAGCCAGCAACTCGCAGTCCAGCCACTTGTCCCGCCCTACGGCCAGCGCAAGGGATGGAAGCCAAAGAGCCAGCAGGACTTTGGAGATGGCGGAGCGTACCCGGAGTGCCATGTCGCGCAGTATCCGCTCGAGCTGGGAAGGAAAAGGGTGAGCGGATGCGACCTCACTGTCTGGAGGTGCTATGAGGCGCTGTGCGTAACCTGCCCCCACTAACTCCTGCTGGTTCTCGACTCTCCTCGCAGACCGCTGCCGGCAATACCCTCGCCTTGCAGGTTGACGCCGACGGGAACGTCGACTATGGAGCCATTGGTGCGTCGCGAGCTGCCGGATCATCCCGACTTGAGCTAACGAGCGACTCCCCCTCAGCAACCCAAGGCCAGCGCGAAGGCGTTCATATCCAGACCTCCTTCAAGGACCTCGTCCCCATGTCGCAGCGCACCGATGTCTCGAAAGACGTCCTCGCGATGGAGCGACCATCGGAAGACGAAGTTCAAGCGACCGCCGACCGGACTCGCGCTGCGCTCGAGAAGCTCGTCAGTGGGAAAATCAAGGCTGCTCAGCCGAAGAATGTCGAGAAGCGTGGTGGGGATGTGCAGTATATGCGATATACACCGCAGCAGGGCGGGGCTGAGAAGCAGAAGATCATCAAGATGGTGCGTTTGCGGTTGTTCGCGTCCAAGTCTCGCGCAGGCCCTGTTCCCCCCGTTCTCTCGCTGACTCCCGCCACAATTCTCTCGGCGCACAGATGGAGGTCGTCGAAGATCCCCTCGAGCCACCCCGCTTCAAAGGCAAGAAAGTCCCTCGCGGCCCTCCCTCCCCTCCTCCTCCCGTCCTCCGCTCTCCGCCTCGCAAAGTCACGGCTCAGGAGCAGAAAGAGTGGATGATTCCGCCTTGCGTGTCCAACTGGAAGAACAACAAGGGTTACACGATCCCGCTTGATAAGCGGTTGGCGGCGGATGGAAGGGGGTTGCAGGATGTGCGTGCGCGCTGTCGACGGCCCTTGATCTCTCGCTACGATGAGCGAATATTTATTCTTGATCGTCGCGCCCGCGCAGGTCTACATCAACGACCGCTTCGCCCAATTCTCAGAAGCGCTCTACGTTGCCGACCGTCACGCACGCGAGGAAGTCCGCCAGCGCGCTCTGATGCAGCAAAAGATTGCGCAGAAAGAGAAGGAGGCGAAGGAGGAAAACCTTAGGATGCTTGCTATGCGCGCGAGGGAGGAGCGGAGTGGTGTGCATGTGGTCGGTTCTGGAGCTGCTGCGGCGAGGGTGGGAGGAAGTCTTGGGACGGCCATTGCGGGCTATGGAAGCGACGACGAGTCGGAGGACGAAGAGGCGGATGCGATTGTGCGTGGTGCGCAGGGCCAGCGTGCGGCGAGTACGGTCGAAGGCGAATCGGAGGACGAGAACGTCGAGCGCGATGAGGGCGAGACTGAGGAGGACAGGCGTGCGGCGACGGAGCGCGAGGAGATGAGGCGCGAGAGGAGGAAGGAGCGCGAGAGGGAGTTGAGGATGAACAATATGGGCCAGGAGCAGCGCGCGAAGGTTCTCGCCAAGTGCGCCCCCCTCCTCTCTCGGTTCCACCCGTGACGGAGCTGACGAACGCTTTCCACAGGGCCACCGGCCGCGACATTTCGGAGAAGATCGCCCTCGGTCTCGCCAAGCCAACCATGTCGAAAGACTCGATGCTCGACGCGCGCCTGTTCAACCGCGAGCAATATTCCGCCTCGTTCGGCGGCGAAGACTCGTACAACCTCTACGACAAGCCGCTCTTCAGCGGTTCGAGCGCTGCGGCGGCTATCTACAAGCCGCGCGGACGGAACGTTGATGACGAGGGCTACGAAGTCGACGGCCAGGAGGTTGAAAAGGCGATGAAGAATGACCGGTTTGGGCTGGGTGTCGCCGGCAAGGGTCGCGGGTTCGAGGGTGCCGACACGAGCGAGATTCGTGAGGGGTGCGTGAGCAGTCTCTCCATGAGTTTCCTTCCCATCGCTGACAGATTGTCGTCGCTGCAGCCCCGTCGCCTTCGAGCGCGACACGGCCGATCCATTCGGCGTCGACGCCTTCCTCGAATCGGCGAAACAAGGAGCGTCTGGCCCGGGCGAGAAGAAGCGCGGGCTCGACACGGGCGACGACGGCGGACGCAAGCGCGCGCGCGACGACTGAGCTGAGCTGTATTCTTCGTCTGTGCTCCCATTACATTCGGCTTTGAATTCGTGCGTCCGCTGGCGAGTGAAGTCGCGAGTCACGTGCGGTGAAAGCGATTCGACTTCGCCTCCTCGCTCGCTCCCCTTCCTCACATCCTCGCTCACCGCTTGACAAACCTCTGCGCACATCACTACTGTGCTAGAGCGTCCTGAGCACTGCTGCCGAGCCCTGCCAGCTTCCCACGGCGCGCCGCGATGCCGTACCAACCTCTCGACACGGGTCGCTCAACATACCCCGCCTACCCCTCGTCAGCCCCTTCGTACGACTCGCCCGACGTAGGAGGCATCCGGCCAGTCTCGTATGATGAAGCCTACGACGACGCAGCATTTGTCGGGGACGAGGGCGAAGGAGGAGCGAGGCCGCCTTCGTTTCACTCGCACGACGGTGAGCGGATCAGTGGAATGAACGGCGGAGCAGGCGTGTACTTGGGCGAGGGATACGACTCGGGCATCATCTACGACAGCGTCCCACAGACCCAACCGCTCAACCTCCGCAATCCTCCCGCTCCCCCCGCCCGACGAAGCGTCTACGAACCCGACCTCGACTTGCATCTCGACAGTCGTGGCGCCGCGCCGCAATACCCTCGACGACGACGAGCTGCACGCGACGAGCGAGATTGGGAGGAGGATGTGAAAAACCCGGAGGATTTTGAAGACAGCTTCGAGGCGGGCGAGGGCGACGATTCGCGGTTGGATGAGTATGGTGGGCACGGTGGAGCTGAAGAGGGCGAGGAAGATGATGATGGACTGCACAGTCCGGCGATCAGCTTCAAGGGCGGATTCGGCGCTCCTCCGCAGGTGAGTTCAGCTGTCCCGGCTGTCACTGTCTGGTTCATCTCAGCGAGACGTCAGACTGATTGCGTTCGGAGCGTCAACCACGCAGGCTGCCCACACCCGCCGCAGGAACGTCCAGCAGCGCCGCGTCAAGCTCACCGAAGGCAACCTCGTCGTTCCCTGCTCGATCCCGTCTCGTCTCCTCAGCTTCCTCCCTCGCAAAGACTCGGACGAATATGTCACGACTCGGTACACGGCCGTCACGTGCGGGCCGGACGAGTTCAACGATAAGAGCTATACGCTCCGCCCGACGCTCTACAACCGCCAGACCGAGTTGTTCGTCGTCATCACGATGTATAACGAAGACGAGGAGTTGTTTTGCCGCACCTTGCACGGCGTCATGAGTGAGTGCTGTGTTTCACTCGCTCGGCTCGTCGCCGAAGCGCTTATCCTCTCACCTCCCTCCGCAGAGAACGTCGCGCAACTCTGCAAGCGCAAGAAGTCCGCCACCTGGGGTCCGGAAGGCTGGAAGAAGATTGTCGTCTGCATCGTCGCAGATGGACGCAAAGCCGTCCACCCTCGCGTGCTCGATTGGTTCGTCTCCTTCCCCTCGATCGCTCGTTCTCGCTCGCGGACTGAACCGCGCCACAGCCTCTCCGCTCTCGGCGTCTACCAGCCGAGCGTCATGACGAACGCTATCGACAACCAACCTGTCGCTTGCCACCTCTTTGAGAACACAATCCAGATGAGCATCGCGCCCGACTTGACCTTCCGTGGACTGGAGAAGGGCATTATGCCTTGTCAGGTCATGTGCGTCGAGTTCCCGCTTGTCTCGTTATAAGCTGGGGGCATGGCTGATCCGCAATGCTTCCGTGCCGACGCAGGTTCGCATTGAAGGAGAAGAAGTGCGCGATACCCGCTTTCTTTACGCTTCTCTGACCGCTCAGAAGCGTGGGTTGACTCGTATAAGATGCGCAGCGCCAAGAAGATCAACTCGCACCGCTGGGCACTGCAAGCCTTCGCGCCACAGCTCGACCCCCGCGTCGTAGTCCTTCTCGATGTCGGTACGAAGCCGGCGGCTGGGTCACTGTACAAGCTGTGGAAGGCGTTTGACGTGCATCTCCCTCTAGCGCTCTCGCGTCGATCGAGGCGGAAGCTGACCTTGCTCAGGAACAGATGAACTCGTCCGTCTTGTACTCACGCCCTCGCCTTCAACTCCCTCCCTCTGACGATCATCCGGCTTGCTTACTCACAGGAACGTTGGCGGCGCTTGCGGCGAGATTGTCGCCATGAAGGGCAAGTTCTGGCTCGGTTTGCTCAAGTGTGTTCTCCCGCTCTACCTCACCCTTTCGAGAAGCTCACTCCGCTGTCTGCGCGAACAGCCCGCTCGTCGCGGCGCAGAACTTCGAGTACAAGATCTCTAGTGTGTACCGCACATTTGCGCTTCAGCCCGAATGCTCCCTGAGACGCTCGCCGCCCATCAGACATCCTCGACAAGCCGCTCGAAAGCATCTGCGGCTACATCAGCGTTCTTCCCGGCGCTTTCTCCGCGTGTGCGTCCCTCTCCTTTCCAAACCTGCGTTGGAAGAAGCTGACTCCGGCGCTCGCGCAGACCGCTACATTGCGCTCAAAAACGACGAGTTGGGCCACGGACCGCTCGCCAGCTACTTCAAGGGGGAGCACCTCGCCGGCGTGGACGCTTCGCTTACTACGTCAAATATGTGCGTTCCCATCCGCTCCGTCAGCTCGCTCCGTTCGGCACGCGGTGCCTCCCTATTGTTCGCCGCTTACCATTCGCTCGCCACAGGTACCTCGCCGAGGACCGCATCCTGTGCTGGGAGTTGGTCGCAAAGCGCGGTGACGCCTGGGTCCTCAAGTTTGTCAAGTCGGCGAAGGGCGAGACGGACGTGCCGGACCAAGTCGCCGAATTCATCGGCCAGCGCCGTCGCTGGCTAAACGGCTCATTCTTTGCCGGCGTCTACGCCCTCATGCACACCCCCCAACTCTTCCAGACAAATCACTCGCGCAAGAAGATCATCTTCCTTCTCGGCCAGGCTATCTACAACTTCATCAACGTCCTCTTCGCTTGGCTCGGGCTCTCGAGCTACTGGATCTTCTTCATGGTGCGCTGACGTACCGCTGATCTCCAACCGAAACTGATGAGGACCGTCCGCAGGTCTTGACCAAGTCGCTCGAAGACCCGACTTTCCACCTCAAGGGCGTAAGCGTCGTCAACGTCTTTATGCAGTACGCGTACAGTGCGTCAATGCTGTCGCTCCCTTGCTCGCCTCTTCGGCGCTGACGAAACGTCGCGCAGTCGGCGCCGTAATCGCCTGCTTCCTTATGTCCATGGGCAACCGGCCAAAGGCAGCGCGGTGGAAGTATCTCGGCGTCGTGAGTTTCAGTCCCGCTTCATCTCCTCTCCTTGCGCTCTCGCTGAAACCAGACGCGCCGCAGATGATCATCTTTTCACTCACGACCGCGTACATGATCGGCGCCGCCATCTTCTGCGTCTACCAAGCGGTCAAGCAGTCGGCCGACAGCCTCATTATGGCGCAGATCTGCATCTCGCTCGCCTCGACCTGTCCGTAGCGATTTCCTCTCGTCTTCGATGACAGCGCTGACCCTCGTTCGCCGCAGACGGATGCTACCTCGTCGCCAGTCTCATCGCGGGCGATCCTTGGGTGCGTTCCCCTTCGCTCATCTCGACAGCCGTATGAGTCGCTGATGCCAGTCTACGCCCCAGCACATGTTCACCTCGCTCCTCCCGTACCTCCTCCTCGCGCCGTCGTACAGTGCGCCAGCAACTTCAGCTTCTGCGGCGTCTCGCTGACCCTCCTCGCCTTTTTCCAGTCAACCTGCTCAATATCTACGCATTTGCCAACTTGCACGACTTCAGTTGGGGGACGAAGGAGCAGACGACGTCCGAAATTGATCTCGGCATCACGAAGAAGGTCAACCAGAACGAGGTCGACATGGCGTTGCCGGCGGATCAGTCCGACATTGGTGCGCCAAGGCTCAGCCTGCTTGGTCAGCTTCGCGTCGCTCACTTGTTCCCCCGCAGACATCCTCTACGACCGCTCGCTGCACAATCTCAAGACGCGTCCGATGATCATCCCGCCGCCCCTCTCGGACAAAGCGAAGACTGAAGCCGTTATGGACCGTTATCAGAGCATCCGCACCAACATCCTCCTCTCTTGGGTATTCACGAATGCCGTCCTCATCGCGACCATCCTCAATGGCGACTACAGCGGCAGCTTCAGCTCGAGCAGCGGCAACACCCGAGCGAAAGTCTGTGCGTCGACAGTATCTGCGTGCTCGTAGTAGTCCCACTGACTCCACCCCTACGCAGACCTCGTCGTCGTCCTCGTCTGCGTCGCTATCCTCTCGCTCATCCGCTTCCTCGGTTCGACTGCCTACGTTGTCGACGGCTACGTCCGCTTCGTCGGCCACCAGGTCCAGCGCCGCCTCTTCGCTCGCCGCCAAGTTAGCCAGCAGAACCACCTCCGCCATCGTACCGTGCTCAGCGAGGCCGGAACGGAGATCAAGAGCGAGAAGTTTGTTGCGCCGGCGGAAGACTCGGCGAGCAGCTACGTCGAGTCGAGCGGTTCGTCGACGGTTGTCAACCGGCCGAGGCCAGACGGAGCGTGGTTCGCGAGGCGTTGAGACGAGTTTCGCTTTATCTTACTTTCTTGCTTGCACTTTCGCTCCGCTCAGCACAGCAGTATTGTGTATATGTCGCCTTCGCATTTCTCCCATTGTCGCATCTTGCAACTCTGCGCGCTTTACGCATCGCCGAACGTGTACAGCTAGCAACTGCCAACTCGGCCCGCCCTCGTCCTCGTCAATTATCTTCAGTCTCGAGAAGTCCTCGCGCAAAGAGGGCTACCAGCCAGCGGAAAAGAGCTTGTACACTTTCCACACCTCTGTTGTCTAAGACGACCCGAAGACGAAAGCAAAAGGCACTCGTTCGCATCGCTACCAGCTCTCCAGCTCGTACTGCTCGCAACTCCAATCCGTTTCCTCCTGTTCCCTAGTCCACCGCACCTCGCGGGAGTAGTGGTCCTCGTGAATTCGTATCTCTGTAACCTTGGTCTGACACGCCAAGAGAGACAGCAATGCGGAGAAGGTGAGAAAGTCGCGCGCGCACTCCAAGTTGTCGACAGGCTGGAAGGGCCATGGGTTACTGTCCTGGGCTTCCTCCACGTCGAGTCGGCTAGAAGAGAGACAGGATGGTCGGCAAGTCGCCCAGTACCGTCTGCAGGTGGGAAGGTCAGGACGGAGGTGGACGTGAAAGCCACGGCTCGCACTCACGCGTTGCCATTCGTCGCCCTCGAAACTGTACTCGAACTCGGGGGCAGCAAGCCGTTCCACCGATGGGAGGCTCAGCTCTTCTTCGTCGGCACGGATGAGAGGAAGGCGCTGCAATGCAAGCTCCTCGACATCGGTCTGTGCGAGTGACGAGAAAACCCTGACAAGCTCGACATGGCTGGATCCATCTTGTGGTCGTTTCGCAAGGGGAAAGTTGAGAGTGAGGCGCGGAACTCGAGTCGGCTGTTGCGTCCCTCTTCGCTTCGGCGTCAAGTTGAGCGTTGCTGGTCGTCGAGCGTCAAGTCCCCTACACGAGGTGTCGAACATATCCTGCGAGTCTCGCGTCGCGCGGCTCTTCCGCATCCGCATCCCGATACGAGATGTTGCCTCACCGAGTCCCGAGAGCTCGGGACTGACGAGATGCGAGAGTCTCGACAAACCCATGAAGATCTCGGTTGACAGGATGTCGAAAGGCGTGTTGTTAACGAGCGGGCTGAAGGAAACGACGTCGGCGAAGCGAAGATGGACGCTCTCCTTCTCTGGACTCGCGCGGACAGTACTCCCCTTTCTCGGATCTCGCGCGATGTAACACTATTACACCCACGATCTCAGTCGAGTCTGCGTTACTAAGCTTCTGGCCGACTGTACACCCGCTTCCCCTGTACCCATACCGCCTTCCGATCTACCTCGCTCCCGTTGCAGAACCACTTCGTCAGCTTGTCCTCCGTCGAGACCCGCTTGACAACCTCGCCCTCCTCCTCGACGTCGAACCAATCCACTCGACTGCGCGGGTGCCCAAGCTGGATCCACTGTGCGTCGAACGCCGACCCGACTTCGAGCGCGCCGACCTTGCGCTCTTTGTCCAGCCCGAGGGCCTGCGCTCCGCCAAGCGTGGCGAGGTAGAGCGCCTCCTTCCACGTGATCGCCAGGCTGCTCGACCGCTCGTCCTGCCTGCTCTCCGCCCGCAAGTCCCGCTGTCGCTCACCCTCCCGCAGCCGCGACACCCCGACCGCCCACCGCATGTTCTCGTCGATCCCGACGCGGTAGCCGCCCGAGACGTCTGAGCCGAGTCCGACCTTGACGCTTGCGTCCCAGGCTTCTCGCAAGGGCAACTGGCGCTCGGCGGAGAAGTAGACGTTCGAGAGGGGGCAGCTGGCGATGGCGGTTCCGGTACGGGAAAGGCGGGCGAGGTCGTCGGCGGACGAATGAGTGCAGTGCGCCATGAGAGAACGGTCGTTGAGCAAGCCGAGCTGCAGGTGTGAAAGGTGAGCAGCGAAGACAGGAAACCACGCCTTTTTTGAACGCACCTCGTCGAGCAGCTCGACGTCGCTCTTCCCGCTCAGCATCTCGCGACAGACGTCAACCATCCCCTGACTCTCGCACATGTGCGATTGTATCCGCACGCCTTTCTCCTGTGCCAGCTCCGACAAGCCCTTCATGAGCTCGATCGAGCAGGTCGGCACGAAGCGAGGCGTCACGACAGGCTCGATGATTCGCTGTTCGTGTGGGAGCGAGGCGACGAGCGAGTGCATCGATTCGATGAAGCGGCGGGTGTCAAAGAGGGAGGAGTCGGTCGTCTCGACATAAAAGGGAAGCGAGTTCTGGTCCATGGCGACTTTACCGATCTGGCCGCGGAGGCCAGCATTCAAGAACGCTCTGGCGAGGGTCAAGCTGTGAGGGGAAAGATGCGCGCAGAACGGTGCGCAGCAAAATCAGCTGTACCATAGCGCACCAAAGGGAGGAACTGCTCACTTCGCCTCGACCGATATCGTGCCAAAGACGCTCGCCGCCGTTGTGCCGTTCTCCAACAAACGCTGCACGAGCTTCTGGTAGACCCGCTGCGCGTGAGCCGGATCCTTGTCGACCCGCGATTCGGCGGCGAAAGTGTAGGCTTCGAGCTGTGAATTCGAGGGCGCGTTACCCTGCCTGTCTGAAGCTGCCGTGGAGCTTTACTACGCACCCACTCCATCAGCGGCTTGTCCAGCGCCATCCCAGTGTTCGGGTACTGAGGAGCGTGAACTGCGGAAGCGAGAACAGCGAGGTCAGGCTAGCGCAATGCACGTCTTACGTGGAGTACTCACTGTGCGTGTCTACGAAGCCTGGCAGGACCCAGCCGTCTCCGAGCTCGACCACCTTGTCCTGCCCCACCTTTCCTTCGCGAACGAGCGTGTCGACCTCATCCGCCAGCGCGCTGCCCGTAAGTTCATCTATGGCAGCAATAAAACCTTTGCTGTCGACCACTGTGCGTAGCGAGCCAGGCGAGTGCGGAGTTAGCGCGATAGGTAAGGCGGAGCGGAAGGAGCGGGCGAACCGACGACGCAGTCCTCGCGGATGGACAGCGAGCGGTTGGACTGAGGCGACACGAGCGTCCCTCTGAACACGAGACCGATGTCAGCCGCGTCAAGCATGAGTTCGCGAAGCGAGGGAAGCGAGCAGGAGGAGGGAGAGAAGCGGAGGAAGGGGCGAGAGCTGGTGACAGTCGCTGAACCAGGAGTAGACGAGGGCGCGTGCACGAGAACCTCTTCCGTAACGCGCCGAGAAAGAAGGGAAAACGTTTTACATCTTGCGCATGCGGTCTTCTCCTCGTTCATCCCGCTCACCGCGACAACCAAACTTCTTCTCTAGGCGAACTCCCGCTACGGTCTTCTACCCGCAAAGCACTACCACATCAAGCTGGTCATGCCGGCACGCATCCTGCAGGCGAATCAAAGGTCAAAGCCCGCAACAAGCGAGAGTCGAGACAAGCGCAAGATACGCACCTCGAATAGTCGAGCAGGCCCTCCACCCGTCCGACAGCCGCGACGGCGATGTCCTTGTCCCACAGGTACTTCTTCGCGCACCGCATGACGTCGGCGGTCGTCACGGCGTCGACGGCCGCCTCGATCTCCTTCGGCGTATTGCGGCGGCCGGTCGTGACGAGCTGGCGGCCAATGTCCTCGGCAACGGCCGTCGTGCCGTCGAGGCCGAGCAGGAGCGACGCCTTCAGCTGGGCCTTGGCGCGGGCGACCTGCGGGTGGAGAGGGCGTCAGTGTCTGCCCACAAGATCCACGACCAGCTCGAAGTCGCGCCCACCTCTCCGTCGGTCGGGTGGGTCGAGAGGCGGCACCACTCCTTCATCAAGAAGTGAGCCAAGTCGTCAAGGTTGGTGACGTTCTCCGAGACGAGGTAGCAACCCCACAGGCCCGTGTCCGAGTACGACGTCGAGAACGACATGAACGAGTTGGCGAGGTTGTTCGAGCTGATGATGTGGCTCAGGCGACTCGAGAGGAGCGACTGTGCGCCGAGAGAGCGGTCCCAGTTGCCCATGATGGACTGCCGGGGAGGGCGGCGAAATCGAGGCGAGGAATGGGAGGGGAGTGAGGCAAGGATCCGATGTCAGTCAAGCCACACACAAGACGATGAAAATGAGCGGAGACCCGCCTGCATGACGAGCATGGTGTAGTAGTCGGGCGATTGCCAGCCGACACCCTCGACGGCGATGGCGACGTTGCAAGTTGGCATGGTGTCGTCACGCACGCGGACCTCGGAGCCGATAAAGTCGGGCTTGGTCTTGGCGGACGACGCGCCGAGCTTGATGGGCTCGGAGGAGGACGAGAGCTGACCGAAATGCTTGTTGGCGAGGTCGACGAGGGACGAATGCTCGACGCCGCCGGTGCCGACAAGGACCATACGGTCGGCCGTGTAGTTCTTCTTGATGTAGCTGGCGAGGTCGTCACGCTGGATCGAAAGAATGTTCTCCTTAGGACCCAGGATGGTGCGGCCGAGCGGCTGACCCTGGAAGGCGACGGCGTGCAGGTGGTCGAAGACAACCTCCTCAAGCTGCTTGTCAACCTCTTGCTGCTCACGGAGAATGACGTCGCGCTCGCGCTCAATCGCACCGGGCTCGAGCTTGCTGCCGGTAAGGATGTCGGCGATGATCTCGACGGACTTGTTGACGTCGGACGCGAAACTCTTGGCGTAGTAGACGGTCTGCTCGCGGGACGTGTAGGCGTTCAAGTGGGCGCCGAGGTTTTCAACCTCGAGCTCGAGCTGGTGCTGCGAGCGCTTGCCGGTGCCCTTGAACGCCATGTGCTCGAGGAAGTGAGCGGTGCCAGACGTTTTGTCGGTCTCGGCGCGCGAGCCGGCGTCGATCCAGACGCCGACGGTCGCGGTCGACGCAGACGGGGACGCCTCGGTCGCGACGGTGAGGCCGTTCGGGAGAGTCGAGATCTGTGTCAAGGGGGACGAGACGTGCGTTGCGAGGGTGCGCTGGAATGGCGCCTGCATCGAGGAAAGTGTCAGCGAGACTTCTCAGCAATCCTGTGAAGCTGTATCAGCCCCGCCCGGTCCACACGACCACGCGATCCCACCGCGAGGTGAGCGACGAAACTCGGCAGCCACAACTCGACGACGACAGCCAGCGGGGCCGCCTAACTTTGCCAGTACGTCTGATGATCCCTGCAATGCCTTCTTCTGCCATCCGTTATGTCGCGCGAGCCGTGTGCGAGCCGCTGTGCCCGCCATCGCCTGTGCTGGTGGGTGCTGACGGCCGCCGAGTCCTCGCCGCCCTCCCACAACGCTTGGCTGTTTCGCGCGAAGCCCAATCCCCCTGAATACTCCCACACAATCCGACCATGACCCTGCCACCCTTCCAGCGAGTGTGCGCGGTGCGATGTCGCCGCTCGCCGATTGGGCCCGGGGTGGTTTGCCCCTCGAGTGCGGCGGCGCGGCCTCGTTGGGCTTGTTTGACGCCGCGAGTGAGCTTACAGGGGCGCGGCGAGCAGTCCTAAGCAAGTTCCTCGCGAGCATCGTGACGAGCAGCAGCGGCGAGCGAGGGAGAGCAGGAGGAGTGGCTCTGTCCAGGACGACGACGTCGGCTGCCACGCTTTCGCCCGCTTTATGACACGATGAAGTGCGCTGGACTGCTCACAGTGATTAAACGATTCCGCCTGTCCAACAGCTGACCTTGGACGTGCCCTCGTTCGTCCTCACAGCTTCACCGCAGGACGAGACCCGCACAGCGACCCACTCAACCTCGAGAACGTGCGTGCGAGTGCTCGCTGTGACGACGACGGCGCTGACGAGCTAGCCCGTTCGTCCCGCAGATCCGCCGCACGCTCGTCCGACTAGAGGACACCATCATCTTCCGTCCGTTATCTCCCTCGCTCAACCTCTCTGTCACGCTGTGCCGATCCGTATGACTGTCTGCAGTGCTCATTGAGCGCGCGCAATTCGCGCACAACCCGCGCATGTACACGAAGGACGGCTTCGCCGACGTCTTGCACCGCGACGGATTCGAGGGGAGTTGGCTCGAGTGGTTGCTTAGGGAGACTGAAGTCAGCCATGGTGTGTACCCTTCGAGTGCTTTAAATTACGGACGTGTAGACTGAACAGTCAGCATCGCCTCGCAGCCAAGATCCGCCGCTATGACAGGCGAGTTTCCGCGACTTGAGCCTTTCCAGATGTCGCTGCTCTTATCCGATGTCCTTTCAGCGCGGGGGCTGACGTGCACTCTTCGTCTGCACGCAGCCCCGACGAACACCCCTTCACTCCTCGCTCGCAACTCCCCGACCCGATCCTCCCTCCGCTCTCCTATCCTCCGTTCTTGCACGACCCCGCCTCTCTCAACGTGAATTCGAAAATCCTCTCTTTTTACATCAACTCTATCGTTCCAGCTATCACCCGCACGGTCACTGAGAAGTTGGGGAAGGAGAACGACGATGGAAATTATGGGAGTGCGGGGACGAGGGATATCGAGTGTTTGCAGGCTATCTCGAGGAGGATCCATTGCGGTGCGTGCTGCCGCCCCTGTCTTCCACCGAGCTTAGTGACTGACGTCGACCGACGCGACAGGCATGTTCGTCTCCGAATCCAAGTTGCTCTCCTCCCCCTCCTCCTTCATCCCTCACATCCTAAACCCCAACCCCTCCGCTCTTGAGTCCCTCATCACCAAACCCGCAGTCGAAGCCGCCCTCCTCGCTCGCTTGGAGAAAAAGGCGAGGTGGTATGGTGCGGAGTTGGGGCCGGATGGGGAGCCCGAGGAAAAGGGCGGGAGGAAGGTCAGGCCCGAGGAGGTGGTCAGATTGTATAGGGAGTATATCATCCCGCTCACGAAGGAGGTCGAGGTGCGTTCGGCGTTTCTCCCCTCTCGCTCGCCGCAAACCGCCTGAGCTGCTCGGCTACTTTGAGCTGGGCGGCAATGCGTGTGCGTGCGCGCCGAGTAAAACCGCAGACTAACCTGCTTGACTTGCACGCCTTCTTGCAGGTCGAATACCTGCTCCGCCGCCTCGACGGCCTCTCGCAGTCGCAGATCGACGGGCTCATGAAGAGCGGCTGAGCGTGGTGCGCAGCGCGATACCTGTGCATTCGATGTAGTTGTGCGATGCCCTTTACATGCACTCTTTCGCGTCGCGCTTGAGTCTCCAATGACCGGGCGCACCGCGAGAGGAGCGAGGAGCGAGCATTCTCTGCTCTAGTCTCTCTCGATGCTGACAAGGTCAGCGAGCGAATCCATGCAAGCCAGATCAAGCGCACTAGTGTTACAAGCACGGGTACCACACAATAACGAGAAGGCGTAACAGGACCAGAGATGAGAGAGGGGAGCGCCGCTCTTTGCGAGGGTTGCCTCGGAAAAGCTAGCACGGCCTAGAAGATCGCCTCGAGACCTGTACGCAACGGAGCCTCGGTTGAATCAGCGTGAGGAGTTGGGCGAAGTCAGCGGTCGAGAGGCAAGCGAACGGGACGTACAGCAGCAACATGCGAGGGCGGCAAGAATCGCCGTACAGCATCCCATGCCGTTATCCGCCGACCGGTTTGGTTGTACATACACTTGCTGAGGCTGGCCGTACATCATTTGCTGTGCGCCCACATACTCTGAGTCATGGGAAGCGGGACGGAGGAACGGAGAGACGGAGAACACACAGGCTGTTGGCCGTAGTACATAGGCTGTCCTGCCGGCTGTCCATACGGCATCCCCTGCGGTGATGGGCCGTAGTATCCTCCTTGCGGCGGGCCGTAGCCGGGCTGTTGAGGGTACCCGTACTGCTGCGGTCCTTTCCAGTCGCCTGTAGTCGGTCCGCTGTACCCGCCGCCGCCGTGATGCGCTTGAGGCGGTTGTTGTGGGTCTAATTGAGCATCACGAATGTCAGTTCAGAGCGTGCGAAGGTGGCAAACTCCTCATCGCGACATGGGAGGCTTGGCGGGTCGGGAGTAGGGAGACGACCGCGGCAGGAGTAGTGGAGACGGACACTGGTTGTTGTATGCCATTCGAGCAGTTGTAGCGTGCGACTGGACAGTGCGATGCGGGTTGAGCCAGGGAGAGTGAAGAGAGGGAGCGAGAGGGGCGGTGCAAGGTCCATCGGTAAGCCAGTGAGTGGTGAGGGCGCTTTACTGAGCCAGCTGGCAGTCAGAGCGTGTTCAGGAGAACGTGATGATGGTCCGGTCGAGCAGAGGAAGTAGAGGGAACCGTCCAGCCAAATCTCCAGTCGGTCGAGTCCAACGAATGCAAGTTGACAACAGCGGGACAGCCGCTCCTTCTACCAGTAGCATCTCTGTCTACTCCTCCTCGCTCGAGTCGGGTATGTCGTTTTCGATCTCGGCCTGGCGCGGGTCGAGCGGGGCTGTAAGGCGCAAGAACCGTCAGCTTCTTCTCCTCCAGCTCAGTATCAAGCGAGACCTTGAACGCACCTGCGGTCCGCACCGGCGGCGCAAGCCCTTTTCGCCCTACCTGTCCAGGCGCTGGCCGTCCCGTCGCGGTCGCCGCCGCCTGCGCCGCCGCCCTCTGCTGCTGCTGAGCCTGCACCTGCTGCTGCCACCTCGCCTGCTGTTGCTGCACTGCCTGCGCTGCCCGTATACTCGGGTAGTCTACCCTCCTTTGACCCGCACCGGCAGAAGCAGCAGGAGGGACAGGCGTCCCGGTCCCAGATCGCACTTTCGCCATCTGGGCATTCACTTGCCGACTCATTTGCGCTCGTACGGCACTAGGTACGCCACCCGAGTCGGAGTCGTCTGAATCGGAGGACGAGTCGGACGAGGACGAGTCAGAGATATTGGGTGCAACGCGCTGGATTGACTTCGCGGCGGTTGTCGAGCGCGACGGTTGGGCAGGCTTGCTGGAAGGTCCAAGGTGTGCAGGCTGAGCAGGTGCTGAAGCAAACGTCGCGCCCGACCGAGTCGTTCGATCCGCCTCGGTTGCCTTCTTCCCCTGGGCCGGCGGCCGACCCGCATTCGCACCGACTGGCCGCACCTGCACGTCCTCATCCTCGTATCCGTCCTCCTCGTCATCGTCCGAGTCGGAACTCGCCTCGTCCACTTGTTTCGCCTTCTGTGCGAGTTGGCGCGTGTAGGAAGCGGGAACTTTGGAGCCGTAGGAGGGATGAGGGCGCGGAGGGATGGGTGCGACTTTGGGCGGGGCTGGTCTCGGTAGAGAGTGTTTAGACTGTGTGGATGCGACAGGGCGAGACGGTGGATATGTAGCAGATTGTGGCGGAGGCTGAGCGAGGGGCTGAGGAGGAGAAGGCGGCTTTGGTGGTACGGGCGGCGGCGCAGATACAAGTGCGAGGTCGGGCAGCGGCGCTGTTCCGCCTCCAGGTGTCCTCAAGTAGCCCGGCACGTCCGCGACCTGCGGTTGAGACTCGCCGACACCAACTTCTTCAAACATGTCGTCGTCCTCGTCTTCCGACTGCGCGGCGGAAGGAGGTAGAGCGTCATTTGCGGATGGCGACGATGCCGGATTGAGGAGCGAGGCAAGACCAGGCGGAGGCGGAGCTGACGAACTGGACGATGACTTGGGTCGTTTCGCAGCTGGCTTGTCCTCGTCCTTCGCCAGAGGTTGAGCAGCAACAAATGCAAAAGGGTTCGTCGCGTCGCTGTCGAAGAATGCGCGTGTGGTCGATTGGAGTTCGTGTGCGGAGGGTACGACGGGAGTTGGCGGGGCTTTCGAGTTGGGCGTGCGGTCGGGCTTGAAGGAGAGGGACGAGACCAGCGGTTCGAGTGACCAGCACTGCGAGTCCGCAATGTTCGGTGAGTCGCTCATCACTTCGAGACAAGACTTTCGCGTACCTGCGCCGCCTCGTCCCAGACCAGGACGACATCCACCTCCTTTGCCTGCGTCTCGGTTCCCACGAAGCGGTGCTCGACCTGCTTTCCCTTGTTCTTTCCGACACCCTGCTTCGTCGATGGAAAGAAAGCGTAGATCGTGTCTGCTTCGGTGGACTGGGAGGACGTCGAGGGCGAGGGGACGGCAAAGACGGTTGCGGAAGAGGAAGGGTCGACCGACGCGGGCTTGTTGTGGTCTGCGCGCGAAGCGACGTCAGCTTAGCAATCTCCTGCGCGAGGTGGACACCCTGCACGGACACTTGAAGCTGTACAACCCCTCGCTCGCCGTCGAACCGTTGGATGCGCTGTTGGCAGACGCCCTGTCCCGCCTCTGCGCCCACACGATGAACGCCGACGACAGCTGCACGTCTTGCATCGCGAGAACGTCGTTCTAGTCGTCCTACACGCAAGCCGTCCTGCGCGAGTGCTGGCGCGAGTGTTCGGGTCACGGCGTCGGAGTGAGTGGGGGAAGAGAACGAGATGAGCGACGACGGCACGGGGGGCGCCGTTTCGAGCGAGAGTGTCGAAAAAAGCACTGTCTAGGGCGGCCTGTCCCAGACTGCGCGGTTCCGGCGAAGTCGAGCGACCGTGCAGCTGCCCAAGCCGCTCACGCCGTCCTTTGTCCGGTCACCTCACCATGGCTTACCAGCAGGGACCTGCGCAAGGCCAGCAGTACTACCAGCAGGGTCAGCAACCTGCCCAGCAACAGCAGGCGTACGGGCGTGGGACGGTGCCGTCGTTCATCGCGTCGCAGGAGCAGTCCTACGCGCTCCAGCAACAGCAGCACGCGCAGCGGGTCGCGTACGAGCAGCAGCAGCTCCAGCAGCAACAGCAGCAAGCTCAGCAGGCGCGCGACCACGCCCTCTTTGGCTCAAAGCCGCCCGCCGCCCCGACCCAGTACGTCGTCTTCGACCGCAGGCCCCAGTTCCGCAAGGACACGCTCGAGAAGGCCCAAGCGGCCAAGCTCAAGCTCGAGCACTACTATCAAAAGGCGGTTCAGGAGGCCATTGAGCGGAATACGAGGTCAGTCCGCCGATTTGCTTCGTTCGCTTGCTCAGGCCGCTGTGCCTCATCGTGTGGGCTCATGGGCGGTCGCTGAATCTGCTGTGAGGGTCTGGTGGATGCTGCGGAGGAGATGGGCGGCCCTGTGGGCTGTGTCGTTGACTTTCTCCTCGCTTCGACTTGCACGCGACGTGGCGCGCCTCTCGTTCGGCTGGCGAGATGGAACGGTTCTTTGGGGTTCGCGGTGATCATGGAGGAAGAGTGATGTTGTCGAGGCATTCAGCGAGGCGAAGTGGAGGTTGGCGGGCGATGAGGAGGACGAGACATGACGGCAAGGCAGTCAGGACGACTTTGAGGAGGGAGCAGGGAGCCAGGGCGCTATGGGAGGGGGTTCCAGGCTCGCGATGGGCCTTCCCTTTTTCCTGAGGCGGGCGCGAGGCGTAGGCGGCCAGGCTCAGCTCGCGAATCTCGCCTGCAACCCGACTAACCCTTCCTTTCTCCGCATCAACAGGCGAACAGACCTGGAGAAGCGCCTCGCGTCGGACCACACGCTCTCCGACGACCGCAAAGCGCGCCAGCTCGCGCAGCTCGGCCGGACAGAATCGTCGTTCCTCCGCTTGCGAAGGACAAGGTTGGGACTCGATGACTTCCGGACGGTCAAGGTGATTGGGAAGGGAGCGTTTGGAGAGGTGCGTCGGTGCTTCGTTCAAGCGCGGCTGTCGAGGCTCAGGGAGCTGGGTTGCCGCGCTCCGCCGGCTCGCGAAGAGAAACGAACGCTCAACGCAGTCCTTGTTCTTCGCACTCCCGCTTCGCCCTGCAACAGGTCCGACTGGTGCAGAAGGTCGATACGGGCAAGATCTATGCGATGAAGAGCTTGAAAAAGGCCGAGATGTTCAAGAAGGACCAGGTGCGCCGCGGGACGGTTCGAGCGGGCTTCCCCGCCACGGTGTACACAACTGACCTCACACAATCTTCGGCTGCTCGCACAGCTCGCCCACGTCCGCGCCGAGCGCGACCTTCTCGCCGAGTCCAACTCGCCCTGGGTCGTCCAGCTCTACTACTCGTTCCAAGATTCGAACTACCTGTACCTTCTCATGGAGTTCCTCCCCGGAGGCGACCTCATGACGATGCTCATCAAGTATGACACTTTCTCCGAGGACGTCACGCGCTTCTACATGGCCGAGTGCGTGCTGGCGATCGAGGCGGTCCACAAGCTCGGGTTCATCCACCGGTGCGTCCGCGGCGACCGTTCTCTTCGGTGCGCTTCGCTTGGTGGCGTGCTGATGCGACAAATGCGTGCCCGCACAGCGACATCAAGCCGGACAACATCCTGATCGACAAGGACGGGCACATCAAGCTGTCCGACTTTGGCCTCTCGACCGGCTTCCACAAGCAGCACGACTCGGCGTACTACCAGCGCCTTCTCGACGGCGGGGGGAACACGAACGGCGCGCAGAACGGCGCTCAGCAACAGGGCGCGCGCAACTCGGTCGCGCTCAACTCGATCAACTTGACCGTCAGCTCGAAGGACGCGATCGCGACGTGGAAGGCCAACAGGCGGAAGCTGGTGCGTTGCGGTGTGTTTGAGCTGATCGTCTGAGGCGGTCGCTGACCTTGCCGTCGTCTCCCTCCTCTACTCTGGCTCTCGGGTCTGTCAACCCGCTGCTCCTCGCGCATGTGCACTCCGCGCCACTCGTCCGCCGTGCACCCTTGCAGGCCTACTCGACGGTCGGCACCCCGGACTACATCGCTCCGGAGATCTTCCTGCAGCAGGGCTATGGCCAAGAGTGCGACTGGTGGTCCCTGGGCGCCATCATGTTCGAATGCCTCGTCGGCTACCCGCCGTTCTGCTCCGAGAACGCACATGACACGTACCGCAAGATCATTGACTGGAAGAACCAGCTCTTCTTCCCGGAGGACGTTCGGCTCAGCCGCGAGGCCGAAGACATGATCCGGAGGTGGGTGCGCTCCTCTTGCCTGTCGAAGTGCGCCTCGCTCAGGTTCGTCGCTCGCGCGCAGGATGATCACGTCGGCTGACCAGCGGCTCGGGCGCAACTCGGCGGACGAGATCAAGAACCACCCGTTTTTTGCGGGCGTCGACTGGAACACGATCCGCAACATCGAGTCGCCATTCATCCCGCAGCTACGGTGCGTGTGGGCGTCGTCTCGGCCCTGTCCGCTTTGTTCTGAGTGTCGCGCTGATTCCTGAACCGCTCGCCGCACAGCTCCCTCACCGACACGAGCTACTTCCCCACCGAGGACCTCAACGACGTCCCCGAGCAGCCCGAAGGTGCTGACGCAGGTTCGAGCGGCAGCAGGGAACTCGCTTTCCTCGGGTGCGCCATGGTCTCTCCTCCATGCTCCCGCTTCCTTTGCTGACTCGACTCGTCTGTGCAGATACACCTTCCGCCGCTACGAAGGCGCCCCGTCACACACGCCGTGGTAGGCGTCATCCTTGCGTCCATGGACACTCTCGCATTCTTCGCTTTGTAAATCTCTTTTCGCTCTGGCAGCGTCGCCCTCCACCGCATCTCTCAGTCGTACCTCTCGCTCACTCACGCTCTCACGTTCTCGTTCGTTCTATCCACGTCGTGTCACCTCTCGCAATGCACCTCGTCGCGTCGCCTGTACTGCCTGAACCGACCGGCGAGGCGGGATCTTTGGGACGCATTGGCTTGAGGTCAAACGGTTGTGGGCTTATCATCAGGCTGCTGTATGGTACGCAGAGAGCAATGGGGCGGAGAGTGAGGAGGGCACAGGGAGAAGTTGGGAAGCCAATGAATTCAGCGGAACGCAAGACGGGGAGGAAGGATGAAGCGACGCACGCCGCTCGAAACATGTCCATGCCGGTCACCGGCGGGGTCGGGGCCATAGTCTGCTTCCGTTGAGGCGCGAGAGGAAGCGACGATACCGTGTCAGCTCGCTCTCCTCGCCAGAAGGAACTAGGTTGAGAAGGTCGCATCGACGGGGGCGTCTGACGGCACACCTCGGCAGAGAACGGTGTGCGCACAGACATTGCATGGTTGTGGAGTATGCAAGATGGAGGAGCTGCGAGCGTGTGAACAACCGGGCGAGGCAGTGGGAAGCAGGTTGCCCGCATTGGGGCAACGTCGAAGCAGCGTGTGGTCAGGCAACGCACCTGTGCTTCCATGCAGGAGTTGGTAGCGGCATTGGTGGTAGCTGGTGGGGAGGCGGGCGAGTCACTTACGCAGCCCGGACGAGTCGCGCCGCCATTGGTGCTTTGGACAGTCAAACTTGCCAGCGAAGCAAGCGCAGCGGAAGCGAACCAGCCTACACACCTTTGTCCATGTCTGAGAGTGTCCAAGTGGGTCGTGGCGAGCGCTGCGAGTGGGTGTTGCGAAGCGAAGTGAGAGGGAAGGGAGGAGGCGAGCGACGCGAGTGAGGAAAGTTGATCTCAACAAAAAGCGTCGCGAGGGGTGCGAGACCGTTCAAAGCGTGCAAGGGGGGTGCACTGGATGCAAGACGAAACGTCGACCAGCGGCAGCGGGCGGAGGAAGTAGTGGGAAAGCAAGAAGGGGCGAAGGAGTTGGCGAGGACCAGGGCGCCTAGACTGTGAGCGTCTCGAGCAGCGTTGGAAGGCGCCACATGACGCTTGGGAGGAGCGTAGGAGATGGAAGAACAAGGAGGAGATCGGAAGCGACGTCTGAAGGAGGAATTTGGCTTCTCAAGACGAAGCGTTCGTTCACCTTGGTCGAACCGACGTCGATGCAATCTTCTCCCAGTGAGGCTCTCGCCTACAGCGAGAGACACACTCCAATAGACGAAACCGTGATACGGAGGGCGAGGAAGCGTCGAGAGGAGAAAAATGGCGCGCTGGAATGACCGGACGGTAAAGAGCGGAAGAAGTTACCCAAGTTCGTTTACCGCGTTTGACAAGCTCTGCGGCAAGTCGTCTCTGACAGCGATAGTCGAAGGAAGAAGGCGACGGCGACCTACGAAGCGAGAGGTGGGGGCGCGAAGGACGAGGAGGACGAGGAGGACGAGGAAGGGCTGCGTTGGTCACGGAAGTGCTCGATCCGCGCAGATGCGTGTTGCACGCACCCGGTTATCAAGCGCAAGCGTTTCACGGGCCAACTCCGCGCGAGATTCGCAACTGGACGCTCGTCGGCGCCGGCGAGGTCGGACTCGGGTGGCCGGCAGCAGCTCGCTTCTTTTCCTCGCTCCAACAACCGCGCAACGTCAACTTCGCTCTTGGTTCGACGTTGGACAGTCACACAGATCAGGTCCGCCCTCGTTCGCGGGTGCCCAACCGCACTCGTTCGCTCACACGCCCTCGTCGCACACCGGTCTCGCAGACCCTCGTCATCTTCATCTGCCTCGGCACGCCCGCAAACCCGGCTACCCTCCTTCCACTCGCACACTTCACACAGCGTCGCCTAGCCACTCGCCGCCTTCACACACCCGCTCGCCAGCGCCCTCGACACCGCATAACCGCACCTTCCCTCTTCACACGATGCCGACTCCCCTCGCCGACACGCCCACGCCCCCGACACCCATGGAGACGATCGCAAATGAGCGCAAGAACCCGCTGTTTGACCTGCGCCGCATGACTTACGCTATGGGCGACGGAGAGAAGCGTGCGTCGCGGGACTCCCTTCGCCCTTGGGCACTTCTACTCCCAGGCTCCGTCCGTGGAAGACAGCATGCTAACACTCGTGTGCATACGTAGAGGTCCACCTGCGCGAGAAGCACATGATGGAGATTCAGCGGAACCCGCTCTTCCGGCTCGACGACATCCATGACTTGACAAAGGACCAGCTCCGCGAGCGCACTATGGCCAAGTTGTGCGTTGCTCTCTCTCATCTCTGGACTTGCCGCAGTGGAGTGCGAGACGGGGAAGGCCTTTGGACGGGATGCTCCTCGCTCTTTGGCTCGCTTCCTCGGTACTTCCTGGACTCCTCGCGCTGGCGCTGACTCTCCTCCGCGCATCTATAGCTCAGCAATGGTCTCATACGTCACATCCGAGAGACTTGACGAGTTCCAGAAGGTGCGCTCGCTTCGTCCCCTCGACTCGCTTCCTCTCGTCCGACTGATCTCCTCCCCCTCGCAGCGCATGAACGTCGTCTCGCTCGCCGACCCAGGATTTTGGACTCGCTTTGTACGTCTCGAGACTGTCCTGACTGCGTAGGTCTCGCGCTGACCTTCTCCTCCTCGTAGGGTGGTATGTCGCGCCGAAGGTCTCTCACCGCGTTCGGCGGACGATGCTGACGGCTTCTGTTAAATCCTCAAGTACACTACGGCCTATTTCGTGCGTTCTTCCTTTTCATCCTTATCTTTGGCGCAGAGACGCGCCTCCGCCATCAGCACTAACCTCGCTTCCGTCCCGCAGTTGGCGCCATCCGGTCTGGCGCAACGGCCAACCAGATGGTCAGTCGGCCCTCCTACTCTTCTAATCACGCCAGACTAACGCGGTTCGTCCTGCAGAGCTACTGGATGTCGAAGGGCCTTCTCGGCTTGAACGGCATGGTCGGCTGCTTCGGCATGGTGCGCGCGCTCTTCCTCCCACCTTTCCTTCACCTCCTCTATGAGAGCTTGCGCTCATCCTCTCGTCGCGCAGACGGAACTCGCGCACGGCTCGAACGTTGCCGGACTCGAGACGACCGCGACTTTTGACGAGCAGACGGACGAGTTTGTGATTCATACGCCGAGCGTCTCAGCTACCAAGTGGTGGATCGGCGGTGCGTCAGTGTCGTTCGCGCTTCGGCTGCTCAAGCGACAGTCGCGCTGACCTTCGCACGCCGCTTTACCTCACAGGCGCCGCCCACTCCGCCACGCACTGCTCCGTCTTCGCCCAGCTGATCGTCAAAGGCCAAGTCTACGGCACAAAGACCTTCATTGTGCCCCTCCGCAACCCGAAGACGTACCAGCTCTTGCCGGGCGTCGCGATTGGCGATATTGGGAAGAAGATGGGGAGGGATGGAATCGACAACGGCTGGATGTAAGTCCGAATTCAATTACTCCCCGTGTCAGCGTGGGAAGGCAAAGGAGCGGAAGCGGAAGGCGTGGTTGACGCTCTCGAGGAGCCAGACGGACTCGAGGCTGACCACGACTCTTCGCAGCCAATTCACCAACGTCCGCATCCCTCGCGCCTACATGCTCATGAAGCACACCCAAGTCACGCGCGACGGCGAAGTCCGCGAGCCGCCCCTCGCTCAGCTCACGTACGGCGCGCTCCTCCAGGGCCGGACGGCAATGGTCGCCGACGCTGCGAACGTCGCCAAGAAGGCTTTGACGATTGCGATCCGGTATGCCGCGGTCAGAAGGCAGTTCAAGGTCGGCGAGAACGAGGTGCGTCCGCTCGAACATTACGGCGGGAGTTCCTGCGCTGACGCTTGCCGACGACCGACAGCTCGAGTCACAGCTCCTCGACTACCCGATCCACCAGCGCCGCCTCCTGCCGCTCCTCTCGCAGGCCATTGCGATGGGCTTCACCTCGTACCGCATGACCGCTCTCTTTGAGGAAATGAGCGGCCAGCTCGAGTCACTCGGGTCCGACTCGGACGAATCCGAGACCAAGGAGGTCCTCGAGAAACTCAAGGAGACGCATGCGACGAGTGCGGGCTTGAAGGCTTTCTGCACGTGGAACGCGCTCGAGACGATCGAGAAGTGTCGTGCGTCGTTGGGTGGACACGGCTACTCGGCGTACTCGGGCTTGCCTGGCATGTACGCAGACCAGGCGGTCCAGTGTACTTGGGAGGGCGACAACGTGAGTCGTCGCGGCTTTTCCTTGAGCGCTCGTTTCGCAACTCTCCGAAGTAACGCTCCCCCGCCCCGCAGACCATCCTCACGCTCCAGTCGGGCCGCTCGCTCGTCTCTTCGTACGCCGACGCCGTCAAGGGCCAGAAGCTCCCCGGCGGCACCGCATACCTCAATGGCCTCCCGGGCGTCTTGACCGCCTCGTGCCCGTCGGACGAGGCAACTCTCGACCTGAAGACCCTCGAGGCGGCCTGGGACACCGTCTCTGCCAACGTCGTTCGACAGGCGTACGAGAAGTTCGAGAGCGCGATGAAGAGCGGGAAGGGAAGGGAGGAGGCGCTCGAGTTGTGTTCGCAGGAGCGGTTTGTCGCCGCGCGAGTGCACACCGCCGGCTACATGTTCCGGTGCGTGGCGCTCGTTCTCATCCTCATCTCACTCGCTCTCGACTGACGCACCCGGATTTATCGCAGCATGTTCCACGAGGCGCTCGTCGAGCTCGCCAAGGACGAGCGAAAGGACAACGGCGTCATCAAGACGCTTGACGACATCTGTCGCCTGTACGGGTGCTGGGCAATCGAGGAGAACGCCGCGCAGTTCCTCAAGTACAAGTTCTTCACCCCGAAGCAGATGGACATCATCTCGAACGAGGTAAATTGCTCAGACTGTTCGCCTGTCATGACGAAGCAGCTCACCCAATCTCGTGCGCTCACAGGTCACGAGCCTGTGCGCCGAACTCCGCAAGTGCGCCGTCTTGCTCACCGACAGCTTTGGCTTCACCGACCACATTGTGAGTTGCGCGAGTCTCTCGCTTTCCTCGCGTGCGATGCTAACGAGTATCTCCGCAGATCAACTCGCCGTTCGGACGGTACGACGGCAACGTTTACGAGTCGTACTACAACCAGGTCAAGGCGGCGAACCCGCACAACCCTGTCGCGCCCTACTTCGAGCGCGTGATCCGACCCTTGATCGAGCGCGAGCCGCTCGAGCTCGGCGACGACGCAGACTCGATGGAGCTCGACGACGAGATTGCCGAGATCCAGGCTGAGCGCGAGGAGGAGAAGGGCGAGGCTGAGAAGGCGGACGAGGCAGAGATCGAGCTGAAGAAGCCTGCAGCGGAGTGATAGACCCGTGTTCGCCTCGCCTGCGTCTATATACCGTGTACCAGTGTCTATTCCTCGAACTGCACCTGTCGACAACAAAGTATGCCATCCGCTCGCGACGTTGCCTTACTCTCGACCTGGCCGCAGGAAAGAGCATCATCACCTCTCGACCACTTCGACTCGCTCGTCTCGCTTGCTTCTTTCGGTTGCTCGGCTGTTGCTGCGGGTGCTACGGAGTGCTTTGCCGGCTCTCAGCGAACAGGCAAGTCCTTCCGTGACCAGCGAACGAGGGAGACCTGTTGCGCACCGCGGCAATGGACATTTGGGTCGAGTATGCAGTGGGAACGGCCTGGGAGAACGTAGAAGAAGTCAGAGTCATCACTGAAGGCCTCTCGAAACTCTGCGCGTGCTCACAGCCCGGGCGAAGGTCGTAAGGAGCGGTGCGGCTACATTGCGATGAGCCGGTGGGGAGAAGGAGAAACGAGCGATGCAGGGCTTTGTGGAGCGGCGCAGGAGTCGCGCAAAGCTTACTACAGTGCTCACAGTCTCAAAGAGTTCCGCCAGCTGACCCTCCTTGCGCTCCCACCGCAGCCTGCCATGTCCTCTGCGGACTCGCCGTCGTCATCGCGACAGACGTCGCTCACGCCGACGAGCGCGTCCCGTTCATCGTCGCTGCTCGTCCCCCTCGACGATTCGAAGCCGACACGCCGCATCCCGCTGCGAACGAGCAGCCTCGCGTCCGACCTGGGCATCCTCCCTCCTCCCTCGGTTGCAGCTTCTCTCGCCCCGCCCTCAGACAACCCCCTTCTCCTGACCCCACTCCGAGCCCACTACCTCAAGCGTGAGCTCGTCACCCTCGAGTTTGTCAAGGAGCTGTCGCAACTCGACTCGCCCGGCGCTCTCTCCGTCCTCGGCCCGCCCTTCCTCCCCAAATCCCGCTTCGTTGATGGTGCACCGCAGCCAACACCAGCACCCGGATCAGACGCAGCGCGATCAGAGGAACGCGACTGGGAGTCGAACGTCGACTTGCCGTTCCTCCGCTTCGTCTTCCACCACTTTGTCCTCTCCTTCCCCTTCCTAATCGCCTGTCCGCCGACGTTCTTCTCGCACAAGCTTCAGCCCTTCGTCTACTCGTTCGTCTCGCGCAACATCTCGTCTTCAGACGAGCGCGAGTCCGCAACGAAGCGGAAACGGATCGCCGGCAAGGTCGAGAAGCACCTTGGGCTCGTCATGAGTGCGGCGATCAAGCTCACCGAGAACGACGGGAAGGAGGAGGTCGTGCGGATCGAAGATGACGGGTCGACGCATGCTGGTGCACCGGCGACGCAGCAGTCTGGCGCAGCGTTGGTGGGCATGAATCGGCGCGGCCCTTTGACGAAGCTCGAGCGCGCGGACGAAGAGTTTTCGATCAACGTCGTCTCGGTGCGGAATAGGCAGACCAAGAGCAGGATGCGGATCAAGAAGCACGAAGAGTTTCTCGTCAGGACCAGGCGGAAGGGCATGTCGGACGTGTATGTCGCGCGGCGGTACGGAGACTTTGTCCGCCTAGCAGAGACGGTACGTTCGACCTTCGAACGGGATGCAAATGATGACACTGACCGTGTCTGCGCCGCAGCTCAAGAAGGAGTGCATCGAGGAGGACGTCCGGGCCCCGCCGGCCAAGGACCGCCGCTCGACCGACATGAAGCCGGCCGTCTCTCCCGACGCATCGACCCAGCCCTCGCCCCGCGCCTCCTTCACCGGCGACGAGTCGCCCTCTCAGCCTCCAATGCCCATATTCGACCCGAACCACGTCCCCTCTCTAGCTCGCGAGCGTAACCGGCTCACTCTCCGTGCCTACCTCCGCTCGCTCTTGTCGAACCCCGTAATCGCCGCATCCGACGCGTTCCAGTCGTTCCTCCTCGAATCGCCGATCCAGCTCTCGCCCGCCGAAGAACAGGACATCCTGATCCGCGAAGAGATGGACCGCATCCGCGAGCAAGAGATGAAATCATTCCGCGCTGAGGTCGAGGAGCGCGTCGAGGACCTCGAGGGGTACTTGCGCAAGTTCAGGGAGGAACTCGTCAAGCACGATGGGTTGTCGAGGGTGTTCGCGACCATCAGGCAGACGGAGAGGGTCGACAACTTGCCCGTCGAGTACAGGAAGGTGATGGAGTGGGCGCGCATCTCGTGGGTTGCCCTTTTGCTCCTGATTTCGGCCGTGCTGACCGCCTGGCTCACAGGCTCGCCTCGACGATCTACCAGCTCTTCCTCGGTTCGGACAACTCGTCTTCGGTCTTTGCGTCTCTCAAGCGCGTGCACGGTCTCATGCCCTACTTCATGCTCCGCGGCATCCTCAAGATCTCGAACCCAGTCGCCATGATCCGCTCCGTCCTCGACCTCTTCCTGGCCCGCCCATTCGGCTCGACCTCGCTCGTGCAGAAAATGTTCAGCAGCGGTTTGAACGAGGAGGCGAAGGACCTCCGCGACGATGCTGAGCTCGTTGCGCGCAAGATTGACGACGACAGGCTGTGCGAAAAGGTCCGCCAGTTTGTCGATGCGCCGCGAGACGACCAGGACGCCATGCGCCTCGATGCCGAGTCGGAGGGCATCGACCTCATGACCGTCATCCTGCGAGAGTCTGGCGCGCCCCGCCTTGACCCGCGAACGATGCAGTACCTCGCGAGGTGTGCGGTGCGCTACGAAGAGTACAAGAAGGTGCGCGACGCGCTGAACGACCCCGACGAGGACGCGGGACCGACAAACGACGAGGCGTGGCTGTATGAGGACTTGCACGTCTACAAGCGGCTCATCACCGCCGCGAGGGACAAGGAGCAGCTCATCGAGCTCATCTTTGAGGTCGGTCTACACACGATCTCTCTGCTGAATCGCGCTAACGGTGACTTGCACTCGCAGGGAAGCACATCGGAGCTGCTCAAGGACATTGTCACGATCTTCTACGAGCCACTCGCGCGCGTCTACAAAGCCGCGAATATCGCCGACTCGCTCAGCGACCTCCAGGCCTTCATCAATGACCTTATCAAAACGGTCGAGTACGCGGAAGACGGTGCGTGGCGCGTTTGCTGTCAAGCGAAACTTGAAAGCTGATCCGCACGTATCCGCAGCGAACTTGACGGAACCGCAGCGGACGGTCCAGCTCTTCGTCGACCTCGTCGCCCGCCACGAGGACCGCTTTTACCACTTTGTGCACCAGGTGCACTCGAAGGGCGAAGGGCTGTTCGACAACCTCATGGCGTGGATTGAGCTCTTCATCAACTTTGTCCGCGACGGCCTTCCGAGCCGCGTCTCCCTCGACGTCCTCCTCCCAGTCGGCGGCAAGGAGCGCGAGGAGGTGCTCGCCGAGGTGGACGCACTCGTCGAATACCATCGCAAGCTCAAGCTCGCGCACCATGAACGCATGAAAAAGCGCATGGTCAAGGGCGGCGACGACCTCGACAAGGACGCCGACGCGGCGTTCGTCTCGGGCGTCATGCAGAACCTGCACATCGGCGAAGTCATGGACGACGTGCACGACGTCGAGGCCGAGGACAGCGACGAGGAAGCGGCGGGTTACAGCAGCAGCGAGAGCGAGCTCGAGGCCGACGAGCAGCCGCCCCCGCCTCTGCCGAACAAGGACCCCCCTCAGGTCCCGCCTCGCCCTCCGAGAAAGAAGGACAGGGCTCCAATCGATCCGCCGAAACTCGAGCACATCCCGCGTCTCGTGCCCGTTTTTGTCGAGCTCGTGAGTCGTTTCGGTCGTTGCTCTCCTTTCTTTCGGTCCTTCCTCATGAGCTCACCATCGCTCTCGCAGGTCCGGAACGAGCTGAACGAGGCGCGGAGACGGAAGGGCAAGCCGCGACGGACGGAGGGGCAGCAATGAGCGGGTCATAGGGAGGAAGGACAATGCTTCGTAGGCTGGTTCCGCTGAAGGTCTTCCCGGCTGTACTGTCCACCTTGTACCTCTGTCATACGGCTTTCACGACGCTGCGGATTGCGAGGCGTCCCTTCTCTTCCTCGCCGTCGAAGCCGACTTCTCTCCAACTCTCCCGATCGCTTTCGGACCCCTTGTCCTTGCTTTGCGAATGCATTGCAAGGCTATCCAAGCTGTCACGCATCCACCGCAAGACATCGAGTGGCTTGACCTCATGAAGCCCAGCTCGCTGCGAAGGTCAAGCGTTTCTCTCGCTCGCTCGACTCGCTGCTGCTGGACTGGACAGACCGAAAGGACTGCTGAAGATGCCTGCGCAGGGCGGCGAACTACCCGGCGACCACCCCAACCCCTGGCAGTCGACCCGATCCTCGCATCACCTCGACCACATTGTCGAGCTCCCCGAGCTGCCCTCCCACGGATCGGCTGCGGTGGATGGACAGAACGGGTCGATAACGGGTGCACAGCTCGTGGATGAGCCGATGGCGAAGAAGGACGACGATGCGCTCGCAGAGGAAGGGGGTGTCTACGCCGAGGTTCGCAGCAGGTCGAGGAGCGCGAGCACGGCATCCTGGTTCGGCAGCGTGGGCAATCGGTTACTTGGGAGGAGGAGTAAGAGCATGGAGTCGACCATGGGCGGGTCCAGCGGCGAGGCGAGTCCGCGACTGCCTGAGGGCGTCCGTCTCGCGGCAGTGAGCCCGTCCGACGACAAGTTGAATTCGCTGTTAGTGAGGATACAAGCAAAGCGACCGCGATTAGGCCGCGCCCTCGTCTGGGTCAGGGGACCGTCGCCGCCGCACATCGAGACGATCCTCCCTCCATTCCCTCTCCCATACTTCGGTCCTCGCCTCGCCCGCTTCGAACGGTGGTGCACGGCCAGACTCATGCCGTTACAGCGACAGAGACACCTCACGACGCCCCTCTTCCTCCTCGCCTGGATCCTCGCCTTTGCCTTCCTCGTCCGCGCATCCTTCTTCACCTCGTCGACCAACTTTGGCGCACCGACCTGGGTCGACGCTACCTCGTCCTTCTGGTCCGCCAACGATGGCTGCGGCATCAACGGCACGACCTGCGAGCCCTTCATCAACGACAGCTTCGTCTTCCGCTGCCCGTCGCAGGTCCTCTCGACCCAGCTGCTCAACAACCGCGCCGTCGGAGACGACCTCGTCATCTACCAGCCGCTCGTCGTCGGCGGCGTGGACTCGCAGTCGACTTACCGCGCCGACAGTTGGATCTGCGCCGCTGCAATCCACCACGGCTTGTTCGACGATCGACGAGGCGGATGCGGCGAAGTCCAGATGGTTGGCGAGTTTACGGGCTACGTCGGCGGCAAGCGCAACGGTGTCGACAGCATTGCGTTCGAGTCGACCTTCCCGAGCAGCTATCGCTTCGTCGAAGGCGTCAGCCAGAACGGGTGCAGGGACTTGCGCGACGACATCCTCGGCCTCGACGTTGCCATGACCTTCATCCTCTCATTCTTCATCAGGTGCGGGCGCACGAGTTACATTCCCGTTAGACAGGCAGCTGACAGCGTGACCGCACGCAGACCGGGACCGCAGGCGCTCTTCTGGATTTTGCTCTGCATCGGCGCCTGGCATGTCATCCTCGTTAGCGACCCGTCCGCCATGCCTCGTGCGTCGGTCTTGTTCGATCTCCATGAGCTCGAGCTGACCCCCGCGCTGTCGCAGCCAACCTCGAGACGGCCTTCGGGAACTTCCTCCCTGTCCTCTTCGTTGGCGAGTCGTTCTGGCGGCACGCTTGGCGCTGGGTTGCCCCGGCTTTCGAGAACTCGGGCTTCATCTTCGAGCGCACGGTGTGGTACTTGGCGGGCTTCTGGGTCGGGCTCCTCATGAATGTGAGTGCGGCATTCCCCTCGTCGAGCTTCTCTCGCCCGCTGAACGAGTTCGCCCACAGGTCTCGCTCAACTGGATTCCCATTGATCGCCTCACGCCGCACGACATCAACCAGGAACCGGGCGGACTCATCGCGGTCATCGTCCTGGTCATCTTTCTCCTCCTCGTCATCGTTAATCAGTTGCGCGTCATCCGGCGGACCGGCTGGTTCTTCTTCTACCTCCGCTGGTACATCGTCGGCGGCATTGTCGTCGGCATCCTCTCCGCCCTGCCCGGACTCGAGTTCCGCCTGCACCACTACATTGCCGCCATCGTCCTCATGCCCGGCACGGCGTTCGTCACCCGCCCATCCGCCATCTTCCAGGGCTTCCTACTCGGCATGTTCCTCGACGGCGCGATGCGTTGGGGCATGGATTCCATCCTTCAGACGCCAGCGTCGCTTGTCGGAGACGGTACGACAGGCAGCCCGCTTCCCGACTTCCTCACCAACGCGACCAACTTTGCGACAGCCGTCTCAAGCGGCTATATTCAGTGGTCGAGCATACCCGAGGAAGTCGCAGGGAAGGGGTACAACGGGTATGCGTTGCTCGTCGACGATGTCTTGCGGCAGACGGGCGCCGCAACCAACTACTCGCTCGCCGCGCTCGACTCAAACGTCGTGCACTACTTCCGGTGAGCTCGGCGGCTCCACTTCTTGATGAAACTTGCAGACTGACCCCCCCGTCTACAGCCTCGCGTACCAGCAGGGAGGCAACTCGGGCGACTTTACAAAAGCTGCGACGGCTTTCCTGTCCAATAGCACCTGGATCAATCCTGCCTCTGGTCCATCCTAGACGCCTTGTATCTACTCGTCAGTCTGTCCGATATCATGTTGTCGCGCCGCTCTCTCGTTCGGAACTTTGTATCCACTCTCCTGTCGTTCCCGCTCGTAATCACTCCCTCTTTTGGTTCGTGTACAGCTTAAGCTTGCAACTAGATCTCCTGACCGTCCTCGTCTCTTTTGCAAAGCCTGCCAGACTTTGCCAGTTCCACTCGCCCCTCACCCTCCCTCCTCCTCAACCTCTCGCTTCTCCAGCCAGACTCGCTCGTTCTGCTTCCGGAAATGCCACTTCCGCCTGCTGCCTACTCTACCCTTCCAGTACGGCGAACAGCGGCTCCCCCAGACGCCTGGGACGACTGGGAAGAGGTGCGTTTCGCTCTAGCCGATGAAGTTGGCGAACCGCGACAACGGCTGACGGTGTCATCTTGTTGCGCAGGACTACTCGAGGGATGCTCAGCCAACTACTGAGCAGGCAAAGAACGCACGACTGTGGCAGGATGCGTGCGTTTGGTCTTAACTGTCCTCGTTCGGCTCTGCAGGAAGTTGACTCCCGTTCTCCTGATCCTGCAGCAACGCCGTCAAGCCTACGTACTCTATCTTACCCTCGACTTCATCCCGCGCCCCTCCTTCGCCCGCTTTGGACGTCTCAACCGCCAACGGTCCTCCGCAACTAAAGATCCTCAAGCGCCCTTCTCCCGCACCCAATGCTTCCGCGTTGTCTTCGAGCCGGACATCGAGCAGTGAAGGACGGGCGAGGCAGGAGAAGTCCTTGGCGGAGAGGGAAAAGGAGTATGCGGAGGCAAGGAGACGGATCCTGGGCGAGGAGGCGGGCGGGGTGAAGTCTTCGTTATCGTCGTCGAGGAGGAATGGGTCGGCGAAGGGTGTGCGAGAAGGGATGGAGACGTTGTCTCTGCAGGGAAAGATGAAGCGGGATTTGTCGCCTGGGGAGGTTGCGCGTCGCATTACCTCGTCCGAGTCCGCTTCGCGCGCCGACAACATCCGCCGAGACCGCCCTTCGACCACCCCACCTGTATCAGCACCTCGCAACGCATTTCGCCCACCCTCGACGAACGGAGCATCTGCTCTGCGGGCGCCGAAGGGACCGGGCGATCGAGGATCTGGATTTGCAGGAGCCGCCGATGCGACGGGCGAGAAGTCGGGACGGCGTCATGTGATAAGGTGAAGTGAGGTGCGGTGGAAGGCGTGGACTGGAGGAGATGGCCTAGAGCAGACTCGGGTTCGCTGCGTTGCTTTCAGCTTCGTCGCGCTCGCATCGCTGATTCTCTCGCCTGCGCAGTCGATCGCCCTCCTGCCACATCATAGCGGTCCCGACTACCCAGGAGGCGCTGTGACTTATGCTGCGGTGCCGCAGCAGCGAACGTCCCGCCCGCAGCCGGCGCGCTCCTGTCAGTTCTCCGCCTGAGAAGCCAGCGCGCAGCCCATGACGCTGCGCGCTCAGCTTCTGAATACAAGCAAGCCGCAGATTTCGCAATATTGTGCACGCATAAGATGCGGACGACGCTGTGCAAGAAACTGCGAAACGGACCTAATCGAGCAGCCAGTCTACAAAGTCCCGCTCCGGCAGCTTCCAATCTGCGAGACCTGCACCGACGAACGCGTTCCTGCCAGCCGACGAGACGCCGCTGATGCCGCCATTCGCCGCGCGCGTCGGACTGCGCGAAGGACTCGATTCGGTCGAGGTGTAGCCATTCAGTGCTGGTCCGGGCAAACTACGACGACCGCGAGCGCGTTCGACAGGTCGCGTTGGCGTGGCGAGAGATGAGGGCGGGAGAGGGGAGAATGCCGGACGAGGAGGAGCAGCGGCGAGAGGCGTGGCGGTACCGGCGGGCGAAGAGATGGGCACAAAGGGTGCGAAGGCGGGAGACGGAGTGCTGACGCCCGAGCGAGAGGAGGGTATCGCAGGGGCGGTGGGCGCAGTCAAAAGGTCTGCGAACGACGAGGCGAGCGAGTTGACCCCGTCGTTCTGCGCTGCTTCTTCCGCCTCGCACTCGCTGCCTTCGCTCCGCTCCAGACCGTCTTCGCTGTCAGTAGCAGACGAGTACACCGCCTCCGCTTCATCGTCCGTGCCTCCTGTGATGGGTTGTCCCGTGGAGACTGTCTCCCACTCATCTCCATCGCCGTCCCGCTCGCCGAGAATACTGCCCGCGTCCGTTTCGGTCTCTTCGCCCGTCGTAAACTCTTCCACCTCGGTCGTCGTCCCTCCCGCCACGCTCCAGTCCGTTCCAGGCGGAGTGTCCCAAGCTCCTGCCTCACTGCGAGATGCTGCGACCGGTGCGCCGCGAGGTCGAACGAGCTGAGGGCGCAGGATGTGCGTGACTCGAACGTCGGGTTCGAGCGGGTTGAGCGGGCGGGAGAAAGAGGTGAGGTTGTAATAGCGAGCGAGGGAGTGAAGGAGGAAGCGGTGATGCGGAGAAGGGGCGAGCCAGATAAGGGTGTGAGGCTGGCGGGATAGCTCGGTAAGAGTCGGTACGTCGAGGGGGTCGGAGGTTGTCGCGCGAGTCGGCAGATCGGGCGGCCAGTCAAGTGCGCCGGGAGTAGGTAGGGTGAAGTCCTCAATGGCGGTCGGGTCGAGAAGCTTGCCGTGGAGAATGGTCTGGACGAGCGAGTTGCCTAAGAGCGGCACCGAGTCGTGGTAGAAACCCTCGGGAATGCGTCCGCTTAGCATGAGCCAGTCCTTCAAAGCGCGTTCCATAATGTCGAGAACCTCTTCCGTCCGTCCTCCCTGCCCTCGCCGAGCTCGCGAGCCGACTGCCAGTCGCAAGTTGCGCCGCAGACCGCGCAGCGACATCGAAAATTGTCCGTAGTCGGCGTTGCTGGCGAGAGATGCGGCCGACGGAGCCGACGCGGGAGTCGACGAGACATAGATCGAGCGGGAGAAGTGGGCGGGTGGGGGAGTAAAGGTCGTCGAGATGTCCTTTATGTACGGTCCAGGGTTGAAATCAGCGCGAGTTGGGCGATGCAGGTGAGGGTTTCCGGCGAGTTGGGCTGGAAAGAGCATTGACGGTGAGCGGACGAGTCGCTGACCGGCGGCCGCATGCGATAGAACCTTCACCGTGCACTCACCGTTCTCCCATCGCCTTCGCCGCCTCTTACCGCCAGGCGCTGTCCCTCCTCCCCTCGCAACCGGGTCAGCACCCTCCCTCGCCGTCCGCTCCTTCTTCTGCAAGGCTGATCCGCCTTTGCTCTCCTGGAGACGCAGAATGGCCGGTATGCGCAGTGGAACAGTCCCCTCGACTCTTCCAGCGGTCGTCGATGACGGCGAGGCGGTCGAAGTGGCGGAGCGAGCGGCGCTCTGGCGGAGAGGCTCGAGGGCGACAGCGGGCGCGACGGGCTCCGAAACAAGCTCTGCGGCAGCTTGAGCCTTTGGCAAACCCGCCATGGCGCGATGTGAGCGAGACGAGCGCAGTGTCGAAAGGCAAGAGGCGAAGAGAACGGTTCGTAGAGGTCTTTCTCCGCTGGACGTTAAGTTAAATGTCTATCTCCAGTGCATGGGCGCAGAACGAACTAAGGACAACCGGGGCGAAAGGCGAGAGAACGACAGCAAACGACGACGGCGAGAGAGAAGCTGCGAAGAGGGAATGCCGGAAAACGATGAACGCGGGGAAGCCGATATGTATCTAGGCGAGTGCGAGGCGTATGGGATGCTGAGAGGCCACGACAATAGCGAGCGAGATAGAGTAAGGTGTGGCGCGGGGGGTTACGACTCCTCGGTCGAATCTTCGTCGTGGGCGAGGCAGATCGGCTCCTCCTGCGCGAAGAGCATCTTCTTGGATGTGTCGTAGACGGCGTCTGCGGAGGAAGGGAGTGAGCATGGGGTGACGTGTTGAGCGAGACTGAGGTTCACATGAAATGGCGACGGCGGGGACAACCTTGACGAGCGTCGGCGTCAGGCCTACGGACAGCGTCGACGCGTCAGCAGATAACTACTGCTGAGGAATGATTGCGAACGCACCCTTGTAAAAGCCTCGCCAGCCTTCGCGTTGGTAGCACTTGAAGGCGGCGTCGCGGATGCCGGTGTAGGTCTGCGGGTGCGCGGGCGTGCCTTGCGCTTGAAGGCGTGTCCGAACGAGGTTGCTGGGGGCAAGCAGGCCAGAGGTCAGTATGAATGTGAGGGATTGAAGCAGAAAGTTCGCGACGAACAGAGGGTAGACGCCTGCACCGAGCGATAATCGTCAGCAAGCAACTTCTGCACGACGATGGGAAGGATGAAGCGCACTCGATGCACCGACACCGCCGCTGATGGCGCCGAACGTCAGGCTGCCGGCAATCCCAGGCTCCTCGCCCGCCCACTTGGTGTACGCGAGCTTGATGCCCTCGAACGTCGACATGTCAATGGCCGAGTACGGAAAGACGCCGATGAGGCCCGCCGGCAGGCCGCGGAAGAAGAAGCGGAAGCCCCCTGCTCGCCACATGTTGCGCGCAGTTTGCGAGATGAGCGCGTTGCCCTTCTTGCCGCCGCCGCTCGACGACATGACGCGCGTCTTGAGCGACTCGATCGGGTAGATGCCTGTGAGCGTCTAGGGTCAGCTAGAAGAAGGGCTTTTCCAAAGCGCGGATAAGCGCACAGAACTGGCTGATGACGCCGCCGATTCCCCCCGCAACGAACCGGCTCGAATTCGAGATGAGCGTCTGGTCGGGCACCTTGTCCCAGTACTGCGCAAAGATGCGCTTCGCCGACTCGTACGAGAGGAACTTGATGGCCGATTCCTGTGGCTCGAGACGGGTTAGATTGAGCTTCGCAAGTAGGGGGTCAAACTTCGCACGCACGGGGAAGATCTTGATAATGTTGAGCCCGTTGCCCGTCCAGAACGCTTTGATGCCGCCGCCTTGAGCGTAGACTGCGCGGATGGCGTTGACGAGCGTGCCGGCGCCCGGACGAGGCGGTTTGCCCGACTTGGCGAGTTGGGCGGCTGGATCGGGTTTGGGCGGGGCGCAGGCGGGCGAGGTGATCAGGTAGACTTTCAGACGGTCGAACGGAGCGGTCGCGGTCCGAGAGACTGCAGGGAAACCGTAGTGAGTGAGAGAAACGCACCCTCGTGATCGCGGGAACGCACCTGCCCCAGCCATCCCACCCGCGAGCAGGAATTTGCCCGCGCCGGCAAACATGTCGTGCGTCGGCTCGTGCTCCTCTTCTTCCTCCTCTTCCTGCACCGAAGCGACCTGCGCGTGCTGCTCAACCTTCGGCTTCTGTTCCTCGCGCTCCTTGTCCGTCACGATCACGCCGCTCTCTTCAAAGTCGAGCGAGGTCGACGACGCAGGTGCTTTGGCAACAGCCTCCGCATTCGCGCGTGCCTTGCCCTTGCGCCGCCGCTCGGCCCGTATCCGCTCGCACGCCGCGACGTACTTCTGCTCGTCGTTGACTGGTTCGAGTTTGTGCAGATTCATCGCATCGGCTAGTCGTTGTGCGGCTTCGCGGTCTTCGGGTCGCGTTCGGGTGGTCGAGGAGGACGAGCTTGTGGACTTGCCGAGGAGCTTGTTCCATCCCGTCTTGCCTCGTCCGATCGCGACTGTCACTTTGCGGAAGCGCGGGGAAGTTGAGATCAGTTGGGAGGGAGCGTTTGCAGTGCGTGGGCGAACTCACCATCACCATCCTGCGTCAGCCGGCTCATCGATGGCCGCTCCAACCGCTTGGCCTGCCAATACCGCCAGATCTCCTTCATCGACGTTTGGCGAGGCAGTAGCTGCGGGCGAGACATTAGTACAGCGACTGGGACGAGTGACCAGGACGAGTGGAAGCGCCACACGCACCAGGAGAAAGTCCCTCCACTCGTCGAAACTGATCACACCGTCCCCATTCCGGTCGACCGTTTTGACAAACTCGTCTATCGCGCCTTCACGCACGTCCATCCCCGCCCGCCGACACGCCTCGCGCACCTCGTCTTTCCGCAGCCGCATGTCCCCGTCGTGGTCGTGCTCGACAAACGCACGCCACAACTCGCGCTCCTTCTCCTCCACGTATTGCTCAAAGGCTTTCCATCGCACGGCAGCGAGGGCGGCAATTCGCTGTCGCTCGTTGTCCGACGAGGGAGGCGGTGCGGTCGAGGACGAAGGCGTGGGCGAAGGAGGAACCGACGCAGCGACAGAGGCGCCGCATTTCCGCCACAACTCGTGCGCGTAGGCTTTTCGATCCTGCGCACAGCGTGTCGCTTCATCCTCTGTTGGTGGCGAGGCTTCATCGGATATCGGAGGGAGAGGCGAGGTGGTCGAGGGTGGAGAAGGGGGAGGGAGCGACTCGAACAGGGACTGCAGGCGCGTCATCCGCCGGGCTGGACCTTCCAAATCGCGAAACTCGCTAAGAGTGCATGGCTCGGGCGGGGCGTCTATCCGATTGAGAGTGTTCGAGGAAGAGTGGGGATGTCGGAGCGAGACTCGGGGGTCATCAGCGGGAGGCGGGGCGGAGAAGGGAGACAACGTCGTTGCGGTAAAGAGCTCGTGTTTGGACGGTACGGGGTCGAGATTGAGGGATGGCGGAATTGGATAGTCGGGGAGCGGGGGCGGAGGAGGCGTAACTGCCTCGTCAGGCGGCGTCGTCTGCCGGGGGTACTCTGAGTCAGTCTGTGTTCGACTGTGATGGGGTCTGTGCGTCTTCACCATGGCAACAACGCCGTCTCGCGGCAGGCGAGCGAGTCTGATCGCGTGCTGGCGAACGGGGCTGTCCCTCGGCGAAACAAGGCAAGGCGGGTCAGCGGATCCCATCTGTGCGAGGTTAATGGATGTAGCAAGCTGTCTGTGTCCCTCAACGGGCTCCCAACGAGCCCCTTCGCGTTCCGTCGGCTCGTTCGAGCGCGATCATCCCGACAAGTCCGCCATCACGCTCTCCAGCCTGCTCGTTTGCGTGTCTTATCGAGCCTTAACAATGCCCTAGCGCACCCCACGTCCACAGCACTCACGTTCGTTGCGCGTGGTGAGCGGATCCAGCTTGGTGACGCCTCGTTCGCTCAAGAGGGCGTTCGTCGGGTCTACGCGTTGTCGGGAGGCGGTTGAAAAAGTCGAGTCGGTAGAATGGAAGCTTGCGAGTTGGCTGGCAAGGTCAGTGAAGCCGTCAAGAGCGGTGTGAGACGAGCAAGCCGTCGGCGAATGGGCGAAAGCTCGAAGGCGCGGCGAGGCTTCGGACGGGGTCGACAACTGACGCTCGCTCTGGCTGGACGGGCGGGACATCGCTGTGCTTGTATTGGCTCACTTGAACTGGTCTGACGGGCGAAACTCCCGCCCGCTGCCGTCGTCTCGTTGTTCGCACTCCTCGACTTCCCCCGCATCCTTCGGTTCGCCCTCACAAGAGCACGGTGAGCTGGGTGCGGCAATGAGGCTGAATTTGTAGTACGATCGGGCTGTATGACTGAGGCAGATAGTCTCATGCGCCAAGGAGCGCGCGAACGGGACCTTCGATGTTGGCGCAGGATGCAGCGTGCGAGACTGGCCTTTGGACGGGTTGCAGACGCATGAATCGACTAGGTGATGTCGATGGAGATATCGAAGGGTGCCGCACCTGCCACGAAGCGGTGGCGCGGTCTTCACAGCTCTTGATCCCCTTCTCGAACACGGAACTGACAACCTTCTTCCCCCAACGCTGCAGATGATTCTACGATCGCGCCTTGCGACACCTTTGGCTCACTCAGTAATATCACTTCACTCGGCCCGACCAGCGCGGCAACTCGCAGCACCGGCCTTCCTCCTTGCGTCCCGCAACTTCTCTCTTTCCTCGTCAACACCGCCGCCCGTCGAACCTGCACGACCACCGCCGACACCAGATCTCGCAGCACCCGCAAAACCCGTGCTGAGCGACCTCTTCGCGCCCGACTCGCTTCCCGACCCGTCCTTCTTCGAACCCCTATCCAATGCCTTCATCTCACTCCCCTCGTCCCTCTCGCTCTCCTACCTCGCCTTCATCCCCATTGCCACCATACTCTACCGCACCGTTCTCACTCTCCCTTTTAACGTCTGGCAACGAAGGCGGATTGCGAGGTTCACGAATGATGTCCTGCCGCTTGTCAAGAAGGAGCAGGCGAGGATTGCGCTCGAGACCCGGACGGACTGTCGGAGAGCGGGAAAGAGTTACGAGGAGTACCTGAAGGAGTTTCAGAAGCGGGTGCGCAAGATACTTCCTGGTGATCTCGTTCGGGAGCTGACTCTCGAGCATCGTTGCCCGCAGGCTAAGAAGGAGGCGTACGAAATTGCACGGAGACACAACTGCTCGCCCCGCCTGACCGTGCTCGTCCCGCCGCTCGTCCACATGCCCATCCTTATCACCGCCACCCTCGTCCTCCGCGACGCATGCGAGCGCGCCCAGTCCCTCCTCGCCGTCACGCCCGCTTCCCTCCCTTCGCTTCTCGAGCAGGCGCCGGGCTCGACGCTCACCACCACGGCACTGGCAAATCTGCACGACCTCGCCTCGACCTCGTTCCTCTGGGTCCCTTCGCTCGTCCTCCCCGATGTTACAATGTACCTCCCGCTAGGCGTCGGTCTCCTCATGTTGCTCAACATCGAAGTCTCGAGCCAGATCCGTCGGCAGACACAGGAGGCACGTGAGGCAATGGAAAACCCGCTCGATGCGATGGTTGCGCAGGCTAGGAAGCCGGTGAGTGCGGCGGAGCGGCGGAGGATGGTTGCGCAAGGAACTAGGGATGGCAAGCCAATAGTTGTGCGAGGGATGGCAACTGTCCCGACTAGACCCGCACCGCCTCCGCCGCCGCCTCAGGCCACCGGGCGGAAGAAGCCCGACACGAACAAAATCATCTCGAACGCGCTGCGTTTGGCCAGTCTCGCGTTTATCCCCATCGCAGGGATGGCTCCGGCAGTGCGTCCTGCGTCTCTTTTGTCTGTACCCGGTTGCCATCACTCGGTCTCGCTTGCCGGAAGCGGATCCTTGCAACTCCCTTGCTGACCCCCTCACCTTGCACGCAGGCTGTCTGCATCTACTGGATGACCTCGAACACCTTCACGCTTGTGCAAAATGCCGTCTTCCGCTGGATTGACCGGGATGAGGAGGAGAAGCGGCGGATGAAGCGCATCGTGAGCGGCGAGGCGGCCGGAAGGTAGCGGGGTGTTCCACCGTGCAACGAAGGATGGACACTATGTGTTGCGAAGAGGGTACAGATGAAGAGACCCAAATTGTCTGGCCCAGTCTCAGTCAGGGTTGAAGTTAGTGTTTGTTGGTGCTGTAAGCGCCAGACGAGCCTGTAAGGCTGCACCTTACTACCTACATATATGCTCTCCTGGCGAATCAATACTGCCGATTGATTCGTTCTGCGCTTTTTAGCGTAGT
>JAMALD010000051.1:0-102237 GCA_023628235.1 Rhodotorula sp. S30-09 | reverse complement strand
ACCCTAACCCTAACCCTAACCCTAACCCTAACCCTAACCCTAACCCTAACCCTAACCCTAACCCTAACCCTAACCCTTCATGCCTTTGGCACAGCACAAAGGCAAATAAGCGAGCGAAGAAGCGCGAGTCGAGCAGAAATCCATGCAGCACAACCTTGCCTGCCAGAACACCTCGTTGTCGAGAAAGCCCTCAGCGTTGACCCAGCCTGCCTGCGCTTCGGGGTAGGCCCACGGGTCGGTCGGTGTACCAGTTCGTAAGTTTGACTGCACCGAGAGCGCAACAGCCGTCACGCTCGGGCCTGGCCCGGCTCGTTCCGTGCGACCTCCACCGAGATGTTTGCGGAGCTGGCTGCCATCCCGGTAGACGTCAAGTTGACTCAGGCCGTCGTGCGAAGGAGGCGATGTTGTCGATGGCCTGGAGGTGGGAGGGAAACAAGGGGGTGCAGGCGATGCGGAACTGTGCGAGTGGGTCGGCAAGCAGCGTCATTCCACAGTCACAGCGTCTCGCGGCGCACGAGCTGTGTGCGAAGTCGAGTACGAGGACGAGAGGATTCGACCCGGCTGTCAACGCTCGACGTGACCGCTGTCGAGCTTTCCTGAGCGTCAGTATGCCCTCAAGGATCAAGTTCGGCTCACCTGAGCCCGCCGACGCACCCGCCGACCCGCCCAAACCCCCCTCTCCCGCTCCCACCGCGAGTTCACCGCACAAGCTCGACTCGCTCAAGCGACCACCGCCAAACGGCACAGCCGGGTCGCCCGCGCCGCCAAAGAAGCGCAAACTCGTCGTCTTTGACGAAGAAGCCGAGCAGGAGGCCAAGGAGCGTGCGAGTGGAGCTGGAGAACCGAGTCCGGAGGTGAACGGGAGCGGCGGCGTCAAGCGCAGGGCGACGTGGGGACCGGAGCAGAAGTGCAAGGCGAAAGAGGAGGCTGTGCGACTCAGGCCAGAGCGGGAGAAGCTGCCAGTGTTTCAAGGTGCGTTTCCTGTCCGCCGACAGAAGTATCGCAGGAAGTTGATGGCTCACTGGACGCTTCCGACGTGCAGGGAAGGACGCCATTCTCAAGGGGATTGCGGAAAACGACACCATCATCGTCTTGGCCGAGACGGGTTCCGGAAAGACGACTCGTGAGTACCGCTTTCTCGACCCCGATACCCTCGACCGTCCCGCTCATTCACCCACCCATCCACCCTCGCCCGCAGAGATACCGCAATACATCCTCCGCTCCGAGATCCCCTGCGCTGGACCTCGAATCGTCTGCACCCAACCGCGTCGAGTCGCCGCCATCTCGCTCGCCCAGCGCGTCTCTGCCGAATGCGGCACCCAAGCCGGCGGACTTGTCGGCTACACTGTCCGCTTCGACAACAAGACGAGTCGTACCACACGCCTGACGTACGCGACGGATGGTGCGCTGTTGGCGGAGATGCTGGGCGACCGCGACCTCGAGGCGTACGATGTTGTCGTGCTCGACGAGGCGCACGAGCGGAGTCTGCGGACTGACATGTTGATGGGCTTCCTGAAGGACATTCAGAAGAGGCGGAAGGACAGGGTGCGAACATGGAAGGCGGAGCAGGCGAAATCAAAGGGAAAGGCGAAGGCGAACGGGGTTGTCGCGAATGGCGAGGCGGACGGGAAGAATAGCGTCAGGGAACGCAATCCGACGGAGTTGAAGATTGTCGTCATGTCGGCGACAATAGACGCTAAGCGCTTCAGCGATTTCTTCGACCGGTGCGTTCGCGTCTGTCTCCTCACCGCCCGATTCTCCACAACTGACCGCATCTCCCGGGCATTTGCGCAGAGCCCCCGTCCTCTACGTCGCCGGTCGACAGCACAAGGTCAAGATCCACTACGCCGAAGAGCCTCAGCCCGATTTCCTCGACGCGGCGCTCAAGACCGTTTACCAGATCCACACGCGCTACCCGCCTGGCAGCATCCTCGTCTTCCTCCCAGGTGCGTTCTTGCGGCTTCTTCCCCTCTTGCAGTCGCTTTGACGCTCCCTCCACTCCGCTCACAGGTCAGGAAGAGATCGAGGGACTGGCGGCGTTGATCAAGTCTTTCCTGCCGAGCTTGCAGAAGGAATACCCGAACGCTGAAGAGGTAAGTGGTGAATTGCTGACACGTACATCTCGACGAAGCTGACGGATATTCCGTTCCACCACTCGCCCTCTCCAACCTCCGCTCGCTCGCCTCGCCTCTGCTTCCTGCGATCCGCCATTCACACATACCCTCGATTTCTTCGCTCTGTTCGCCTTCCAGCTCCTCGTCACGCCCCTCTACGCCAAGCTCCACGCCGTCGAGCAAGCGAAGGCGTTCCTCCCGTCCCCACCTCGCACACGCAAGGTCATTCTCGCCACGAACATCGCCGAGACTTCCGTCACTATCCCAGGGGTCAAGTATGTCGTTGACTGCGGGCTTGCGAAAGAGAAGCGGTATCATGCGGGGACCGGTGCGTGAAAGTCTGGTTTCGTGTGGCCTCAGCGGTGGAGACGGGGTTTCTACGAAGGCTGACCTCGCCTTCCTCGCACAGGCATCGACTCGCTCGTGACAGATAGTATCTCGCAGTCATCTGCAAAGCAGCGCGCCGGTCGTGCGGGTCGTGAGGTGCGTGGTCTTTGACCTCATTTACCGAACCACAAACTGACGCTTCCACGCACAGACCGACGGCTTCTGCTTCCGCCTGTATACCGAGGCGACCTACCACGGCCTCGAGAGTCGCTCGCAACCCGAGATTCAGCGCGTCTCGCTCACCTTCGCCATCCTCCACCTCCTCGCCTCCGGCCAAGACGACGTGTTCAAGTTCAGCTTCATGGATCCGCCAGACGTTGAATCGAGTGCGTGATTCTCCTCATGCTCTCGGCCGCCCCCTCACTGACCTGTTCGTCTCGCGCGCAGTCAAGTTCGCCCTTCTCACGCTGATCGGCTTGAACGCGCTCGACAAGCGCGGCAAGATCACGCCGCTCGGCCGGCAGATGGCGCAGCTTCCCCTCGACCCTGTCTACGCTCGCGTCCTCGTCGCTTCATTCGTCGAGGGCTGTCCTCGCGAGATAATCGACCTCGTCTCCCTCCTCGGCGCCAAAGACCAGCTTCTCATCAACACCGGCTCGACCCGTGACGCCGCCAATGCCGCTCGGCAGAAGTTCATCCACCGAACTGGCGACCACATGATGCTGCTCAATATCCTCCGCGCGTATGAAGAGCTCGAAGGTAAGGACGAGCGGAAGCAGTGGTGCAAGGACAACTTTATAAGCTTCAAGTCGATGTCGTCAGTCCTTGATGCGCGGAAGCAGTTGCTGGAGCGTGCACAGCGCTTGAAGCTGGGCGATCCGGGAGCGAGTGCGGGCGACGAGGCGGAGCCGGTCTTGAACGCCCTCATCGGCGGTCTGTTCGCCAACACGGCGCTCAGGCAGGAGGACGGGTCCTATCGTCATACAATGACGAAGCAGGTGCGTGCGCGAGCGTCAGCGAGCTCGCTGAAACGGTCTGACTTCCTTCTTCCCTCTCAGCTCGTCGCGATTCACCCTTCCTCTACGCTGCATGGGAAGAAGGCGCCCGCGATCATCTACGACGAACTTGTCCTGACGACCAAAACATACGCGCGCGGCGTCTCGTCAATCGAGCCGAGCCAGATCCGGAGCAAGGTGCGTTGCTCTCCTTGTCCTGTTAAACTCGAGCTGACCTGCGGCTCCGCAGGCTCCTTCGCTCTTCGGCCCGTCTCTCAAGTAGCTTCCGCATTCGCAACTCACACCCCCTTCACCAAAGTGTGGCTAGATTGGACCTTGCGAGAGAAGTAAGAGCGGCAGGAACGAAGGAATGCATTGACTTCCAACAAAGTGCGAAACAACAACAGGACATGCGAGATCAACCGTGACATCCAGCCTTCTCCGCCTACCGCTTGACGATAGGCATGGCCTTGATTGCGCCGCTCCCACCACCTCTCCTTCCCCCGCTACCTCCTCCGCCCCTCCCGCCTGCTCCGCCGCCGGGCTTCTTCGCTCCTCGGCCAGGTGCCCCACCGTTATACGCGAACACGGACAGGTTGAGCGGCTGGGGCCCCTTGCTGTTCCCGCGCGAGGTCAAGGCGGACGGTTTCGCCGAAGTCGATGCGGTCGAGCGGCTACGAGGTGTAGACATTTAGCGCAAGCCCGTCACTGAATCATGCTGAGGACGCACGAATCTTCCGCCTTGCGACCCCGAGGAGTGCGCGAGGTTGAGGGCGAACCGTTCAACGCCGCCTTCTTTGGCGGGGCAATTGCCGCCTTGTCCGTCTCCCTCGACTTGGCGCGAGCGTTGCGGACCGCTTCGATGCAGAGGGATTTGGCGTGCGAGTGGCTGAACCAGTCCATTTGCTCGTCGGTGAGTTCCTCAATGCTGCGAAAAGGAAAGCGTCAGCCTGCCAGCGAGAGGTGTGCGGGGATGCCACTCACGCAGCGAGCTCGCGGTAGCTCGTCGGCTTCATGGCGGCGATGACCTGGCGAGGTGAGAGTGGTTAACTGGGGAACGAGGAGGCGAACAGCCTGCAGCGCACCTGGAGGAGCTCCTCTGAGATGATGCCTTCGGCGTCGCAATCTTCATCGGTCGCAGTCTGCACGCAAGTCACATCAGTTGATAACAAGCGGGAAACGAACGAAGCCCGACACACCTGGTTGCGAACGTCGATAAGCTGCCGGAGGAGGACCTGCGACTCATCCTCCTGTCCAGCTTTTGCGGCGCCGTTGAGCGAGCCCGAGGTAGACGAGCGGACGACACGGCGTCCGAGGTGGTCCCTGCGGCGGCTGAACCGATCAGCACGGCGGAATACCGGGCAAGACCGATTCGGAACGCACCACTCCTCCTCGACCTCGTCGTACACGCCCGTTGTCTCGTCGTAGAGCTCGTCGACGTACTCGCCGCCGTACTGCTCGTGGTCGTACGACTCGTCGATCGTCTTGTGCTTCGCAGACACCTTGCTCTTCTTGCCGCCACCGCCGGACTTGCCGCCCTTAGTGAAGCCCATGTGGAGCGTGAGCTTGCCCGAGAGTAGCTGCTGAGCCCGCGGACCGAGCGTGACGTAGGCGTTAGTGAAGCCGAGACCGTTGCGCTCGTACCGCTCGCCGAGGACTTGTTCCGCCGCGAGGAGCTGGAAGAGCCGCTCGCAGTCGCCGCGGTCGATGGTTGAGCCTTTGCCGGCGTGTGCAAGCTTGTCATGACCTGCACCAGTGATCTGTGCCGGACATCGAGTCAGTGAGCAGCACAAGCAGGAAGAATAGCCAGCCTTGACGCACCTTCTGGGTCTTGCTGCCGCGGAAGACGTCGATGGCGTAGAGCATCGTGACACCCTTGTCCTTCTGAATCGCCTTGACTAGCTGCGTGGCATCCTTGGCGAGGTCGGTGATATCGCGGTGCTCGACGTTCTTCGGCGCGAGGCAGTTGTCGCACGTCTTGTGGCACTGCTCGCGTGGGAACTGCTCGCCGAAGTAGTGGAGTACTTGCGAACGGCGGCAGTCGGTCTCGTTCATGCAGTATTGGACGACGCGGCGGAGGTTGGCGCGGTTGTGGTCCTTCTGCTCGGGCGTGCCGTCGCCCTCGTCGATGAGCCGCATGATCAGCTTGGTGTCGGCGTAGGCGTAGTAGAGCACGCAGACCGACGTCTGCCCGTCGCGACCAGCACGACCGGTTTCCTGCGAGAGGCGAGCGTCAGTAGAAGGTCTCGCTTCGATGAGGCGACCGGCGACGCACCTGATAGTACGCCTCGAGACTCTGCGAGAGCGTATAGTGGCAGACAAAACGGACATCGGGCTTGTCGATGCCCATGCCGAAGCTACGAGGACGAGAGCGGGTCAGTCCGAGTGCGCTGAATGAGCCAAGGAAAGCGACCCACGCAATCGTCGCGCAAATTACATGGATCTCGCCCGAGAGCCACTGCACCTGGACGCGCAGCCTGTCGTCCTTGTCCATGCCCGCATGGTAGTGCATGCACTTGATCCGGTGCTCGCGGCGAAGTCGCTCAGCGGTGTCCTCGCACTGCTTCTTCGACGAGCAGTAGATGATGCCCGACTCGCCGGCGTGTTCGCCCTTAATGAAGTCGGCGACGTCGGACAAGACGGAACGAGTCTTTTTGCGGACGAAGTACTTGAGGTTGGCGCGGTTGAAGGACGAGGTGAGCATGAGTGGGCGATCCATGCGGAGGTTCGTCATGACGTCCTGCTTGACGCGGTCGTTCGCCGTCGCAGTAAGGGCGATGAGGGGGATGCCAGGGTAGTCGCGCTTGAGCGAGCCCATCTCCTTGTAGTCAGGGCCTGCGAGGAGAGTCAGCTCGGTCTCGCAGCAGCGGCGAGAGAAGCAACTCACGGAAGTCGTGACCCCACGAGCTGACGCAGTGCGCCTCGTCGATGACGAAGCGGGCGAGCTGTTTGCGGTTGTAAAGGTCGGCAAGGAGGTTCTGGAAAGCCTTTGACTTGACAATCTGCGTGAAGCGAGCGAGCGAGTGAGTCAGTGAGAGCGTCCAAACGAAGCAAAGCGGAGAACGCACTTGCTCGGGCGTTACGTAGGCGAGGCAAGCCATGGGCGGGTCATTCTTGAGGCAGCTCATAACGAACTTCTTGTCTGGAGCCGGCATCGTCGAGTTGAGGAAAACGACGGGGATGTCCTTGTCATACAATGCGCGCGTCTGGTCGGAGATGAGCGAGAGGAGAGGCGATACGACGATGGTAACGCCGGACGTAACGCCAGTCGAGACGACGGCCGGGAGCTGGAAGCAGAGCGACTTCCCGCCGCCTGTCGGGAGGAGGACGAAGACGTCTCGTCCGCCGAGTGTCGCGTTGATCGCCTCCTCCTGGTTCGTGCGGAACGACTTGAGACCGAAACGTTGCCGCAAAGCCTTGAAAACGTCCTTTGTCCAGGGGTGACGCGCCTTCGGCTTGGTGGCTGACGCAGCCTTGACAACGGCCTTGCTCGTCGAGGCGACGGCAATGCGCGGGTCCTCGATTACCAGGTCGCTTGCGGTCGACACGGCTGAGACGGTGCGGTTCTGGGCGGCTGGAGGAGGAGGTCGAGCAGGTTGCTGACGCTGCTGAGGTGGGTGATATCGCGAGGGCGGGCTGTCGAGTCGCGCTGCTGGTGCGCCGAGACCGAGACCGGAGGGCGGCTTCTTCGTGTTTGAAGCGGGCACACGCGGAGCAGGAAACTCGAAGATCTCGAGGCTCTCCTCCTGCGTGTCGAGGTCGCCGTCAAAGTCAACGCCGTCGAGGAGAGCCGAGACGTCTTCGGGAGGATCAGGTTGGAGGCGAGTTGAGGTCGAGTCGGTCCGGTTGTTGGCCGATCTTGCGCAGGTCGGCCCGTCGCGCTCGAACGATCGCTCCGCCGCCGCACCTCCCGCCGGCCTGAAGCGCGTTGTCGCCGGCGTCGCCATGTTCTCCACAGCCATCTCCGCAATCGACGCCTGACCGGCGCCCGTCCCGTCCTCGCGACCCTTCCTCGCTGCCATCGCCGCCAACATCGCGCTATTCTGGCTCTCCGTCCCACTCGTCGTCGAGCTCGCCTTCTGTGGTGCCGGGCCCGCACCTGCACCTCGATTCGAAAGGCCCGAAGCGAGAGTCGGCGAAGGGTGATACCCCGCAGCGGGCGAGAAGCTAGTCGTATGAGCAGGACTGAACGGCCGACCGAGAGGGTGTTGGTGTGTCGGAGAGGGGGTGATGCCGGATGGAAGGAGGGCGGACATGCGGTGGTTCGGGAGAGGCGGGCGAATGGCTGAACCGGGGCGAGGGGAGGCGGATGAGAGGGCGGAGGGATTGGCTTTGAGCTTGGCGATCCGGGTGTCGAGCCACGAACTGCGCGAGAGAAGTGGTCAGTGCGTCGAGCTCGTCGAGGAGGAAAAGCGAACACACAGGTTGTGCCGCAAAAAGTCCTCATCGTTGCCCATACTGCTTCTCCCGCCTCCGCTCGCCAGCACCTCGAGCAACTCCTCGAGCATATTCGCGCGCTTCTCCGTCTCGATCTGGAGGTCGGAGAGCTGCAAGGCGGATGCGAGGAGTTGGGCGCGGTACTCGGCAAGTCGTTCGTCGACGTATGATCTGTTGCGGGTCGCCGAGGCCAGTCAGCCGCGAGCACCGGAAGTGCAGCGGGGTGTATTACGCACAGCGTCAAGCGCAGTTCGCCATCATCTCGCCCGCCTTTCGACCTGCCCGTCGCGCTTTCCGCGATCTCAAGAAACTCTTGCATAAGCGAGGCGCGACGTTCGGTGAACGAGAGCAGTTCAGTCGCAAGGTATGTCGAAGGCTGCGGCGGAACAAGCCGACGATTCAGTGAGATACGAGTGAACTTGAGGAAAGTCGAACGCACGTCGGCACCGTCCACCGCCTGCGCCTGCTGTCCCGGCGACCTCGCCGCTCCGCCGACCTTTCCTGAAGTCGCCCTCGCCATGGCGTCCAGCAACATCACCCCCTCTCCCTCATGCTCACTGTCAGGCACTTCCTCCTTCTCCGTTCCTGCTTCCATCCCGCTCCCGCCCGCCCCGCCGGTCCCGTACCCCGAGTCGTCCGAAACGCGAGGCTTCTTCCTCCTTCCCTCTTCCTGCTCGCGCTGCTGCTGCAGTAGGAACGCCGCCTGACCGCTTGACGGGTGCTGGATCGCCTTGACCGGATCGACGTTCTCGATATCCTCGTCTAGCTCGTCGAAGTCGTCTTTTCCAGCGTTGGCGGTGGGCGAGCGAGCGCGCTCCTTGCCGTTGTGCGAGGAGGGGGAGGCACGTTTCGCCGGGACGACGAGGGAGGAAGAGGACGTCGGGGCGGGAGGAGGAGCGGGTTTGGCGGCAAAGTGGGAAGAGACGATTACTTCGCCCGTGCTGCTCTTCAAGCCGAGTGTTGCAGTTGATGTCGACCGTCGTGCGGGCTTCCAGATGGCGTTCGAGGTCGAGGTGGACGAGGTGAGAGGAGTGTGAGGGCGGGAGGAAGGGCCGGCGTGAGGCGAAAAGGGCATGGGTGTGTGGCAGCCGACTCGCGTGACGACTGGGTGAGCTGCGGGCGAGTACGGACACGATCAGCTCCGAAATCGCAAGAGTAAGCGTCTGTCGAGGGGACGCACTGGACGACGAGGGACCCGCCAAAGCGACAACCTGCACGACCCGACCCGCAACACTGCCCGGCATTTCCTGCGGACCCTGCTGCATCCCTGCACCGGTCTCACCGCCCGCACTGCTCCGCGGAGCGGTCAGTCCAACCGTGTTGGTCCTGACGGCGAGAGGTTGCTGAGTCGGCGTCGCAGCGGCCCCTGCGGGCAATTGGGCGGGGCTGGCAGACGCAGCGGCGCGGAATGCGCCTGGCGGCATGGCGAACGAGCCTGTCTGGCGCAAGGGGAGCAGAACGAGCGAGTTGTCAACAAGAGGGCGCGACGACGACGCGTTCGGGCCCAAGTCGACACGGTGAGCGGGGCTGGCGATGGTCTGGCAGTGTCCTGGAGAGGCTGCTGATCACGCACAGCGCTGTCTCGACTCGCCACGTCGAGAGTGGTAACGAGCTGAATACCAACTGTGGTGTAAGGAGCCGATTACTTCTGGCCACTCGCGCTGGGCGCACCGCTTCGCCCTGCCCCGCCTGCCTCGACAGACTGAGAGACCACTCTTGACCATGCTACGGACCTTGCTGTCTGCCCTGAGCGTCGCACTCGCCCTCTCGGCGCCCCGCGTCGCAGCCCAGGACATCACATCAAACGCGACCTCGCTCTCCGGCACCTGGTCCAGCGGGAGTGGGGCGGTCGTCACGGGGCCTGTGAGTTTGTGCATGGATGAGCTGCGGCCGCGAACGGGCGCACCGGGAGTGTTCGGGGTTTGGAGAGGGCACTTGCTCGGTCAACGATATCGAACGGGTGGATGCTCTGTCACAGCTTGTTGGCGGGTTGACGGAGCGCGAGCAGGGCCAGCGAGAATGACGGGACATCATGGCCAGCCGAAGAGCGCAGGGACGGCGTCTTTGCTGTCGACGGATTCCTCGTTCGATGAGGCGGTGGACGGAGCGGGATGGCCGACGGCGAGGACGGGGCTTGACGGACAGACGGAAGGAGCTTGTCGCGGCACAGAGTGCCGAGCAGCCTGCCAAATCGCCGCGCGAGCGTTGCTGACTTTGCTCTTCCCTTCCCTCCATCTCCTCGTCCCGCTTTCCCTCTCGCACTCCGTAACTTCCCGCCGTACGCCTTCCCCACACGCAGAGCTTTGCCGACCCGATGAACAACGACCGCCCCTTCATCTACCCCTCGAATACGGGCATCTCCTACTCTTTCACCGACGATGGCTACTTCGAGATGGCCCAGTACCGCTTCAACGCGAACGGCGAGCTTGCACGTGTCTCGTACGAATGGAAAGGGCGCTGACAAAGTTTCGATCGCAGCCTCGCGACCGGATTGCCCGACTGCGGTCGTCTTGTGGCAGCATGGCACCGCGAGTCTCCGTCCTTACTCTCCCGCCTCTCTCGCTCAAACCGCTTCCTCGCGCAGTATGCCCTCCATCCCAACGGCTCCTTGACGATGGACCCCTCGCCCTTCGCGATGGACGGCCGCGTGCAGACACAAAACCCCTGCAGCCCAACCACCAACATCCTGACCGAGTTTGCCCAGTTCGAGGTGTGGAACTCGTGGACAATCGGGATCGATACGAACCATGCGGCGTACTCGTTGCAGGCTGTGGACGTCAACGGGAAGAAGCCGAGGTGCGTGCCCGCGCGGAGTGTTCCGCGTGCCCCGCCTTTGGTGGTGCCTGCGATTGATAGCACGACTCGGACTTCTCGCAGGATGTTCCTCACCGTCCGCCCTCCGACAATGCTGCCGACCGCGAGTCTCACGGGGATCTTGTGCGTCGCGATCTTCCTGTCCGTCTTCGCAGCACTCGCTGACCTCGTCCCTCGCCCGTAGCAACGGCTCGGTTCCTCTCTCGTCGTGATTGGTTCTCGAAGACTCGCTCGCTCGCTGTCACGGACAGTGAGTCTCATTGCGCGCCCGTTCTATTCGGCAGTTACTAAACTGACTTTTCCTCGCCTTTCCAGCTTCTTTCGCCCGCCTCTTGTTTCCAGCCGCACCTGCCCCCCTTTCATGTTCTCTCCTCGCTCGTTGCGCCAGCCCGACGCCTGCCCGAGCGAAACGAGCAATTTCCTGCTCGTTTGTTGTAATGCCAGACTCCCGTAGACACTCGTTTCCTACGCTGCGCTCGTCGCTCGTCCTCGACAGACGTACGCCGTCCCTGGCGAGCTGCGATTGAGCCTGCATCGCAGCTGTGTCCCTCCCTCGTCTTGGGCGAGAGTTGGGTTCGCTCCTTCCTCCCCGTCCACTGCGCGGCTTCGCTTTCTTCTGCTGCCAGACAAGCTCGTACTTCTTCGGCGAACTTGATCACACTCCACCGACTTCCGCCAGCTCTTCCCACTGCTTACCTATCCACCTTTCATCCTCATCGTCACCTCCCCACCTCGTTCCTCTCTCAACCCCCTCTCCTCGCAACGAATCCCGCCATGTCCGACGCGCGAGCTCGGCTCGATGCAGCGTCCACGTTCCTGCTCCAGAGTCCACCGGGAGAAGGTGTGTTTGCCCGTTTCTCGTGCGCTGGTGGTCTGTCGTGAGGGGGTTCGGGCGGCGAGTCGCTTGCCGGAGTCTCTCTGAGACCGACTGGCGCAAGCAACAACCGCTGACAGTCTGCGGACGCAGTGAACGACGTCCTCTCCGACCTTCGCGCAATCCTCTCCTCCTCCGGCCTCTCCGACAGCCAAATCGAGTCCGGCCTCCTCCCAGCTCTGACAAAGCACAACGCCGAGCAATTTACGGTCGTCGAGAGTGAGGGGAACAAGGTGCTTGTTACGCCTGCCTCGAGGATTGAGGGTGCGGGCGAGGAGGATGGGACGGAGAGGCACGTTGAACCGAGGGAGGGGAAGGAATTTGTGTTTGACCATCTTAAAGGGGTGGGTCTTTCGCTTCTTTTCATTTCATGATGAGCCTCCGCAGGCCTGCCATGCCTACATGAACTGGGTTGCCTCACTCACAACCTTCACCTCTTGCAGCTCGCCTCGTCAGCCTCGCCTCACACCTCTCCCTTCGACGAGGACACCTCCACCCTTCGCACCTCGCTCGACAAGCTCCTCGCATCCTACGTCGCGAACCACTACGCTTCGGGCGTTGCCGCGGTCTACACCCTCCCCGACCCCGCTTATCCGCCTTCTGAGCCTGCCGCTGCTCCCACGACCAACATGAGCGCGACGGAGTCAGAGGGAACGGGCGGGACAGGCTCGATCGCGGAGGACGTTGTAGGTGGGAAGGAAGAAGTTGCGGAAGTAGCGGCTGACACGGCGGTGGAGGTCGAGAAGGCTTTGGCTGAGGAGGGAGTGGAGACGGTTGGTGGAGAGGGGGCGGCGCCGACTGGAATGTCGGGGGAGGAGGCGGAGGCGGAGGAGAAGAGTGGCGAGGGTGAGGCGGTCGAGGAGGACAGGATGGACGTGGGGACGCATGCTGCTGCGCCCGCTGAGGCAGCTGAAAACACGCCCACAGCGACGGAAGCGGCGATCTCTGAACCGCCTCAGCCGCGACCGTCGCGACTGTTTGGTCTCTACTTTGTCGGCAACAAGTACAACCCGAGCAACTATTGGTGCGTTCGCCCGCAGGCTGCCGTTGGCTCCGATTTTCGCCTTGAGCGTTGAGCTGACTTGGAGATCGCGGTCGTTTGGGCACACAGGACCGGACGGTGGCGCTCGACGTACCAGCTCAACTATTCGAAGGGGACGCTCGAGGGCACGGCGCAGATCAACATCCACTACTATGAGCAGGGTGCGTAAAAAGGGCTCGCCTCTATTCTACACCTTCAGAAGGGCCCGGAGTTGACGAAGGTGCTTGACTCCGTCGCAGGCAACGTCCAGCTCTCGACGACGCTCAAGTCCTCGGCCACACTCTCCCCCTCGCCCTCCCCCGAATCCGTCGTCGCCTCCATCAAAGCGACTGAATCATCATTCCAGCGCCAACTCAGCGATACCTACAACGACCTTTCGGACGCCAGTTTCCGCGGCTTGAGGCGTGCGCTGCCCAAGACAAGGAGCAAGCTTGATTGGGACAAGGCCACGGGGATGCGGTTGGGTCAGCAGATTGGTGGTGGGGCGCAGTAGGCTTGGACGAAGGGATGTGCGGCTGTTCGTGCAGGGAATGGACAGTTTGGAATCGTTTTCGTTGAGGAGGTTCGCCCTTCCCCCTCGTCTGGCTGCCGCCGGTTTCGCGAGCGAGCTACGAGTTTTTTGAAGCTTGGTGCTCTCCTTTGGCTACGATAGCGCCCGCCGTCGTCGAAGGCAGCCCCCACTTGCTCTTCCTCGCCGGGTCTTTCCCTTCCGCTTCGCTCCTTCGCTCAGCTCGTTCTCGCCGGACTCCCGGACAGCGCACATTCGCCTCACAACACTCGCTTAATCTGTCACTTTGACCACACGCCCCGCGATGTCCCGCGCGACTCCGACGCTCACCGTCGCTTTCAAAGAAGCGAACGGACACAAAGTCCACCTCGACTGTCACTTGCCGCCCGCGGAACACGTCAAGGTGGACGGCAAGGGTGTGCCGGTTGTCGTGTGGATCCACGGAGGAGGTACGCTGCTCTTGCTCTCGCTCAACTCGTCCCGAACCCTCCTCGACACCCCCACTTGGCGTTGAACGAGCGGTGGCTGACCCTGTGCTTGTCTGTACTCCCATGTCTGCGAACCTACGACACCATGTGACGCCCCCCAGGCTTCTTCGACGGCGCCTGCTCCGACTGGTCCGATGTCAACCTCCATGCGACCCTCTCTCGCGGCTGGGCATTTGTCGCGCTCGACTACCGCCTCGTCCCGCAAGTTACGCTCGAAGACTGCGTGCAGGATATCCGCGACGGGTGCGAGTTTGTCAGGAGTGGGAAGCTGGATGAGGCGCTTGAAGGGGGAAGGGTCGATGGGCAGAGGTTGGCCGTGAGCGGGTCCAGTGCAGGTGCGTCGCGTCACTTTTACAGGTTTACGACGACTTGCGGTTGAGTGACTGCGCCTGTCTGTCCTGCGACGTGGATGAGGCACTTTCGCATGGGCAGCTGACCAGAACTCTGTCCTTTCCAGGCGGCGCACTCGCAGTCTTTGCGGCATATACCCTCTCGCCCCCTCCCCGTGTCTGCTACTCGCTCTACGGCTGTGTAGACCTCCTCCACCCCTCGTACAACGCGCTCGTCCAGTTCCCTTCTGGCCACATCCCCTACGACGAAGTCTCCTCGCACCTCGACCGCAACGGGCCCGTCGTCTCGCACTCTCCGGCCGAAGTCAACTTTGCGACGATGAAGGCGTTCAACCGGACTCGCGCATGCTTCTACGCCATCCAGGAGGGCAAGGTCCTCCCCTGGTCGACCCGCGTCGCCGAGCCAATCAACTTCTCAAACCCGCCTGCCGAGCTCAAGCGCTACGTCGGTACGGAGCTGGTCAAGAACGCGAAGAAGCCAAAGAAGGAGCACATCCCGCCGACTGTGTGCGTGCACGGGAGCGACGACTTGATGGTGCCGTTTGCGCTGTCGGAGGAGTTGGTCAAGGTGCTCAAAGATGCGGGCATTGACGCGGAGCTCATCGAGGAGAAGGGCGCGAACCAGTGAGTCGCAGCTCTCTTGCGCATCTCCAGGTGCACTTGCGCGGTCGCTCGCCTGGCTGGATGGTTCGAGTGATTTGCTGCCTGCCTCGTGAAGACCGTCCCTGTGCGTCTGAACACTTGAGCTGACCCTTTTCATCCACAGCGGCTTCGACCTGATTCCAGGCGTCTATGGCGACTCGACCAAGATGCAGGCGTTCGAAAAGGCGAACGACTTTATCGCCAAGTACATCTGAAGCAGCGAAATACTCGGGCCGTCAGTGAGGAGTATTTATCGAGTGCACCGGGGTGCTATAGCAGGAAGTCAGGGTCATGGTTGCGCGCTTCTCGCGAGATTATCCTCCTGTCCTTTTTGCACTCGTTTTCTTCACTCCAGCTCGCCGCACTCTTCTGCCGTTTTGCTTTGCCAGCTTTTCACACTTGATTCGAGCCCGCAAACGCCCTCAGTCGTCCTCTCCACCACACCACTGCCTCCGTGGTCCTCATCTCCCCACGCCTCGACACAGCGCTCTTCCACGCGACATAAGCGCGATGACGACCAAGCGACAGCTTGGACTGGCAGAAGCATTTCTCAACGCTCAGCAACACGCCGCCACTCGGCCTGCGAAGCGCGCGCGCCGGAGTGCGGCCGCACCTCTCTCAACGGCGGCGACGGCGCCTGTTGTGGGTGCGACAGAGCAGGCGGGACAGGTTGAAGAAGCAGGGACGAGTACATCTACGTCTTCTACCCCCTCGGCTACCTTCTCCCCCTCTTCGCTCCACTCTTCCCTCTCCTCGACCGGTTCCTCCCCCACCGAAACCGACCTCCTCGCGCTCGAATGCGCAACCCTTCATCCGTCCTGGCTCAAACACCTCCGCGACGAGACTCGGAAACCGTACTTCCTCGACCTGAAGCGGTTCCTCTGGAAGGAAGGACTGAAAGGAGAGAAGGACCGTGAGGGTGGGAAGTTGAAGGTGTTTCCGCCAGGTGCGTGTGGCGCCGGAGGCTGCTCTTTATGCTGCTTGGAACCGGAGCACGAGCTGAACGACCGCACCTCCGCCGCTCGCAGCTCGAGACGTGTATGCCTGGTCGCGCTACACGCCTCTCCAGAATGTCAAGGTGATCATTCTCGGGCAGGACCCGTACCACGACGACGGTGCGCCTCATACCTTCTTCGAAACGCTGTTACGAGCTCAAGCTAATCAGAATGGCTTCAGGCCAAGCACATGGTGCGCCCGCACCTCCCGCTCACGTCGTCTCGCCACCTGACTTTACCCCTCTGCACGTCTTGCAGGTCTCTGCTTCTCAGTCCGACCAGGTGTCAAGATCCCACCTTCGCTTCGCAACATTTACAAGGAGATCAAGGAGGAATATCCGGCGTTTGACGTGCCTAAACACGGGTGAGCTGCATGAATAACGAGATCCGAGTTGCTTGTTGCAAAACTAGCTTGTTGGTGTTCTTCAAGAAGCACTAGACCAACCGCCCTCACTTCGCAGTAACCTGAGCTCCTGGGCCCGCTCCGGCGTCCTTCTCCTCAATACCTCGCTCACGGTTGCGCCTCACAAAGCTGGCTCGCACTCGAACCGCGGCTGGGAAGACTTCACGGACAAGGTGATCGAGCTGGTTGACAAGCATGCGGGCGCGATTGAGGACGGAAAGAAGGGGAAGGGGGTGGTTGTGCTGGCTTGGGGTCAATGGGCGGCGAAACGCGTTGCGAAGATGGACAAGGTGCGCCGCAAGGACACGTCGCTTGGATTGCGCATGCCGCTGATCCGATACTCTTGCTGATCCCGTTGGCTCTTCGCGGCTCCACAGAAGAAACACCTCATCCTGACCTCCGCAGTGCGTTCATCCCTTTCGGACTTCCCACCTTTCGAGCTGAATGTTTCCGCCCGCGTCGCAGCACCCGTCACCTCTCTCCGCGCGCCGCGGCTTTTTCGGTAACTCGCACTTTCGCAAGGCGAACGAGTGGCTGCAGCAGAAATACGGTCGTGAGTTGCGTTCCGCCTCTCTTTCTGGGCCTCGCTGACCCGCTTCATGTACGCAGCGGATGCCGGTATCGATTGGACGAAGCTGGAGGTCGAGGTGGGAGAGACGGATGTCGTGAAAGACGGAGAGGTGGTGCAGATCTCATAGCGCGGTAGAGACGCTTGACAACAGATGACGTTGTATCCCGTCCTTTTTCCGCGGGGGATGCTACGCACGCAGTCTTGAGGAACGGCGAAACACGTATAATCTGGCAACGCGACGCTCCCATTCCCGCGCCTCGACCGACGACCTCGCTCACTCCGCCACCTTCTCAGCCGCCCGCCCCGCCCTCGCCAGCTGGTCCTCTCGTCTTTGCAACACCCTCTGCCTCCACTTCGGATCCCACTTCCTCCTGACCTCGAGCCCAAGCCTCTCGCAAACCATCCTTCCGCGCTTCGCCAACTCCGCATCGACCATCTGGTCCGTCACCTGCTTTCCCTCCTTCTCCTTCTCCACCGCCGAGCGCGCGTTGTCCCGTATTCGCTGGAGTAAGCCCGACTTGACAGCTGCCGCGACATTCGACTCGCGACGCAAATTCTCGAGTTCCCACACCGAGCGGAGGAGGGCGTCGTCCCATGCGGGAGGGTGGTCGTCGCCGACCTCGAGGGCTTGGAGGTGTGAAGGGATCTCGGGGTCGATTGAGCTGATTGGTGACGGCGAGCTGGATGAGCGAGAGCTGCGAGGAATGTCCGGGAAACGAGGCATGTGGCCCTGATGAACGAGGTAGGGCGGGATCGGAAGGTGAGAGTATGGTTGCTGGGCCTGCGAGAGAAACTGAGCGAGAGAACAACACGACACGTAAGGAAAGAGCGAGACGCACCGCCTTGCCAGCCTCGTCGTCGAGCAAGACTGTCCTCTGCGCACCCATCTCCTCCCATCGCGCAGCCTCCTCTGGGCTCAACGACTCTTCGACACCCCCCCTCGACGTCGCAGAACCCCTCTTTCCACCCTTCGACCCACGCTCCTCTGCCCACCCAAGTCGCTCCCACACCTTTGCCAAATCCTTGACCGTCTCAACGTCGCCGTGATAGTCCATCGGGGACAGCCCCATCATCTCGCGCGTAAACACGAGTTTGAGGACGTCCCCCTCGCTTGGCTCGGGCTTGTACGGCGCCTGAACGTAAATGTAGTCGCCGTGGCGCGGCGGCGGGGTAGGTGAGCGGGAGGGCGAGAGAGCGCCGTACTTCTCGGCGATCGGTGAAGGAGAAAAAGGCGCTTTCGAGTCGAAAGGCGGGGGAACGCGCGAAGGCGGGGGAACACGCGAAGGCGGGATGAGGTTGACAGCGGCGAGCATGGAGAGGACGTTGTACGAGCGGGCAGAGGAGTAGACAATGGGCTGGAAGCGCGGTTTGCCCGAGACGAGATCCGGCTCGGTCGTCGAGCAGATGTATTCGAGAAAGGTGGCGAGGTAAGGGCGTACAATGGGCGTCTTGCTGCCAGCCGCGTTTCGCTTGCCTCGGACGAGGATCGTGTTGTTCAGATCGAGGATGAGCACGACAGGCTCCTTCGTGCAGACTTGCTCCTCAGTCTCGAACGTCTCAGACTCGCCGTTCGCCGCATCGAGGTACGACTGCGTCGGCGAATAGACGGGACCTTCTCGCCTATGCATTCGCTCGCGGCGAGTGGGAGGGACGTAGGTGCCGTCACTGGCGTAGGCGTCAGGAAGCGGAGCGCGAGAATCAGGTCGGTCACGCTCAGGGCGACGAGTGTCATCACGTCTTCCGTACGCTTGGGATCTCGGCGGGCGAGCACCGGGTCGCACCGGATAGGCAGAGTGCCAGCTGTTCGTGTTCTCGTGAGGAGCTGAGGGGGAGAAGGGTGCTTGAGTCGGTGCGCTCGGGTGAAAGAAGGGTTGAGCAGGTGAGGGGATGAAGGAAGCGAAGTCGAAGGGCAAGTTGGGCGTAGGGAAAGCCGGTTGGAAAGGAGGAACGGGCGATCCCCAGGCCTGCCAGTTCGACGGACCAGGCTGCGCCGCATACGGCTGATCGTGGTTTGGGAAGAAAGGCGGCTGAGGAGCGAGGGAAGGAGGAGGGTAAGGCCTTTCGAAAGGGAAGTTGGCGGGTAAGCATGCTTCGCCTAGATGACTGTGGTTGTTGTACGAACCTCGTTGCACCAGTTTGCCACTCCTGCCAGCCCTGCAACTGCCCGTACCCATTCCCCCACTCAGTATAGACCGCGTCACCCTGCCAACCACCGCCGGTACCCTGTCCGCGCATGCCCTCGTACGGCAAGTCTCTTCGCTCGTTTCTGCGCGTGTAGTGATCCTGTCCCATGCCGATTGGGCGAGCGAGTGTGTGTATGCACTGATGAGGGTGCGACGGGGTGGTAGAGCTCGAGGCGAGCAAAGGGAAGCGAGTCGCGCGGCGTAACATTCGTCCGCGAAACTTTTCCGACCACTCTAGCACACCAAGAAGCACCGCAAGGCGTTGTAGCGTCGAGTAGAGTGAGCGGTCGAATGTCAACCCTCCGTCATTACTCGATGTCGTGTTCTCAGCCGCAGGACGACGGCATCGCTGCGCCAGAGCAACCTGTGCACGCTCCTCAGCACTGCGCACGTTGCGCCCTGCTGCCCACGGTTGTCGCGCGAGGAACGGCCTATTGCGACGACCACTTCACTCAGTCGCTCGCGAGCAGGTTCAGGCGGGGGACAGACGGTGCCCGGCTGTACGCAGAGAAAGGCAGGGAGACGTACAAGGACTTTGGTGGTCTGTCAGATGTCGCGTCGAGGAGGGACGCCCGTCGCAGCGAGGCGAACGGTTCAGAGCGGACGGCGAGGCTAGTGGTGGCCTTTGGCGGCGGATGCAGCTCGAGGTGTGTCTCAAGGATCCTAGGCTTGTTCGCACGAGGGCGGCTGACCCGCTTGTGTTGATAGGGCCCTCCTCGACCTCGTCAAGACGACCTACTTTTCCCATCTCCTCCCTGTACGCGCCTCCTCCGATCTCGTGAGCGCACCAAACGGCAAAGGGAAGGGCAAGAAGCACGGCCTGCCTCGGCGGCCGGTCTTTGCGGAGCTCGAGGTTGTCTTTGTGGACGAGACGAGCGTACCGGGCGAGGTCAGTTCGCTGCTTCTCCCCAAGGCCACTTCGTTACTCACACTACGTTATACGCATTGGCAGCTCGACGCCACCGTCAACGTCCGCCGCATCGTCCAAGAAGCGACCCCCTTTGCCCGCTTCACCGCGCTGAAGCTCGAGGATGTCTTCGCTTCTGCACATTCTTCGGCTCTCCCGCTCTCCGTGTCGACAATAGCGCCCTCTCTTTCCATCGTTCCGCCTTCCGCCTCTTCCCCCGCTTCCTCATCCGACAACAGCGACTCCCGACGAACCCACCTCGTCTCCCTTCTCTCGAGTCCGTCACTCTCGCCAACGTCACTCGCCTCATTCCGCACCGCTCTCCGTTCCGCCCTCATCCTCTCGCACGTCCGCAAATCCTCCTCTTCGCCCGCTGTCCTCCTCCTCGGCGATTCGGGCACTCGCTCGGCAATCACAACTCTCGCAGGCATGTCGCTCGGACGTGGCTTCTCCATCGGCGAGGAAAGTGGCAGCGAGTACCTGGCCGCTTCTCCGGACAATGCTTCTGGCACAGACGGCCAGAGGTCAGGAGCAGGGGAAGTGCTTGTCGTCCGCCCGCTCGTGCATGCGACGCTGGGCGAGGTCGAATATTACTGCAGGTTGATGGGGCTGGAGACACTTTCGGCGCAGCAGCGAGGTGTGGTGGACGAGAGTGCGAAGAAGAATACGATTCAGGGTTTGGTTGAAAGTCAGTCGGACGCTTTCTCCGTTCGCTAGACGGGTGCAGCTCGAGCTGCACTGTTCCGATTTCGTACATGTATGAGAAGATGACTGACTCCGTTGTCATGCGCGTAGACTTCATCCTCTCGCTCGAGTTGTCCTTCCCCTCGACCGTCTCGACCGTCACCCGCACATCCCACAAACTCGGCCTCCGCTCCTCACACGCCTCGTTCCTTGCCTCGCAAAGTCGCCCTCACCCGTCAGTACCTCTCGAGACCGCCTGCCTCTGCCCTGTCTGCGGCCTGCCAGCGCCCGAGCGTGGACGAGCCGAGTCCTGGCGCGAGACCATCGCCATCTCCGACTTACAGGCTGTCTTGCAAGCGGAGGGCGAGGGAGCGGATGCGACGCTGCGCACGACGGGCGAGGAGGGAATCGAGGCACGGAGGAATCCTTACGAGCCGTCGAAGGCGCATCTGCTCGATCCTGCGGGAGTGGCAGGCGAAGCTGTCGCGAACGGCGATGCGCCGACATCCGCATTTCCAGCAACCCTTCAAATAACCGACGACGCAGGCCCGTCCCTCGCGCCCTACCTGTGTTACGGCTGCCTCATCGCCCTCTCCTCCTCTTCCGCCGCCGCCAAAAAGCCCTCGCCCGCTTCCTCAACGCTCATCCTTCCGCCATACGTGCAAGAAGCGCTACGAAGCCGAGTGGAGCGGGACCAAGGCATCGTTGGGAAGAAGGAGCTACGGAGTGAAGAGGAGCTGCGGAAGGAGGTTGCAGAATTCTTGCTGGAGGATGAGGAAGACGGGGCAGGTGCGGCCTAGCGAGCATATAGGATAAGTAGTGCATCGGTAGAGCGTATCTCTCGCGAGTAGGGCCGGAGGATGATCGTAATGCTGCACTGCAAGCCTTACAAAGCCAAGTCGTCTCCCGCTGCTCACACTCTTGTTGTTTCAAGCATGTCTTTCATCGAATAAGCCGCCCCAGTCGACCTCCTTGATCGTTTTCGGCCCCATTGCGTCAAGCGACCCTCCCTGACGCAAGCTCCTGAAAACCCGCTGTCAAAAGCGCTTGTCCCGACGTCGATGCTCCGGGTTGGCGAGCGGTGGCAGGACGAAGTGCAAATCGACCTTATTGGGGTGAGATAATGTGGCGAGGATGGTGAACACCTGGGCAATCTCCAGAATCAAGGCGTCGCGCGCAGCCGACCTTTTGCGCAAGCCGTTCTCGTCTGTCCGCGTGCGTAAGTCGCGCATGGTGACGGTAAAAGGTTGAAGTCGCACGAGGGGTTGCAGAATATATGGGAGCGGCTCGTCTTCGCCGATGGAAAAGTAGCCGCGGACGGGGATCCTGTCGATGCGAAGATGGAAGAAGGTCGGACCCGAAGAGCGGAAGACTTGAGAGAACTTCCAGCTATGACCAGGGACCTCGAAAATCTCGATCGGAGGACAGTGCTCCGGCGTTGGCATGCGATACGCGTTGAATCTGCAGACAGAAAGGTGCCGCAGGTTCGGAAACGCCGCGAGGAACTTCTCGTCAGTCCAGGTGTCGGCGGCAACGATCGTGTGCAGACTGCCGCTGTGCGACGGTGGCCGAAGGTAGAGTTTGTCGGGGTCGTGGATCCAGGTTATGCCGAGCGCCGTGACTTGGTGCAAGGCCGGTATGACGCTCTGTACAAGGACGAAGTTGGCGGGCCACATGCTAGCCGTTCTGTACCTCAGTACGCCGTTGGGCGGACATATCTTAGAGGTGCGGACGAGAATGCGCAAGTCGGGTCGGTCAGCGAGGACGTAGAGGACGTAGAGGCGGCGCCGAATTGACGGTTCATATTCCCAGCATGACGACGACGAGGACGGGCTTTTCAGGGCCTGCGGATATCCTTCCTCGCACGGCTTCGCGACATTGACGCATTCGACAAGAACCGTCCTCCAGATTGCTTCGCGACGCTCGCCAACGCCCTCGAAACCGAGCAGCTCGTGGAGACGACTGCGACTGCTTCAGCGGTTCCGTCAGACCAGCTGTATTCGAGAATGTCCTCGACGAGCTCGAGGGAAAGAGTCAGGCCTCGAGGAAGTCGGAAGTCGATGAGGGGAAGAGGCGCGAGAGAAGGCTGGAGCTGGTCGCGAGCTTGTAACGCGGCATTGGCAGGCACAGAACGTGCGGTGCAAGCGGTCCAGCCATGCCTAGCGGTACGTGGGTGTAGCGATGGGGTGAAGCGGCGACGGGAGCAAGGTAAATCTCGTCAAGACAGACTCGGGCTAAGGAACGATTACAATCTGGTCTCTAACGTTGCAGTCGCTCCGTAATCTCAAACACCCGGCTCTGGTCCACACCTTGACCGTGACGGGCAGGAACTCGTTGAGCTGCTCAGCGCTCGAGGCAAGCGAGGCAACGACGACTGGGAAGGTCAACTGGAGGACGACCCGTTGCGTCTGCTACGGCTACGAACAGCACCCGCGCTGCTGCTACAGAAACGCGAAAGTAGCCACCTCCCTCACGGTGTCCGGTACCATCCGAGGCCCGTCCCCCGACTTACGCAAATCCGCAAAGACTCTCTTCCAGAACTTCTTGTCCCGACTCCTCAGGTGTACCGGTTCCTGCGGCGGCACTCTAAGGGTGACCTTGACTTGCTCTTTAGGCGGGAGTGTCGCGACGAGCGCCATACAGCGGCGGACTAACCTGTGCGCCGCGCGGGGCTTGCTGGGACGAGGGATGCCCGGATGAGTTGTCGTGCTGAGGGTGATGAGGGCGGCACCGCTGTATCGGAGGGTAATTTTCAGGTGTCTGAGAACGTCGAGGCATTCGAGAAAGTCCATCGAGGCAGATTTGGGGCGGTAGACGAAGTTGTGGTGCAGATTGTGCATGGGAGCGTACGGTGCCAAAGCGTCGCCGAAACCTTCACGCGGCTGCGCTCGAATTGTAAGCGATTGTACCTCCTCCGACGTCCGCGCGGTGTAGGCAGGCATGTGCCTTCCGACTGCATCCTCCGGCGCGTCTTGCTCCGCGGCCCAGTTGACGGAAAGATCTTGCACAATTTGGCTTTGGCAGGAATGCGGACGGGATGAGGAGTTGCGCGCAGAAATGCAGACTCAAGAGAGCACCCATGATGTTGCGAGCGAGCCCTCAAGAGCGAGAAGCGAGAGCGGTGTGAGGCAGTAAAGAAAAGAGCAAACGTCCTCCGGCACATCTCGCCAGAAGGCCTTGTCGGCGCACCTGAGCACGAGCGGCTCGAGGTGCGGGAATGTGGAGGGGAGTGTCACTTGGGCTTGACGAGGGAGTGTCGATGCGCAATAAAGCATGTCCAGAAAGTACCGCGTCATAGCGTTGACCCAGAGAGGACGAGAATATGTGGTCGTCTCGAGGTCGTCCCGGCATGTCGCCCAGTGGCGTAAGGCAAACCGCAAGTGCTCGAGGCGTTGTAGGCAGCGCAGAGAGTCAGGTACTGTGGCATAGAAGTCGAAGTCGAGGTGGATGCGGACGGGGTGTGTGCGAAGCGAGGTTCTGGCCAAGGCAGTCGCCAGGTACAGCGATTGATGTGAGCGAGTAAACATGGGGGTACTGGTTCCTTGAAGGGAGTGACCCAGAAGGACGTTCTGCTGGTAACTGAAGCCGTTCAAGGTGAGGCTGGTGCAGCGGCCGACGAGTTTCCAGTCGAGCGGCGTTTACTGCATCCTGAAGACGCCGCGCAGATTGACGTGGAAGTCCTTGCGCAGCCAGTCCTTTGCGCTGCACAAAGCATCCTGGAACTTGTTCGAGTCTTTCCGACAAAGTCATGCGCGGATGACCAGTCGCCCGAATGACTAGACGCCGCCTACGAAGGTTACTCCGTCCGGGCCCGAACGTGCTCGGTCGATCGAGCTGTACGAGACTGCTTGGCGTAAAGCAAAGACAAGCGGACCCATCTATCCGCTACATGCTGTTGGCGCAGTTCTCGTGCCCGTTTCTGGCGGTCGGTACCGGCTCCACCTCGAGTACCAGCGTGAATGTCTCCTCCAGCAACGGCTGTGCCTCCGCCCCAGACGCTCGATACAAACAAGGCAGAATCTGGCGTAGTCTCCCGCAAGACCGTCGACGCGTTCGGCGGCGACGAGGTGAACGATGGTAACAAGGAGCTCGAGCAAATCGGACGGGGCGAGGATTGGGTGAGAGCGAGAGGGGAGATGATGGGTGCGACGTAACGGGAACGGGAGGGAGGAACGGGAGTGCAGGAGCTGGGAGAGCTGGGAGACGAGCCCATCGTAGCTTAGGTGTAGCGGATGACTGTAGTCGGCCGGAGAGAAGGTGAGCTTGAGCAGGCGCGAAGAGAGAGAAGGACGCGCAACGTACCTCGAGCGACCAAACCTCGACAATGCGCCCTCCTCGTCCGGCAACTCCCCAAGCCGGCGGCATCCGACCAAAGATTTGCGATTGCAGAGCAGACCGAATGGGTATAAACATTCCACAAGAAAAGCCGAGTGGAGACAGGCGAAGACGTTCGAATAGGCGCGAGAGGGAGAATATGCGAAGGCGAAGACCGTATGCGGGGAGGATAACGCTCGAAAGCGTGCAGTCGTAAGCAGAATACATGCGAGGGGCGTGACGGACGGAAGAACGAAGAAAAAGGCGTGGCGAGGAGCAGTGCGGTCGCTACGCTCGAGGAGGCGCAGTACGCCAAGCCGACGCAACGGTGATGCGCTTCGCCTGCATCAGCGGAGAAGGCAGTGAATCGGCACCGACTCTCCTGTGAAGGCTCGAATGGCTTATACTGCGCAAACCGACGACGCACCTGTTCCAAGCTGATCCCAGCAAACTTAAGCTCGACGCTCTGCGCCAACTTGTCCACCTCATCTTCCGACATCGACGGCTGGTTCTCATGGCCCAGCCCGAGCGGCGCATCCGCGACGCTAAGTCCGGAATTCGCTGCAAACGGCCTGAACTCGGAGATGACGCGTCGCGGAGGGGAGGATGGGGACGTCGAGAGCGAAGATGAGGTCGAAGCCGGGTGCGAGCCTGGTCGTGGAGGGAGAGTGGGGTAAAGGACGGAGGATGCGCCGGGGATAGAGCGCGCGAAAGACGAGTTGTAGCGAGACTGAAGGTATTTCTCCGTGAAGCGCGAGCCTCGGATCTGTTCCGAAAACGGTGTTGGCGCGCTGAGTGAATCGGAAAAGGACCGCGACGCACCTTCTGCAATTGAGGCTTGGCGGCCTCGAGACTGGGCGCCTCGACGAAGACCCGCATGTTATGCCGCGACTCCTCCGTTTCCCGCTGTACGAAAGGAGGCCGCGACGGATCAGCACGACACCAAATGGGAAAAGCCCGCGAAAGCCGAAAATAAGCGAGCGACGCACGTGGATGCTCTCAAACTTGAGCTGCTTCGTCTCCTCGCCCCTAAGTAACAACCGCTCATGCAGCTCTCGCGCAACATCGTCAACCGTCTGCATGCCGGCATGAATCCTCTCCGCGACTGCGTTCCCAACCTCCTGGATGAGACGCTCCATCTCGAGGTGTTCGAGGGCGGAACCGACAATGACGTGCGATAGGAGGTCCGCGGTCGTGAGGGGGACGAGGAGGGCGGAGGTGATCACTGTGAAGGCGTTGAAGAGGTCGAGACCGTATTGGTAGCCGGAGAGTGCGGGTTCGCAGGCGACAACGAACTGCACAGCGCGAGTTGTCAGTCTCCCGTCTAACGCCAGCATCGCTCTCCCACAGAGGCAGAGATTACGAACGCTGAGATACATAAAGAAAGAGAGCTCGACGCACCAGAGGAATGCCCGCCGCCGCCATCTGCCTGCACAGTACCAGGGGGTCCTCCCCGTCCGGTCCGCCTTGAGGGAACCCATCCCCGTACTCTCCAATCCCGTGACACGGCGCGTCGGCGATCAAGACACACATCTTCGCCGCATCGGGACGCCAGTCGAGGTCGAGCGCGGCGCGGATACCGGCTGTGACGGCTTCGGGTCCGTCGCCGCCGCCTGAGGCGTAGAGCGACTTGAGCTGCTCTTTCATCGTCGGGACGGAGGAGGTGAAGGGGAACGACTTGGTGACGTAGGAGCTGCCAAGAAACGGTTGTCAGCTGAAGTTGGGCGGAAGAAACGGGAGACGCGGCGCACTTGTCCTGAGGAGGGTAGTCGCTGCGAGAGAAGCACTGTCAGCATTTCCGCAATCTCCTACCCAGCCCTCGTCCTGCTTGTAACTCGTCGCACGACAATAGATCGCGGAAAGGGCGAACGCACCGGTACCCGATCAGTCCGATCCTGAGGCAGTCAGCCGAAGGGAGGTGACCGGACTGAACGATGTTCTCGCAGATGATCTCGATGTTCTTGGTCGCACTCTGTTTCGCATCGTCGTCGCGTTCAGGTCGAGCATTACGCGGAAGAAGGAGAGAGAGGGTGAGGATGTTCGTGACAAGTGGGGTTCAGGAGGAGGACGAGGTCAGCATCGCTTCGAGCGACTCGATGGACCACGCAAGCGCCGGAGAGCACACTCACGGCAATGTACGATCCCATCGCTGCAAGGCACACGCACATAAGCCCGGTAAGCGAGTTGGTGGGCTCATCGGGACTTCGCTCAAGAAGGACAAAGAAGAGAACGCACAGCCGGTGCAGTCGAGAATGAAGACGAGGTCAAGCATCGTGCTGTTCCTCGGCTGGTGCGCCGCAAACGCTGGCTGCCCTCCTCCTCCTCCTCCTCCTCCTCCTCCTCCTTGCTGTCCGAACGGGACAGTGTCGATGCCGCCCAGCGCGGCGAGCATCTCTGCGTTCATAGCGGGCGTGTCCGTAGCGTGACAGTCACAGCAAGCAGTGCACAAAGCTGCACGAAGCGAGAGACGAAGCGAGTTGAACGAAGAACAAGGGAAAGAGGACCCGCTCACTCCTCTCGAAGCATGCATCCACCCGACCAAGCGCGAGGAGTGGTGAGTTGCAACGACAGCAGACTACCGCACCAACGACCCGAGCCAGCCGATCAAGCCTTTGCTCGCGCCGCCAACGACCCCTGCCGCTCCTCCTCCGCCGCCAGATCCAGCTGACGCCCCTCCTCCGGCTGCGTGCGTGACGATCCGTGCGCGCGTCCACCAAACGAGTCCGACGGCGACGGTCGCTGTCAGGCCGGCTGATGCGCACAGGTAGAACTGCGTTCGGGTGACGGGGAAGCCGAGAAGCGACGAGGCCGACGAGCGATCTGGCCCGTACGGCAGCGCAGAGAGGCTTCAATCGCGGCAAGCCGGTCAGTACAGGCATTGAAAAGCGCGGAGAAAGCGTGAAACGCACGGGTGAATCGCTATCCGCACGATAGTATGGTACAAATCCGCCAGTTCGCCGCGCTTGACCGAGACCGCCAGCGGCACTCGCAGCGAGAGTTTGCGACAGTACGTATCAGGCTGGACCTCGTGGCGCTGTGGATACGGTTATGTCAGCGGGGAGAGCGAGAATGACGGCGAGCGAGAACGAACCTGCTGCGCAAGGTCGAGGTCGCTCTTGGTCGCGACAAAGATGGTCGGGATGTCGTCGAGCTTGTATTGTTGCTGCGTCGTGGGCAAATCTTTCACTTAGCTGTGTCTGTCTGAAGAGACCGCACTGCCGAGGAAGGACCGCCCGACGCACCCGCAGATTCGAGACGTAGCTGAACGAGTTCGTATCGCTCGAGTCGTACACGAACACCAGCACGTCTGCCAGCTCAAGCTTCTTTTTACTGCGCAATACCTCGGACTCGTACGTTGAACCAAACTCTTGTAGCTGTGGCCGAGAGCGCGGTCAGCTCGTCGCGAGGGGAGAAGAACGCTACGTACCACGAGATACCGTTCCCCACCGCCTTCTTCGACGCAATTGACGACACTCTTACCCTTCCCTCGTCCGCTACTTAGCGCGCCGTGCAGAGCCCGCGCTCCACCTGCATTCTCCAAGACCTCTCCGCCCGCCAAACCCTCGACACCACCCGATGTCGCCACAGTCTTCCGGGGCCACGTAGCCGCCTTCCCCCTCACAGCTCCCCCTACTGCCGCAGCAAGACCCTCCTCGTCCTCCCCGAACCCTTTCCCGACAAAAGCCCTCAACAAGCTCGTCTTCCCGCTCCCTGCCGCGCCCAAGACGTAGGCGAGGAAAACATTCCGTTCGACTGGAGTGCCTTTCCGACGTGAAGGTCGGCGAGGTTTGGTTACTTGCAGGGCGGATGTGGTGGGTATGAGTTGGTAGGAAGGTGAAAAGTCGGGGGCTGATGTGGATGAGGTGGAAGAGAAGGGGTTGCGGCGCGAAGGGGTAGATGCGGAGGGTGAAGGTGTGGGAGGATAGGAGGAGGAGGAAAAAGAGGAGGAGGCCGAAGAGTGAGGGTAGCCAAGGTAGGCGAGGTATGACAGGGTGACGCGCGATTCGAGCAGTGTAGTCATTCTGCGAATGCGAGAAGTGAGCGTCTGCCTCCGAGAATTCGAAAGCTGATCCATGCGTGAAGCCGGAGCCAGCTAAAGACACCGGACAACGCCGACTCACGACCACTGCGCCAACCACCCCTGCAGCGTGACCGCCCCTTCAGGCGTCGTCAAGGTCGTCTCCGGGAACCCTCCCGCGACCCAAGGGTTGCCCGGGCTAGTCGAGAACAGGTTGTCGAGTTCCGAGGGCGAGAGCGCGCCGTCGCGGTCTTGGTCGAAGAGCTCGAAGATGTCGGTGAAGAATTGGTAGCCGCGAGGTGAAAGCTCCGCGGTACAGTCGCTGGGGATGTCGAAGCTGCGATACGCAACATGTGAGTGCTTCGAGACGTCGAAGGAGAGGGAAGGCGGATGCACCGAGGGTACAGAAACTCTTCCCGCAGCATCAGGTCCTCGCCGTACCCGAAGCACCTAAGCGCCTTCCACGTCGTCTCGAGCCGCCCCTTCTGGATGAAGTACGTGTGCAGCGCAAGCCAGCCCTCCTCGTTCAGCCCGCCCTCCTCAACTCCGCTTCCGTCCGTCATCTCATCGACAACCTCCTTGACACCTTCGATCTCCCTACTCTGCAGCGGGGCACCAAAGACGAGGCGCTGGAAATCATTCAGCTCGTCGGGCGAGAGGAGGCCGTCCTTGTCTGCGTCAACGAGGCGGAAGATGCGGGAGAGGGCGGCGACGGCGGCGGGTTTAAGGGTGTGCTGGCGGGTGTCGTAGAGCGGTGCAGTGGGATGGAGGACGGCGTTCTGAGCGAAAAAGAAGACCTCCGAGATATTAAGCGGGAGGAGGGCGGAGCACTCGACGCAGGTCTGCAGTACAAAAGAGGTGTCAGCGTCAAGTCGAGGAATTGGCGCGTTCAGCCGACGCACCTCGACTTCCTTGTACTCCTGCATGATCGGGACGATCTCTGCAGGGGTCAAGGCCGCGTTCAGCAAGCCGGTCCTGGACGAGCGTTTCGCGCGACAGCGACAGCGAGCGGGCTTGCGTCTCACCGTCCTCCAACGCCTGATTCGTCACCTGCCCTTCTCGCAAGTCAATCTTGTTGCCGATGAGGATGACCGGGACATTGACGCCAAGCGAGCGAATCGTCGGCAGCCAGTAGGTCGGGACACGGTCGAACGAGTTGGGGTTGTCGATGGAGTCTGTGCATCGACGAACAAAGCCTCAGCATGTCAGTATGAGTGGGAAGTGATAATGCAAGCTAGGCAGCGCGAATCTCACAGACGATAGCGACGACGTGCGCTTTCCGGATCTCGTTGACGAGGTGGCTCCTATCTTCCGGTCGGGCTGTGGTGCGTCAAAAGCAGCCACGAGAAGTGTCAGTTCACTAAGTACAGCGACCGACACCGACCTCTCGAGCGATGCCGAGGGCCAAGCGCAAAGCACTCACGCGAAGTGTCGATAATGACGGTGGTTACGTTGTGACCGGGCGTGACGGCGGGCGGGATGGTGACTTCGGGGAGGACTGTCCGTGGCGCCAAGCGGACAAAAGACTCTCTGCGAGCGGTGGAAGCGGTCGAGAGGGGTGTTGGCGAAGTGGGGGAGTGCGCGACGAGGAGGAAAGGTCAGCGCGCACTTGTTCCGCCTGTCACCGCATTCATACATTTGAAGGTGAGTGATCACGCACTTGATCAAGGCTGAGATGATGGAGCTCTTGCCGACGCCCTCATCGCCGACCAGGCAAACCCTCACGTCCCGCATCGCAGCTTGTTCCGGCGATCAAGACGGGTTAGGAACAGTGTGTATAGCCGTGTAGCGGTCGGCAAGGAGCCCAAGCAAGCAAATCTGAGCGGTGAGCGGTCGAGGTCGAGTCCAAGCAGGTTCCTCTTCATCGCTCTCGCTCCTCACACACGCTGAGCCTCGCTTAGACGGGTTGTGGACCAGCTTGCTCCCACTCGAACAAACCCCAAAACCCACCTGAGCCGCTCTATACAAGCCCGCCTCTTTCGCCCACTCCCTCAACCCCTTCGCCGCCTCTCATCAAAACAGCTCTTCACACCGCTCGCGACACCTTACGGGCCCCGACTATGCCTCAGTCATTCAAGTCCAAGCTTCCCGCGAATGCCCACAAGGCCAAGTCTTCGACGCAGAAGAAGTCTCAGCCCAAGGACCCGAAGAAGGGCGGTGAGTGCCCTTCGTCTCGCTCTAGCGCCGCTTCTTGGATACTGACTGACCGTGCATGTCCGTTATACAGCCCGGACGATCCCTCCGAAGAAAGCCAACCTAGTTACGAAACAACAAGTCCACCGAGTACGCTCCTGCCTCCTTCTCCCGTTTCCTAAATGCTCATACTGCTTCGTCTCTCCGTGTGCGCAGAGGACCACCTCCTCTCACGCCTCGGCTCTCGAGAAAGAGATTGCCGCGCAGGCTATGAGTCATGGGAAGTTGACGATTATGCGGAAGGCGGCAGAGGAGGTCAAGGCGAGGGAGGAGAAGGCGAAGAAGTGAGGCGCCGACGACCTCCTTGTCGATGGCAGTGTTGGAGAGGGAGAATTGGTGTTGTACAGTAGCTAGACGGCTCTTCTGCGACCTTAGTCTTCCCTTGTTGTTTTTTTCTCCTTCGCTGCATTCGCATCTCCCTCTTGTCTTCTCCGTTCCTCCCAGGCGAGTCAACGAGATAATGCGATGGATGCAAGCAGACATGATCTAGATCGTGATACAGAAGATCTAGCTGGCGAAGGGAGGACTGAACCCATGCAGCCTATACCCAGTGCCTTACTTACCCAGAAACCCTGAAGATTGGTAATCCAATTATCCCGGAACCCATCTAACCCGATGAGATACTCTAGAAGACCGGCTGAGAACACGCGACGCCTGGAGAGGAGGAAGGTGGTGGGCAGCCGGTAAGGCGGTAGAAATGTTGGACGACGAGGAGGGCGTTGGATTGGTCTGCGGCGGAGTTGGGTACCCAGGGGTAGTAGAGCCTGTGAGGACCAAGGACCACCGAAAACCGCAAGACTGGCGCAGAATCGAGGAAGAGGCGGTCAGGCGGGAGAAACGGAACGCACGAATACCCATCGCTGTGCGTAACATAGTTGCAGCACTGTGCATCATGTCCAAACACCGACCACATCATCGAATCGAGGTAGGACCCGCTCTGCTCGATCGCGCTGAGATAGGTCGGAAGCGAGACGCCTCCTCGAGCGGCGGTCCAGTCGAATTCACCTGCCGGTCGAGTGCGTCAGTATCGTAGAGGATGGGGAAAGGGAGGGGAGGGTCGAACCGATCAAGAGGCCCTTCTTCGCCGCCGAAGCGATCCCAAGTTCTTTCGAGAAGATATCCGCCTTGCGAGGGTACTGCGCGCAACTACCACGTCAACACACTGCGAGCAAGGCAGGAGTTGGGCGAGGACACACACTGAATAGTCGGAAACGATGTCTATGCCGGCGACGTTAAGGCCGGCGGGGAGTGGCGCCGGTTGTATCTGCGCGACGTCGATGTTGGTCATTGGCATACAAACTTTCGAGGGACGCTTGTCGCACAGTTCCAGATGCCGTTGGTGCCTCTGTACCGACGGAGAATCCGCGTTCAGCTCTCGCACCCTGCGAAGCGAAAGACTCGAGAGAATCCGAACTCACCGTCAATAATCAGATGATTCCCATTTACCGCCTTGATAGCGCTGACAATCGCCGAAGTCCACGACGCAGGCGGTCGCATCTCGGCATACATGTATCCTGTCCCACTCACAACCCATCAGCCTCGCCCCGCGTGGAGAAGGGGAGTAACGCACCACCGAGCTCATTACCTGTCTCCCAGGCGAGGATCGTAGGATCGTCTGCGTAGCGCTTCCTGTTGTAGACGTTCGTGTGCTGGAGGAACTTGGTGATGTACGCTTTCGCAAGAGCACAAACGCGGTCAGCAAGATACGTCGCGTGAGAATGGGGTTGGAGAAGAGCGCACTTTGTAGATGTTGATCGTGTTGGTGTCGGTGTAGAAAGCGACGCCTTTGCTGGCTGCTGAGACGCCGGAGAAGCCAAGGATGGAGTATTCGCCGCCGTGTTGCGACCGGAAGCATCGTCAAGAGAGCTCGTTGACATGCCACGTCGAGAGCGACGCGCGTAATAATTGCTGAAGGGCAGGAAGGTCAGCTACGGAGCGGCAGAGGGAGGGAGAGAGGGTCAGACGCGCAAGTTGTGCTTGAGGGGCAGGACCACCCTCAATCCATACTGTCCCGCAGCATAGATCACATAGTCCCTGATATCCCACTGCTCTCTCCAATCATCAGCGTTCACCCAGGGGGGGGGGGGCGTTAAGATCGACACCGCACCGCAACATCCTGCAAGTTACCATTAGATAACTCCAGGTTGTAAGGGTTGTTCGAGCCGACGGAGACGCCGCAGGACATTAGACAGACAGTGTTGGCGCCCATGGCGACGGCGATGGCGAGGGATTCGCGGACTCGCTGCGGGATAGAGGGAGTCAGGGAAGCGTTCGGAGAGGAAAGGGCGAGAGGTAGGGGACGCACGCCCTTGTCAGTCCAGTACCGCCATGCAAGTCGCGAGTTCTCGTCCTGGCACTGCGCGAAGAGCGGAGAAGCTCAGCGGAACTGCCTCGACAAAGACCGGAGCTCCGTTTGAGCGAGGGAGACGGCGCAGATGTCGCGCATCAACGAGTCGAACGCACCAGCCAGTAGATGTTCGGTCCAGCAATCCGGAAGTTTCCGCCGTTGAGCGTGAGCTGCTGTCGGCTGCGCTTGACGAAAGTCGTAGGTTTCGGGAAAGTTCCTGCAGCGAGGCGGAGAACAGTTCAGCCGCGAGTTCCGATTCTCGTAGTGCGCGGCATACGACATGAACGCGGAACGCGAGTGGCAGCTGCTGAAGATGCCGCCGCCTTGCTCGACGAAACCCACTGGACTAACGGCAGCCGCACGGTCGACCGCTTCTCGAGGTCGACGACGAACCTCCTTGCTTGCGGTCCTCCAGGCCAGGCGAGGGTCGCGTCGATGCAGAGCAGGAGAACAAACGAGAGACGGACGAGCGACAGCATCCTTGGCCCGACCTTGCGGGACCACTCCTCCTGTTACCAGGACACAAGCGAAAAAGCGGGAAACGAGCGTTAGCCTGCGTGAAGGAGTACGGAGGGAACAAAGAAGCATGCGCAGCGTGCATTGCAGCTGGGTCGTTCGCAATCGCGGTCGAGCTGAATCGTCTGGCCGGACTTCCACCGCGAGCGATGTTTGCTCAATCGACGAGGTCGAGAACGAGCAGCGTGTGGAGAGTAACTCAAGGGGACTGGGCGACGACTGCGAGAGCCGGGCACAGACAGCGATCCAGCCACGCACGGCGCAGCAACCCAGCCAACGAAGCGGGAGCGCATTAGCGATCGGGAGCGAGCGAGCGAGAGACGAGGAGATGGAGGAGGAGAGGGTCGAGCTGAGTGGGTGGCGGGTGCTATCAGGGTGGTCAGTCAACGATGAGTATGACGCTGAGCAGACAGTTGCGAAGGGCGAGCGGGAGTGGCAACGAGGAAGCGACGCGGACTGAAAATGCAGTTGATGCGGAATGGACATACTGAGAGGCTACATAGACGACACGCACATCCTCTAGGACACACACAAAGAGTGATAAAGGAACATCCGCGAACAAACGGGCTAATTAAGCGACCGGCCGAGTAACATCCTCGCCTTCTCGTCATCGTCCATCTCGACCGTCTGCTTTCTCAAGGGATTGTGGTGCGGATAGCTGATGGACTGGCGCGAGGGAGTCGACATGGAGCGGGCGGGCTGAGTCATGCTCGAGGGACGGCGACGGGTCGAGCCGAGCGGCATGTAGGGCGACAAGTCGAAGCGGGAGGAGGGGGTTTCGTTCGTAGAGAAGGAGCTGGCCGAAAGCTGTTGACAGCAGGCGCGTCAGCGCGCTACCTCACAGGCGGGAGAGACTGTCGACTCACATCACCGCTACTCTGGGTCGACTCGCGCTCGACACCTTCACCCGCTCGTTCCTTCTCGCCGATCTCCTCCTCGTCAAAGCTCTCCGGCTCCTCCACGAGTGGTCCAATACCTCCATGACCTCCACCACTCTCATCCCTCGCCGCTCTCGCCTGCGCAATAGCCTGCGGGTACTCGCCGTCGTCCGTGTATTCGACATTCGGGTCGATCAGCTCAGTTGCTGCAACGTCGAAGGGAAGAGAGGAGTCGGCGATGTTGTCCCCTTCGTCGTCGTCGGACGAGGACGAGTCATGCGCTGTGACGGTGGCGAAGCGGCTGGACGAGGTTGCGGCGGGTTCGCGGACGGCGGGAGTGCCGAGAAGAGGGTCATCGTGTCTAAGCGGTGGGGAGCGCTCGTGAAGCGGGACAGACGAGTTCGTCGCAGCGAACGTCGATGCGCGAGCCTTGACGAGTCGCATGCGGTTCCGAATCGACGCCTGGACAGCCTGCTTGGCCGCGGACCTCGCCTCCGCCATCGGCAAACGGCGGTGTGTCTTGGAGAGAAGCTGGCCAATCAGCTGGCCCTTCTGCTGCCAGACGCTGCGGATCATGTCCCGCTTGATCTCGTTGAGCATGTCGAGGAAGGACCATGTCTTGGAGCGGTACTGGATGAGCGGCGTCGTGTACGTGATGTTGTATATGTTTGGCAGACTCGACTTGTCCTCCTTCTCGCTCTACGCGACGTCCCAGAGTCAGCATGGACCTTCTTCAGAGCTCGGAGAGACCGAACGCACCCGGTAAGTGAGGCAAAGCACCGTCGAGGAGACCTCGACAAAGATGAACGTCCTGTTCGTCGCCGCCCTACGCCTCATCTCGTCCGCATCGAGCCCTTCCTCGCGGTCCTCGTTGATCAGCGCTTCGGTCGAGATCGCTTTGCGGACTCGAGTCTCAACGCTGCGGATCGAAGCGCTCGAGGAGGTGAGCGGCAGATTGGCGTTGCTGCTTGACTGGCTCGGGCGAGGAAGAGCGAGAGACTCGGCAGAATGGCTTGCCCCCGAGTTGGAAGCCGGAAGTGAAAGTCGAGATCCGTTGCGGGATGAGGGCGTGTCGTCTCCTCCGTCACCCGACTTCTGCTGCCGCTCGGCAAAAAGGTAGTCAAGGATTTTGAGGCCGACGCGATGCTCGAGCTGAAGCTTGATCGGATGAAGGTGCAGCTCGAACCGCTCGATGATGGCGATCCCGCCGACGGGCGCATGCGTGTTCCACAGCGCGGCGGCGAAGACGTCGACCTTGGCGAGCTGGTTCTCGTCGCTGCAGCCCTCGACTTTGGCAACGATCTCGGCAAAGACCTGTTCAGGGCTGCTGTTGAGCGCGCGCAGGTCCTTGATGATCATGCGGTTCGAGGCGGACCCGTCCTGCTTCGAAGCCCAGGAGAATTCGGCGCCGATGACGGAGAACTTGGCAAGCGGGAGGTCGCTCTTGTCGAGCATGTGCCAGGTGAGCTCGGCGGCGTGCGCCTCGAGCTGCAAGCCGGCCCGCTTGCTCGTAGTCTTCGGACCATTCGAGTCTTGCGCGCGTGTGAACGCTTCGACAACGAGACTGAGCTCGTTCGACGCCTTGAATAGCTCGGCGCGGCTCATGAAGAGTTCGAGGCGGCCTTCGTCGTCGAGCTCGTCGAGATGGATCTGGTACTCCTGACCCAGACTGCCGAAGCGCCGAAGTCTTTGCTGGAGACTCGACACCGTGTCGATGAGCGTGCGGAGGTTGGAGAAGTCGCGCGTGAAGACGAGCGCCTCGATGTCGCGGCTGCGCGACTTGCGAGCCGGGTCGCTGTAGAGCACGAGGTTCGTGACGACATTGTAGACTGCTGCAAAGTGTGCCGGATTCGCCGACAGGGTGAACTTGTCGGCTTCGAACGAGATGCGGTCTGTCGAGGTGTGGAAGTGGCTTTCAAGCTGCGACGAGCCGGGACCGAGGCCACCGTCGTCAAAGTCGCGCTTCGAGCTGAGCCGGAGCTGGTTGAACTTGTCGTATCGGAGGGCGGCCGACGTGCGGGCGACGACGCGATCGAAGCCCCATGGTTCGACTCGCAGGTCGATGAGCGTCTCGAGGGGGACAAATGCCTGCAAGAGACGGCGGTCGCGGCGGAGGAGTTGCTGTCGCGGGTAGAAGATTTGCATGCCGTCAAGGCGGGCGAACGTCTGGTGCAGGACCTCCGAGTTGACGGGGTCCTCGGGTATGCGGCTGTCGACAATCTGGAAGACCTTGACCTGCGCTCGGAAGGCGGTGAAGATGAGTGTCGACTTGTCGTCGACGTCGCTCTGCAGCGAGATCTGCGGCTTGATGAACATGCAAAGGTGGCCGGAGTTGGCGTCGAAAACGTCGGGGAGACCGGCGGCTGCAAGGTACGGATCCGTCTCGAGGTGGTCACGGAAGTGGTTGCGCCCGTCATCCTGCTCCTCGTTCGTCGCCCAGAAGTCGCCCTCGCGCTTGGAGAGCTCCTCGAGCAGCTTGTTCGCCAGCTCCGAGTCATGCCACGCGCCGCTGCGCTTCTGCGACGACCCGCCAGTCCGCGTCGACTTGCGCCTTGACCAGTCGCGCCGATGCTTCTTCTCGTGCTTCTCGGCAAGGTCGCGGATGAAGCGCAGGACCGAGGCGGAGGCGTAGTAGACGAACCCTTTGCGATCGCGCGACGAGTAGTAGTACTTGAGGAGCAGGTCGCGTATGGCGTTTGAGACCTGGCACGTCGGATTGTGGATCATGTAGCGGTTCTCCCACTGGCCCCACTCCTCGTAGAGGCTATTCGTGAGGTGCGGCAAGGCGCCAGCGTCGGCCGAATCTTCCTCGGCGTTCGTGGGCGTCGCTGGAGTCGGCGGGCCTCGGCCGTGCTGATTCCTCGCCGACGAAGTGTCGAAGTCGGGGTGAGCGTTCTCGCGAACCTGCGCGAGGCGTTCCATGATGCGGTGGACGGCGCGGATACGGAGCTCGAGCTCGGCAGACAGGTCGTCGTCGTCGGTGTCGGCGAGCTGCGCATGAGACCGGTCAGCCTTGGGGGCTTCTCAAAGTAAGGGTTTGACGCACCTGGCTCTCGAGTTCGACCAGCCGCATTTGCGCTTCCTTGATCTGCACCGTGATGGTGTCTGTTCGTGCAAGTGTTAGTCTTACAGCACGCGGTAGCGTAAGGGGCGCCACGCACCTGTCGCGCAGCCCATCAAACAAGTGTGCGACTTTTCATCGCCGAACTTGGTCTTGGGCTTCTCGGGGGGCGAGTCGGAGGTGCCATTCGACGAGCCATTCTCCTCAGGCCAGTCCTTGGACATAGTCGCATCTTTGTGGCGGTAGTAGGTGAAGCGCGGGCAGACGATGAACGGCATGATCCGCATGCGTGGCTCCTCCTCAACAGGCATCGTGTAGATCGAGTCGTGATAATCGTTCAGATTAACCCAGTCGTGGTCGTCCTCCGACAGCACGAAGTCGTCGTACGTTGGCGCCGGCGAGACGTCGTCTTCGGGATCGATGTCGGGCGGGGCAAGCTCTGCCTTCTCCGGCTCGCGGAAGATGGCGGTGATGGTGCGCAAGTCGAGCGAGTCAAGGTCGACTTCGGCCATGTAAAAGACCTTGTGCGTAACCGTTTTGGTCTCGGACATCTCGGGGCGGCGAATAACCATTTCCTGCGCGCGCTGGTGCAGGTCGACGTTGAACCTGCCAATCTTCGCCTTGATGCCCAGTACGGTCGTCTCGCCGCGAGCCCAATCCTGCCAGTTGTCTTGCCGGTAGGTGTGCGAGATGAAAAGCGGCGCGAGGGAGAAGCGGTACTTGATGGTGGCCGTGTGCCGGCCGAACTTGGGCGACGGCGCCTGCGCCGACGGGAAGAGCTTGCCCTGCCGAATTGGCAGCGACATGGAGCTGTCGAAGAGCTTCCACCAGCGGATAAAGTGCGTCATGGCGTTCGGCGTGAAGTGGAAGCTGTTGTAGCCGTGTTCGCCCGAGTAGTCAACGGTGCCGTCCGACGACATCGAGTTCTTGCGGTTCGGCAGAGAGAGATTCGCCGGCGATGTGAGCGAAAGAGAGAAGTGGACAAAGTCGGAGCGAAAGCCGGCGAACGAGTCGTCGACCTGGAGGGACGGCGGTCAGCGGTCGGGTCGAGATGCACAACGAGCAGGGAGACGCACCTCGCCGTCCAGCCCGATGGCGGCAGACGTCTTCGTGTGGACCTTCCAATGTGGACGGAAGTCGAACATGCGGCACAGTCGATGGGACGGGGCGAGTCCACAACAGCCGGCCTTCTCGCAGCTCTTGTCGCGGCAAGCGCGCTCGAGCACGACGCCCATGCCCCATCGGACGCCGTTGATGCACTTGGCGCAGACCTTGATCCAGTACGACGCCTCGTCTTCGTCAGCCGTGACGGTGCTCGCTGCGTCGTACTCGTCGCCGCCGACGGTCGAAGGGGCGTAAGCCGAGCCATCCGCGGGCGTCTCGCCGTCAGAGTCGCGAGTTGAGAGGCCGGTCGCTGCTGTGTCGACGTACTCTAGCAAGTTGGGAATGCCGAGTACGTATTCGTCGCTGAGAATCTGGAGGAACTCGCCGTCCGGGTTGTCGAGGCCGATGCGGAACTGGACGTCGCCCTTCCATGCCTTGGCGAAGCCAGCACCGAAACCTGTAAGCGCGTACGGGTCGCGCGAGCCCTTGAGGTGGAACAGGACGGCAGCCGCCTTGCCGGGGAAAAGGAGCTGGACCCGCCAGTGAACTTGCAGGCGGATCTTGTCCCAGAAGCCGATGCGCTCTGACGGGTCTGGAGATGCCTTCGAGAGTGTGTCGACGACTCGAGCGACGTCCTGGATGGCGGGCTGGATCGAGTTGCCCCAGCCGATGCGGGTAGGCTCCGAGGCGTGAATTTTAACGACCGGCATGGCGTACGTCTTGACAGGCATGGCGGAGCGAGGAACGACAATTGTGTACGGCGCGCCCATTCCCTGGAATACGTGCGCTGGGATGACAGCGCAGGGCACTCGTCGTATTGCCTCGTAACCGCTGATCTCCTCAGCGATGACCAAGTCCGACTCGCACCGCCAGCTCGGGACGTCGCGCCTGCCGCTGCGAGGGACATGTAAGAGCGGAAGAGGATAGTCGCGGATCTGGAAGCGGGCCTCCTCCATCTTCCAGGAGAAGTGCAGCGGGACGAGGAGGGTGAACTTGGTGTCGCGGGGAAGACCCTTGCCGACGTCGTGCAGAAAGTCGTGCAGACCGTCTTCGCCAAAGGTGGGCTTCGTGATGACGAAGCTGAGGCCATGGAACGTGGCGCGAGCGACCGGCGCCGACCGGCTGACCGCGACGAGATCAATTGGTAGGTTCGCCGTCGCCCTCGAGGAGCGATCCTTCGGGCCGTACAGTCGACGGGCGAGCGTCTCTTCGCGGCGTGCCTGCTCTGCGGCCGCATTGCGGATACGCCGTACCCAGTGCGACGAGTTGTACGCGAGGAGGTCACGCTGCGCCTCGTCGATGCCGATCGTGTGCCGAGCGTTGACCTTCGACTTCGCGCGAGACGAAAAGCGGGTGCCCAAGCCCTCGGTATCCCCGCGCTCATCTTCGTGTTCCCCGTCGTCCGCCTCAGCGCGCCGAATCGCCTCGACCTTGGCATCGAATGCCGCCTGCCGCTCAAGTCGCGAGTTCTGCTCGTCTTTTCCGGCACGCCAGATGATATTGAGCTTCGTCTCGAACGGGTCGTCCTGCATCTCGACGGCGAAGAGACCGACGCGAAGCTCGATCTGCGGAAGGCGTTTCGGTCCTTCGGGACGAGGCTCGATGACGAAGCCATGTCCACCCTTGACGTGCTCGTACACGAGTTGCTTCGTCGCCTTGACGAGCGAGACAGCGTTGTCGACGATGCGGGAGAAGATGTAGCGAAAGGGGATACGGAGGCGAGCCGTCTCCGAGCTCAGCGAGATGACGAAGAGATGGCTGCCCTGGTTATCGGGCTCGGGTCGCAGGCGAAACTGACTGCCTCGCAGGCGGATGATGTCCTCCCATTTGCCCGGCACGGTCGGACTCTGCCCGGCCAGCATCGCCTTCTCCCAGTCGACTGCGAGACCGCTCGTCTTTTCGAAGCGCAGGTTGATCTTGCGCAGGTTGACGAAGAGGTGCGTGTCGTGCGGAAGCGTCGGAAACATGTGCAAGTCGCCGATCTCGCCTTTGAGCTGAATCAGGGGCGAAGGTCGCTTAGGCGGCGCAGGAAAAGCTGGGAGGACGTCGGCGGAGACGCCGGGCGGAGAATGGACGGAGGGTCGAAGGACGCGCAAGGAGGATATGGCGACCAGGCAGAGGTAGATGCTGAAGAGCTCGAGGCGGAGGTTGATGGTCTCGGATGCGAACGACACGATGAACTCATCGAGCGGCGAATTTGACGTTGACTCCGAGGGGGCCGCGCGCTGGCACCGCAACCGCATGGCGAGATGCGGAACGACGATGAGGCCCTTGCCGAGCTCTTTCTCCTCGACAGTCGTAGTAACCAACGGGCTGAAGCGAGGTGGCACAATTCTCTTCCGCCGTCCCGTCAAGTCGGCCAGGTCCGCGCGTCCACGCAGCTCCCATCCGTCGTCTCCCTCTTCGCCTTGCCCGTCCCCTCGAGCCTGCGCGTACCGTTTGCGGCCACGACTCGCCCTCGCATCGACGACCGGGTCGACGCTGAGGTCGAGAACGCTGAACTTGGCGAGAGCGATGCGACTTGGCAGGTTGGACCCGCCGAGCGCTTTCGGCGCAGGGTTTGCGCACGCGTTCGCCTCGATCCGGATGTCCTCGGTGAGCTCGAGCGCGCTTCGTTCGGCGAACTGGCCGATCAAGCCGGGCTCGTGCTCGCTCTGCAGCAAGTACTGGAGGACGACGGGTCCTGAGTGCAGCGCGATGCCGCGACACGAGTGCGCATCCGCCTTCGGGTCCGTGCCGGCGATACGGAGGTCGAACGAGGCGAGAGCGATGTAGAGGTTTTGGTCGCTCGGCAAGATGTCGACGATGGGTTTGAAGCCGTCGCCAGCGGGATTGGCACGCTCGGCACCCTTTTTCTGCTTTGTCGAGGTCGCGGAAGCGGCTGCAGACATGGTCATCAGGTCGCGTAGGCAACTCATAACGAGAGGCCGCCAGAGGTCGACCTCGATCGTCTCAAGGAGGATGCCGTGTTCGCCGCGGCAGGTGGAGAGGTCGAGGAGGGGAACGGACGCATCTGATTCCCCTCGAGGCTTCTCATCGCCGAGAATAGTGACGACCGAGTTCCACTCGAGCGGTCCGAAAGCGAGGACGTCGAGTCGGACCGGGTCTGATGGGAGCATAGGCAGTCGACCGTCTCGCCGATTCCAGCCATCGTTGCTCGCGCTCGAGTCGCTCGAGTCGCTCGAGTAGCCGTTCTCGTGCGCAAGGGAGTCGGAATTGCTGGCGAGGATGTAGACATTGAGGATGTCGGCGCTGAGGGAGAATCGCGTCTTGTACTCGAGGCCGAAGCGGTCCTGCAGGCGTTGAAGATCAGCCACCAGTTGCGTTGCACGATGTAGCGAATGCGCACCAGGTCCTTCGTCAGGTTCGGGATAGCTTTCAACGGCATGAGCTTGCGCTTGTGGTACTCCTGCGTCAACGGCGGAGGTGGCGGGACGCCAAACTCCTCCTCGAACGCCCTCGTCGGCCTGTCCTCGTGCCGTCCTCGACTCGTGCTTCGGCCTCGATCGTCGCCCTCCGCCACTCCTCGCTCGTCGTTCTCGTGCCCATCCTGCGTGCTCCGCCTCGACTTGGACGAGTTTCGACTCTCCTGCCTGCGATGTTTCGCAGCCCTTTTCGCGGCCCTCCGATCCGACTCGCTCCGCCTAACACTCCGATCGACATACTCGGTACCAAAGCTGACCTGTCCGTTCGGGATGCTGAGGCAGAGCAGTTCGGGCGCGGCCCAGTTGCGGAAGAAGGGGTCTGTCGGGTCGCCGTTTAATGTGGGCGAATCGAGTGGGTCGCGGTCTGCGGCGTGGGATGAGCGAGGAGCTTGGATGCGAAGCTCGATACCGCCCATCATGGCTGTGCCGACAATTCGTGGCAGGCCATGAACGAGATGCGCACTCTTCTCCGCCTCGTTCTGCTGGTCCCCGTCGAAGGCGGACGGGAACGTCGGCGAAGATGGTTGAGACGTCGCGGCCTTCCTCGGGCGAGCCTTGATGATCCTCAGCGCCGAATCGATCGTCTCAAACGGAGCATGTCCGCGAATCTCGCCGAGGGAGCCCTCGAGAACGACGATGGCGTCGTTGTGGTTCTGCGGGAGGTGCAGAAAGCAGGGAGGAGGGACGCTGTCGGTTGTCGGACAGGTCGTGCGGGAGAGGAAGGGCGGGTGCCAGGTCGAGATCACGTCGAGGCGGGACGGGCCGAGTGAGAGCGCCTTCGAGGCGTCAAGGAGCACTTCTTCCGCGACTTTAGGTGTCAGCTAGGAGAAAGGATGTCGGAATAGCTCGCTAGCTCACCCTCGCTCGCGTCCATCTTGATCCTTCCCTCGACTTCCCTCCACTCAGCTCCAACAATCCAAGCGACCTCCTCGCCCCTCCCAATCCACTCGCGATGATCACCCCTAACGTCATCGCTCATCCCACCAAGCTTGACATCGGCCCTCACATCCTGCACGGACAAAGCGAACGCAACCGTCTTCGGTAGAGGTACGGCGGAGCACGGCGAGGGAGCGGAGAGGATGTGCGAGGGAGTGGTGTAGTGGGCTGAAATGACGAAGGAGGGGACGGAGAGAAGGAGCGAGTCGAGGTAGGCGAGCGGGGAAGGTCGAGGTGGTGAACACTCGTCGAGGCGTTTCGGTAGCTGCTTCGTCGACTCCGGTCGCCTAAATGGTGGAGGCTTCGCCGCCTTCCTCTGCGCCATGAGCTCCGACACGGCATTCAACACCCGCTTCAACTCATGCACTCTGACATGCACGCCAGCCTGCTCCGCTCCTTCCTCTCCCTGCGCAGCCCGTCTCGCCTGCATTGAAGCCTTCCGTACCCGCCTCGCCAGTCCACCGCTACTCGAGCCCCTTCTTGTGCGCTCGCGAGCCTGCGCGTCTTCCTGGGCTGGCTCCGCCCCGCCGAACAGCACTTGAAGCTTCACGCCCCCTTCCTTCAGTGCCCAGCCTTCCCGCTGAAGAGGACTCGCTCGAAGGTGCTGCAGAGGTGCCTCGACGCGCACCACGAGCGGCGCACGCATCTCAAGCACCGGGAAAGGCTGCTTCCCATCCCCCTCCTGCGGCTTCGTAACCTCCGCAAGCCTAACGTTACTCAGCCTGATCCAAGCTTTAACTTGTTCAGCCCCTGCCGAACGAAGAGCGACCTCCCCGCCTAGGCAGAGCGTGCCGGAGAGGACTAGCGCGTCTTCGAGCGTTAGGGAGTTGATGTCGATGTGGAGTGCGAAGAGGACGAGGAGGGACGAGAGACGGGTGAGGAGAGCCGAGAAGCGGGAGGGATGAGGCGGAGGGGACAGCGGTCGTGGCGAGTCTGTTGAGGATAGTGGAGGAGGGGGATCCGGCTTCGACCGCGGCTGGACCACAGCATTCTTCTTGACGATCACCGTAACCCCCTCACACCTAACCACAAACCACGCTCGATCCTTTTCCCTATCCGTCTGCGTCTCGCCCACAACCCCCTGCCCTGCCCTCCTGCCCCTCCACCTCACACACCTAACCTTCTCGACCCTAACCTTCACACCATCTTTCTCCCAGCTTATTCCCGAGACGGACGAGAATGAGAAGCGGCCAATTCGGAGGTGGTGAGGGAGGACGAAGAGACGGAGGATGAGAGGGAGGACAAGTTGGAGAGCGAGGTAGGTCGCGATGAGGTAGACCACGAGGGTCGGGGTGAAAGTCACGAGGGTGGTAAGGCAAATCATGGCGTTCGCTCTGGCGTCGCGCAAGGCGAAAGGAGGGGTGGACAGCGGCCGAACTGGAAAGTGGAGCTGTGAGGGGGAGACGTTGGTGTCAATGGACGTCGACAGGTCGAGCGGCCCGCACGGTTAGCGCCCCGTGGTCCTTCAAAGTCGCTCACTTGATCCCGAGCCTAGTTGCGCTCCATCGTCGCGCGCGAGAGCAGCGAGTTGTCCTAGGAGGCAGTACGAGTGATCGAGCAGAGCTGGTTGCGCTCGGTCGCACGGTGTGACCTGGAATCGCGTCGCTGGACGTCGTGAATCCCAAGCAAGCAAGCGATCTAGCACGTCCAGGCCAGCGAAGGAGCGAGCCGAGTGAGAGGAAGCGGTCGTCGTTGAGCAGGGGGAAGCAAAACTTCGCTCACTGGGCTTGCAAGCAGTCATGCGAACAATCGAAGAGGAACTCACAGGCTTTCAGTGGAAGATGAGTGAGAGAAGGCAGCGGCGAAAATTGTCGAGCGGTGTTGCAAGACCCTCGCCGAGAGGCAGGTAGTGCGGGAGGAGTGCAGAGGCAGGACGGGAGTGCAGGGAGAGGGAGATAGTCGATAGTACACAGTGCGGCGAAGGAGGCGGGGAGTCTGTACAAGATGGTCGAGAGGACCGCTCTTTCCTCCCTTCTCGGCGAGTTCGGCAGTCGGTCGATGTGTGCGCGCGCTCAGAAGCCGGCGGGGACGATGCCTTGCGGTGCTTCACCTGCTTGAGGGGCGGGCTGGCCGGGGAAGGAGCCTGCGGGAGGGGCGCCGTACGGGTTCGCTCCGGGCTGCGGAAGGGAGGAGAGATGTCAGCACGGCCTCGCGACTGCTACAGTCTCGACACGTATCCCTCAGACCAGTGTGTGCACTTGTTTGCGAGAGCAGTACGAGCGTAGGCAAGCGCGGAGGAGAGCTCGGCACTCACCTGCGCGGCAAACTCCTTCTCCTGCTGCACAATGGCTGCCTCTCCCTCGATGCTCAACAGCAGAGGCAAGCCGACGAGCAGCGCGCTGGTAGTGACGATCCACGCCGCATTTCCCGCCTTTGCGACCGACCAGCTGAACCACCCCTTGGTCGAGCTCGCGGCGTCCGAGATGGCCGCGCGAGTCGAGGGCGAGACGATGTCCTTGAGGGCAGCGATGCGCTGTGCGAACGTCTCTTGCGAGGGGTCGTACGTGTCGAGCTGAAGGTCAGAGTCGGAGATGACAGAGTCGACGTCGGAGCCGGCGTCGGACGAGGCGGACGACCAAGCGTCGTCGGAGACTTCGGTAACGCGGACCCTATAGATTCATTCGTGCGCATCCAGCGGGCAGCAGAGGGGTGTCGTGCGATGGTGCGACGGCGGTGCGCGAAAGTTGGCGATGGCGAGCAGGGAGGGCAGGAGAGGCAAGTCGGGTGGTTCGAACTGGTCAGCGTGCATTCTGTGCAGTCTGCAAGCATGCTCGTGCTCACATTGTGGCTATAGGCGAGTCGGGTGAGGTTGGCGGCGGGTGAGACGATGAGGACGAGACTAGGGTCAATTGCAAGCTAAATACAACCGGATCTGTATTCAATCAAGATTACATACTGATCACAACCCGGTTCCTACTCTCGAATACAACTCTCTCTCTCTCTCTCTCCTTGACATCGCTCGTCACTCCCTCCCGCACGCTCGTGCTCGATTGCGGAGCTTGCTGTGCTCGCAGCTAGGCTTGAGCTAGCTGGCACTCGCTCCACCGGCACCCGCATGCAGAATGTCGAGCTAAAGGAACTTGCCTCGCTCACGCCAAAGTACCGCGCTCATCTCGTCAAAGGTGAGTTTGTGGGCATACTCGAGTCGTGAGGATCTGGTATACATGAGCCTGTACCGGCTGGGCGGGCGGATGAAGCTACAGGAGGGCGGCGAGACGGTGGACAGACGCAGGCACTCTTCCAGGACCCCCTCAAACACAGGCTAAAGCCCCGAAGTCTCTCGTGCAAACACTGACACTGCTTTTTCATCACACAGCGGGCTACCTCACAGCTGCTGAAGTCCTCCTCTCCTCTCCTAGCGCCCTGACCCAACGCACCAAACTGCCGCCTACCGAAGTCCTCCACCTCTTGTCCGCAATCTCACACGCAGTGTGCTCGCTCCCTTCGACTATCGACAAGAGCGTTGCGCAGATTGTCGAAGAGGAGGAAAGAAAGGGGTCGAGAGCGGTGTTTACGACGGGAGATGAGGGGCTGGACTTGCTTCTCGGCGGCGGAATCCGAGTGGGCAGCTTGACAGAGCTCGCAGGGCAATCGTGCGTAACAAGTTTCCCTCGTGTAGTCTTTCGCTGCTGATGCATGGTAATACTGCGGCAGCTCCTCCGGCAAGACCAACCTGTGCCTCCAGCTCTGCGTCACAGTGCAGCTGCCCCCCTCGCAAGGCGGACTCGGCGGCGGCGCACTCTTCATCACCTCCGAAGGCAAAGTTCCCTCGACACGTTTGTTCGAGCTCGCCGAGCACTATTCCTCCCTCGACGAGACGAACGAGAATCATCGAACGGCTTGGGACTTTCTGGACAACATCCATACCGAGAAGGCTCCCGACATCGAGACGCTGTCCGCCGTCCTGTCATACCACGCCCCAGCAACAATCGAGCGCGTCGCTACCGCCTCCCGTTCTTCCTCTTCCGCCTCCTCCGCTCGCCCTGGCACCTTCGCAGAACCACCTGGCCGTTCTCCGCCCAGTCCTCCCCTCCCAGTTCGCCTCCTGATCCTCGACTCCATCGCCGCCCCCTTCCGCGCCGAAACCGAAACAGGTACGCTCGGGTTCGCGAACCGCGCGAAAGAGTTTGCCCAGCTCGGGGACACGTTGAAGCGGCTTGCGAACGTGTATGGGGTGGCGGTGGTGGTTGTGAATCAGGTGACGGATGTTTGGGCGGGGAGGGAAGGGAGAGGGGCGCGAATTAGACCTGAGGCGTTCGCGGGCGAGAACGGCGGAACGGGTGGGACAGGCTACCTCTTTCGCACGTCGAGGACCAGCTCTTCTCATACGAGTACCTCAACCAGCTCCTCCTCCTCGTCAATCGGCGCGCCTCCACCGCCTCACACTCAATACTCCTTCCCCTCTCTGCTCTACTCGCGCTTCCAATCCCCTCACTTCCTCGGCCCCTCGTCCTCGCTCACTCACCCCTTCCTCCCCCTGCCATTCATCCCGTCCGGCCCACCAGTCTCCGCAGCCCTCGGACACGCCTGGTCCAACATTCCCAATACCAGGCTATTGTGCCTCGTAAAGCGGGATGCGGGAGGTAGGGGTGGAGGGAGGACGAGGAGGTGTATATGCGTTGTGTGGAGTCCGTATGCTCCAAGGGGAGTCGTGGAGTATGAAGTCAGGCCGGGAGAGGGCGTGAAGAGTGTGGGAGAAGTGAGGGTCAGGGCAGTCGGGCGGCCGCCGGCTTGGATGCGAGGCGTGGGTGATGGAGGTATTGCGCAGGAAGGAGCGGCGGAGATGGACGTCGCGGACGAGGAGGATGGGTTGTGGGGGACGAACGGGACGCTCGATGGGCAAGTTGCGTGGGAAGCGCTCAATCAGACGGCGAGACAGGCGCAGGCGGAAATGTCAGAGTTGGGTGCTACGCAGGCGCAGGACGTCGAGGTGAAGGATCAGGCGGAGAAGGCAGATGTCGTTTCATGAGTTGTTGTTGTACCGGTACCTGCCCTTCTTTTTAGTTCCCCTTGCTTGTCGTTGTACTAGCCGCATCGTCTCGCACCTGACAAAGCTCGTGGAAAAAGCGGTACAAAGTGCAAAAGCGGAGAAGAACGAACTACTGAACATCGAAGGGAGAGCAAAACGACAGTAAACACGGAGAAGGACGCCCTGTACACGCCCCATGCACGGCTGCTCTATCCGCCCCGCTCACAGGATCACACACCCGCAGCATCCGCCTCCCTCACCACTATTCCGCCTCCTCGACCCAGTTCTCAGATCCTTCCCATGCCCACCATCGTCTCCGAGCCCGCCTCCGCCACCTCCGTGGTGTCCGCCGCCGCCAGAGGAAGGATTTGCGCGCACGAGCATCGCAGCGCGCGTCGCGGCTTCGAAGGTCTCGTCGACGCCTTCGTTGAGCAGGGCGGAGCATTCGTGGTACGAGCGAGCGCCGATGGATTGTGCCATCGCTTGTCCCTGTGCGTGTTTGATCGATAAGAGCGATCAGTCAGTCTGCATAGGAAGTAGCAGAATGGAGTTGGAGCAAATCCTGGCGCACCTGCTCAGTTGTAACGAACCTTCCCCTCTCGCCCGCCCCATCCCGCATCGCCTCGTCCCTCAAGTCTCTCTTGCACCCAACAAGCAACACGGGGATGTTGGGGCCACACAACTCGCGCACCTCCTCAATCCACTTGACCGAGACGTTGTCGAGAGAGTCGGGCGTGTCGAGTGAGAAGGCGATGAGGATGACATGCGATTTCGAGTAGGATAGAGGGCGGAGGCGCTGCGACAGGGCGTGTTTAGCATGCGGAAAAATTTCGGAGAGCGACAACGCAAACCTCGTAATCTTCTTGACCCCTGCGTGCGAAAGGAGGGTCAGTTCGTCGCGCCTCTGTAGAACGAAGCGGGAACGCGCACGCAGTATCCCAGAGAGCCAGCTGTACCGCCTTCCCGTCGAGACGTACGTCTGCAACGTACGTCTCGAACACAGTCGGCAAGTAGGTTGTTGGGAACTCCCCCACAGCGAAGACCGACAGCAGACTGGTCTTGCCCGACGCACCGTCGCCGACAATGACGAGTTTGCGGCGGAATGCTCCGCCCTATTCAGTCGGGGTGGTCGACGGCGGAGGTCATTGTAGAATGAGGTTTTCGGGAACGAACGGAGCAGTGGCCGAATGGAGTCCGAGAGAAGGGCAAGAGGACGGGCGGGAATTCCGGGAGGAGAGCGACATTCGACGACTCATGCGAGGGGGAGAGCGTGGGTGTGTTCGGTCGTTGTCATAAGCAGTCAAACATCGTCGTCGGCATCGTTCGTCGTGCGTACGGCCGGCAAGTTCGTCGAGAGATAGGTTGCGAGAGGGAGGCGGTGCGGTGAGTGAAGGGTCGTCAGGCGAGGCGGGAGGACATGCAGGCAGTCAAACCGCGTCAGCACATTCGACCAATCCGATCCGTACCGTCCTACGTTCCGTTGCCCGTCCGCAAGCGAGTCCCAAAGGCATGGGGGTGGGGCATGGTGCGTGCGGTGAGGCTGCGAGCCGAATGAACCGCTGCGACGCACAGGTTGGTAGCTCATCCTTTCTCGACCAGTCTGTGCAGTCGCGCCAAGCTAACCCCCGAGCGACAGTGAGCGGACGAGGACGACCGTACTTCCGAGCCTCTCGCTGGACGTCGCGCGACTTCGCATGTGAAAGTGTGTGTCAAAGGTCACTTAGGACTCGTGAATCGTCGTTACAGATAGTCGGAACACAATCCCGTGCAATCCGCCGCTTCAGACAACCTCGTTCCGCAGCGCACTCTCCCTCTTCGGACTCCAGCGATGTTTCTGCAGCGTGTGGGCGTCCCGGATGACGGAGGGCGGTGCCGCGGTTGTGGACGCACGGACGAGCTTGTTAGGTTGGCGAGCGAAGGAAGGAGGGAGGGGAGCGGGCTTGGGCGGGAGAGTAGGCGGGGCGGATGAGATTCGAGGGGGGATGGGCGCGGGCTGGGGCGCGGGCTGGGACGCGGGCTGGAGGGTTAATGCCGACGACGGGCGGGGAGGGAAGGGCGGCGCGGGTACGAGAGGCGTTGCTGACGCCGCTCGACCAGCGAGGAGCGCGGGTTCAGGTGTACTGGTGAAAGTCGTCCAGCGCGATATGGGAGCCTGTTCCTCCTGCACCCGCGTCAGCGGCACGCCTCCTCGTCTTGCTCCGAACTCCCTCCCAGCCATCCCCTGTATGACCTGCTCCTCCTTCGCCTCCCTCACCTCCACCTTCCCGGCGCTAGACGCCGGCACCGTCGCCCCCTCCTCCCACAACAGCCCCGTCTGACTCGTATGGCTCCACCGTTTCGACAGCACCCTATTGTCGAGAAAGTCGCGGGGGAAGCCGTCGGGGTAGTCGCGCGAGTCGGCGTAGCGCGGGCTGTGCGCGAGACGCTTGACGATGTAGATCACTGTGAGGATGGAGAAGACGACTGCGCGAAGGAGCGGTTAGTACTGTGAAAGGGGGAGAGGGGAGACAGACGCACTGATGCCGATGATGACGAGGATGCCGACCGTGAAGAGGTGGTTCGAAGGCGAGAAGATGTTGCCGTTCGAGCTGTCCGACGCCGAGTTGGCCGATGCGGACGCTGACGACGTTGCGCTCGAAGACTGCAAGGCGGACGTGGCTGAGGAATTGGAGGCCGAGGCGCTGGCGCTTGAAGAGGCGGGAGCAGACGTGGCCGAGTCGGGACTACTGCTAGCCGTATCGGGCGTCGAGACGTCAGAAGACGCAACAGGGCGGTTCTTGAGTGGTACAGCTGCGGCAGTCGGGGTCGCTGCAGCGGGAAGGGGCGTATTGGCGTTCCGAACTGCTGAAGTCGCGGCGACCGGCACCGCGGGCACAGCATTGGCCGTACTCGGCTCGGCAATGACGAAACTCGGCGCCACTGCCTGTTCGGGCGTGTTGACTACTGCGGCGGTAGCGGCGACCGGCGCTACGACGGCTGGAGAGGCGGCGACCGCAGGGGCGACAACACTGGGAACGGGGGCTTGGCGCTTGGCTAGGTGTCGCGACCATGCGCGTCGTTCGTGTGCGTCGGCGAAGGGGAGGGAGTCCAGGGTGGAGCAGGCGGACGGTGAGGGTGCGGACGAGTATGCGGCCGATTTGGGGTTGAACGTGGGTGCGGCGCGGACGAGCGAACCAGCGCTGGCGAGTAGGAGGCAGGCGAGGAGGTCGCGATACATGGTCACTATCAATTTTGGATGACGGAACAGGCGGAAGGAAGGAGCTGCAAGGGCGGAGGGGTTAGCAGCCAGGCAAGACGAAGAAGGACGAGGCCGGCGCGCCGTCAGGCTCGGGTGAACGCGTTCGCAGAACGTCGAAAAGAATGCGCAAGCGCTGTGGGAGAAAGCAGAAGCCCGTCCTGCGGGGTACGAATCGAAGAAAGCCGAAAGAGGGACGGGGTGAGTGTCGAACGAGCGCAGCTGGGAGCGAGTGAACGGTAGGAACACAAGATGTGCCCGCTCGTTGCCTGTACGGTCAGACGCATCGCCCAGAACGAGCGTCGAGCATCACAGCGCGAGTTGAGCGAGATGGCTCGCCTCGAGGAGATGGCTTGATGAGGAGGAAGCCGTCCCTCGAGGGGGGTTGGCGGGTTATGGGAACTCCCCCCCTTGCCCATCGTGATCAATACCATCACTGCAGCATGTGAGCCCGCGTCGCCCGTCCCAAGTTGGCGAGATGGAGAGTCTGCGACCGGGGTCAGGACCCGGCGGAGATTAGGGAGAGGGTGTCGGTGTCGACGCTCGCCGATGGTGATGGAGATCTCTGTGAGCCCTTCATAGGTCTAGTAAACGGACGGAAGCAAGTTACAGCACGTTGAGCGAGTAGCGGTGTGAGCGCGGGCGAACCTCTCGCAGTCCCTCCCCTGCTCTCTTGCACGACACGCGAAAGCGGCCCGAAGACCTGGAACCATGCGACGCAACGCTTTCCGAGGCCGTTCTGTCGCTTGGCAGTCCTCGCACGCTTCTCTCGCTTCGCTTGAGACGGCACCGCTCGCATTCAGCAACCAGGCTACGCCGACGACGAGTCAACTCCCCTGGCATGATCCGCCCTCTCTGGCTTATTCCGCTCATTCAGCACCTTGGCCCAAAACTCGCGATCCACCTCGCAGAAGTGAGCCGGGATGAGCAGCGGGAGGCGGAGCTTTGGAACGAGGGGATTCGTCTTTGAGAGCGTGCCGAGGAGACCGCATAGGTGGTTGAAGTGTGCCTGCAAGGTAGCTCCGCTGTGCGTCCCTGCTCCCGGCCACGACGCAAACCCACGAACGAGGTTCTCCGGAGTCTGGTGTCTGAACGCCACAGTGAGGCTCTTGAGGCGACGAAGCGGCGAGAATGGCAGGTTATGCCCCCCGGACGCCTTCTCGATCCAATCTTCATGAGGTGCGCAGTGGTGGTAGTCAAGGATCAGTGAGGTGTGGGTAGGGGCGACGAGCTGGCAGAGGCCGGAAAGATGCTTGTCTTGAACGCAGAGAACTATGTGTGTGAGGCAATGGCGGGAAGACCGGTCAGGCCAGTGAGGGTGAAGGAGCTGGAAAAGTCGAAGTCGCCAAGCGCGAGTGTCTGCAAATCGGGGAGAGGGAAGAAGTTGGTTCCGCTGGAGTATCTTCGCTCGCCCCGCATGCCGACCCTGAAATCGCTCAGCCAGTCAAGGTTTTTCGGATTCGACATCCTGCCTGGTATGTCAAGTACATGGTGGAATGCGCTGCGGGCGGCGAAGGGAGGAGATCTGCCTTCGGGGCACGTCAAGGACACCGGCACCGCGAGGTGCTGTACTTGCGGCGCGACAGCCGTTAGGGCCCGGTCTAGAAGATTGTAGTGTGTGGGCTGAAGGAGAGGGCTGGCTCGCCACAATCCATGCGGTCTTCTAGCCTTGAGGCGGCGGACCAAAGCCACAAGTCGCGCCGAGGTGCTCAGTACCGCCAGGCAGCCAGTGCTGCTTGATGTCTGCTCCCAGAAGGGCGGTTCTCACCGACTGTCGTCGTTAAATCCACTCGTGTACCGGCCGTCGCCATCGCGCTCTTCGTGAGGCTGCTCGACATTGGCAAACTGCACCTCGATCCGCGCGTGCGCTCGCATGGAAGCCTTTTGAGACCCGAATGAGGCGAGCAAGGGCACAACGACGCTCGTCTGCTTCGAGGAAGCTGACGATGTGCTCGACGAGCTAGTGCCGGTAAGGCTTGCGGTGGTGGGTGGGGCCTTTGGCGCTTCTGGCGTTGCGATCGAGCCATACAATCTCAGACACAGCCGAACGCCCGAATAAAGCAGGGAGGAAGTCAGTGAAGGGGAGGAAAGCAGAGAAGGAGTCCGCGAATGAACGCAAGCTGGACGAGACTGCGATTCTGTGACTTGGTCCGGTTGCGCCCCTGGTTGACGTTGTTTTAGTGTCTGTTGGCGGGCCGTTCGTGATCTCCCAAAGCGTGCACCTTTACCAGGATTCTCTGTCGACAGGCGCTTGGGAAGGTCGACCAAAAAATTGCATTCTTCGCTACAGCACGCAAATACAGCGCTCGTCAGGCTCGTACATTGCTCCTGCTCACACTGCCAACGACTCTAGCTTCCTATCCACGCCCGGCGCGTCGTCCTCCAGAAAGAACGATCCTCATGTCGCGGCTTGACGGGAAAGAGGGGCGGTAGCAGAGGCTTCGGTACCACCGGATTAGTCTTTGGAAGTGTGCCAATACGTGCGCAAAGCCTTGAAGGAGCGGAAGCGTGGGAAGTTGGTCTCGCTGAAGTCCAGTCACAGCTTGTCAGCCAGCGTAACTACCTGTTCGCTGTTGTGGGTATGCGAGCGGATGAAAGGATTGCACGAAGGAGGACGGCGAAAAGGTTCCAACAGAAAGAGCGAGCCGGACGGGTATATCTACGGAAAGTCGACGAGGGGTTCGTGAAGAGGAGTAAGATGGCGTGAAAAGTAGAAGACAACGATGACGAGAGGGGGAAGACGGGCGAGGCAACAGGAACGACACGAAGGGACGGGGAGGCGACAGACGGGATGAATGTGGGCTTGTCGGCGGCGTCGGTTGTGCGTGTCGTACGCGCCGTGACAATACAACGGTCGAGCGCGTCTGGCAGAGTACCGAGTGGCCTACCTCGCGTAGCCGTCGTCGCCGCCGGCGTGCAACGCATGCTGCTGGCCCTGCCTGACTCCGACCGGCGTCCCGTGCGCACTCCCCGCCTCCTGCTGCTGCAAATGATGATGCGGCGTCTGCCACCCACCTCCATTCCTCGGATCCATCATGCTCGGATCGCGGTGGTGCGTGTAGTTCTGCTGACCGTACGGGTCGGAATAATCTGACTGCCGCTGCTGCTGCGCGGCTGAGGCGGAGAGGTGGCCGTGCGAGGCTTGGTGGTGGAGTGTGCGGTGAGGGGTGTGAGGAACCGAGTGGGAGTGGGAAAACGAGCGTTGGTGGTGGAGTGAAGGGTGTCCGGCGTCGTGGTGGTGCTGCTGCTGAGGAAGCGGAGGAAGACCGTGCGAGTCGTGCGAGGGGTAGTACTGCGACGCATGCGAAGGCGGCATCGTCGAGGAAGGCTGTCGTTGCAAGGGCGGAGTCGGGGGAAAGAGGTCGAGGAGAACGTCGGGTCGGTCTCGGCTGTCGTCCTGGGAAAGAGGAGAACGGTAACGTACCGGCACCGTCGAGTACAGGTCGTAATCGTACCCTCCTCCCGCTCCCGCTCCCGCCGCGCCAGACCCGCCTTGTCCGCCGCCCTGCTGCTGCTGGAGCTGCAACATGTCCGCGCGCTGCATCATCTCGGCATAATCCTGCTGCTGCTGCTGCTGGAGCGAGTAGCTCCCGCCCGCGCCGCCGCTACGAGGCGGATAACTGTCCCTCGGCCCGTGAGGCGAGATCGGGCCCGGGTCGAGGTAGCCCCCGCCGCCTCCGCCCGACAACGGCGACGGCAACTGACCCATCTGCATCCCCGCGCTGTTGGGCGGAAGGGGAAGCGCCGGGTCTGCCATCAACCCCTGCGGGGGAGTCGGAAGCGGAAGAGGCATAGGCGGCGGAGGCTGGATCGCTGCTGGACGAGCTTTGCCCGACACGCGCCGGTTCGTCGCGATCGGTCGTACAGAGCGCTGGCCGGTCTTGAGCGAGATCTGGCCGCCGTGGACGGACGAGTTGGCTTCGAAGTCGCCAGTCGAGGAGGCGGTCGTCGGCTGGTAGGCGGCCGAAAGGTTCGGAGGGCCGTCCTTCGCTTCCTGTGTCGACGTTACGGGTACTCGTTAGCTCCACGTCCGGAAAGACGATCGATGTATGGAACGAGACGCTCGAGCGCACCAGACACGCTGCGATGAGCTTCTGACCGGCCGAGAGCTGCCCGTTCTCGTCCTCCTTGACGAGCGGCTTGAACTTGTCGGTCGTGAAGGTGTAGACCCAGCCAGACTCGGAGACGACGAGGAGCAGAACTTGGGTGCCGGTCAAGGTGGACAACTCGTAGGCCTGTCGCGAGGGCGGAAGTCAGAACCAGGTTGTCCCAGTGAGGGAGGAGCTCTCGGTCGGTGCGCACCTTCTTCATGATGCCGGCTTTGCGCTTCGAGAACGTAATGTGCCGCTTGCTCTTCTCCTCGATGTACTCGATCTGGATCTTCCTCCTCGCCTTGTCCTCGCCTCCCTCCGCCGCTCCCTCTCCGTCGGTCTTGCTCATCGCAGCCGCCGCAACAGGCGGCGGCGGAGGAGGGGCGCTAGCGTGCGCGTGCGCCTGCGCCTGCGCGGTCGCGGCAGACCTCAAGTCCCTCACCGACTTGCGCTTCTTCGGCCGGCCATCGACTTGGCGGTCCTCGTCTTCTTCCTCGTCGTCTTCGAGGTCGGATCCTCGGTCCGGGTCGAACGAGATGAACCCTCCTCCTCCGCCTGCACCTCCTGCGCCTGCACCTGCTGCCGTACGCGAACCCGGCGGGGCCACTGCCACTGCGCCGCTCCTCAGCCGCGTAACAGGTCCTCTCGCACCCGCACCGGCACTTGCACCGCTGCTGCTCGACCCGCTGTGGGTCCTGACCATCGCGTGACCAGTCGCGAACGACGCCGACGCAGCAGGCTGAGCTCGACCGAGCGCGGCGCCCATCCCAGCCGGCGAGCCGGAGGACGTCGCATTTCTGGCGGAAGAAGTCGTCGCGGCTGGATCGATGCCGACCAAGATTCCGTTCTCGAGTGCGGCATCGTCGAAGGTGGGAGGGAAGGCAGGGAGGGGAGGAAAGTCGGTCGAGAGGTAGGCGGAGGGGTCGAACGGTGCGGAGGGGGTTGTTGGTCGAGACGAGGTTGCGAGCGAGCGCGCTGCGAGGGCCGCCATGCGGGTGGGGTGTGTGCTCGTTGGGAGTCTGCAGGGGTGCTCGGGCGTGGACCACTAGCCCTGCGATGCGATGCGTTGCTGGCGTCGTGAGAGGGTTGTTTGGCGACTGTTTGTCGGTCGGGTCGGGGCGAGCGAACGGAGGGGGCCCTCCCGAGTCGCGGGTGAAACGAGCGACGGGTGTAGCGCAGTCCAAGCGAGTGTGTGTGTTGTACTTTGACAGCAAAGCGGTACGAGTACCCGGCGGAGAACTTGCCGAGGCGAGGCGAGCGAGAGCCCCGCGACGAGGAGCTCACTCGCGTGGGATCACTCAACATCCGCCACGGCAACGCTTCGCTTCCTCGCCCTCGACGGCTCCCCAAGGCGCGCGACTGTCTGTGTCTGGAGGCGCAAGGGGTACAACTCGCACACTTGCTTGCGCGAGAGGAAAAGCAGCTCCTCTCGTCGTCTCCTCGTCTCGCGACATCCGCGGACCGCGGACCGCAATACACGCGAATCGGCTGAGCAGGAGCAGGCTACAGTTGGCACTCGCGTCCTAGCGCCTACGTCTGCGCCGCCTCGGCGAGCAGGACGTACTCCCTCGTCGAGAACGCAAACTTGAGTACTGTGCGACCGAATGCGCTCGACATCAGCCCCCGTCCGCCCCTTGCGGCGAGCTCGAGAGAGAGACACGCACCGTCGCCGCTCCGCAACTCGTAGTACCGCGACGCAGGGATCGTCTCGTCATTCACCATTGTACCATTCGCCGAGTCGAGGTCAATGATGAACGGTCTGCCAGCGACGACCCGTCGGCACACGCGCACACGACAAGAGTGGAGGGGAGTGAGGGAGCGGTGGTGGGGACGGACGCACTTGGTCAGGCTCTTGGTGTCGCCAAAGTCGTTGCGCTCGACGACTTGGCGGAATTGCAGGACGGCGTGTTGCTTTGAGGTCGAGGGATGGTCGACGGGGATGTCGGCGACCTGTGCGCATCCTCCAATTCCTACGATCAGCGTCTGCCTGTTTAGGGGAGGACGGGCGACGTACAACTCGGTCCCGACCGAACAAGTACGCCGACTGACGATGGACATGGAACAACTCTGCGCATCCGCACCTCGTGAGCGCTTTGCTCGGGCCTGATGCGGGCATGACGGAGACGCACCGACTTGCTCCTTGCCTTTGAAGACGTACAGCCTCCAGTTTCGCACGGGTTTCCTCGCCTCGGGGGGTTCGGCGTACTTGAGCACGACACCATTGAGGGTGCTGCACACGAGAGAACGACACGGGTACACGCCTCGGTCAAGCTCACAGGCTGGGAGAGACGAAAGCTCGGTTGAAAGGGCGCGCACTTGGTCTCCGCCGCCAACGCCCCACTAGGCTTGAAATCCGGCTCGACCTGCTTCACCGGCGGCGGCTTCGCCACCTCCCCGCCGCCGCGCCTTCCATACTCCATCTCTCCGCCTGAACCGCCGGGTACGAGTGCGCGTTGGTCGGGGAGGGGCATGGCCTTGCCAGAGGAGCGAGGAGAGTCGTCGCGGTGTCGGCGGGTCCAGCCACCGTCTCCTCCTGCCTCTCGTCCTCCTCGAGCAGGAGACTGGGACCTCGACCGTCTCCTCGCGGCTCCTCCGCCGCCGCCTCGTCGCGCGTGAGAGTCACTCGGTCCACCTCGTCGATCATCCAACCCACCGCTCCTCCTGTCTCGGTCGTCGCGTCCGCCTCGTCGGTCACGCTCGTCGTACGCTCGTCGTCGTGTGTCACGGTCGCGGTCGCGGTCGCGGTTGCGGTCGTCGCGGGAACCGGAGGGAGGAGAACGCGGGCGCCTCGTCGGATTGCTCGGCCCAGCAGCGGTCGAGGACGGGTAGCGGTCGTCCATCTCTCCCATGGCAGACTTGCCGGCGGTCTGAGCGGCTAGAAGCTGGGTCTCACCGGCCGAGGGGAAAGGGCGGGGGGGGAGATGCGAGGGCGCGAGGTTGAGGGAGGACCGCTGGGTGGCCTCGCTCGATCCGGCTCACACCGTGCGCCAGGTGCCTGCTAGGATCGCTTGGACGGTCGCCAGGCTGCCGGACCGACGCGCGCACCTGTCCACCGCGACGTTGCGGTCGACATCGTCCTCGACCGGCTCACACGACCAAGCACGGCTCGAGGCGGCGCGCTGTGTGCACGGGACATGGACGGAGGCAGCGACGCTCGGCTGGACACGCAGGCTCGCGCGCTGGACGAGGCGGTCCTGATGCTGTAACCCGCTGTGTGCTCGCTCTCGCTTTCCCAGTGCTCGCGTGCTCGCCTCCCGCACCCCGCCGCGCGGCTGGCTGAACCCACGGCGACGGCGCCAGCGCGACGACGCACCCGTGAGCACGGCCACACGCGCCGGCTGACGGCTGACTTTTGACGGTTGACGGTTGACCCGTGCGGCAGGACACGTGTCCGGCGTGGGACTGCCGCGGCCGGCGGGACTCGACCAGCGCGAGCACGGCGCCGAGAGTGGGGGAACCCGGGTCTCCTCCTCGACGCCTTCCCTCGCCGCCTTCACTCGACTCGACTCGCCTAGGACTGCTCAGTGCCCGCGCAACTGCCCCCGCACCCGCCCCCCCGCAACGAACCCCGTGCTCGTCGCTCCCGTGTTCCTTCTCCCCGCCGCCCCGCCGCCCCGTCGCTCCGTCGCTGCACACCCGGCCAGCGCACACGCGTCCACACTCTCCCGGCACATCCGACACACGCCCGCAGCCATGTCCCCCGCCGCCCCCGTCCAAGTCTACACCACCTCGAACGTCTTCCTCGACTCGCTCGTCGAAGCAGGCATCAAGCGCGCGTACGTCAACCTCGGTTCCGACCACCCGGCGCTCCTCGAGGCCTTCGCCCACAGGAAGAAGTATGGGCTCGACAGTCTCGAGATCGTCACGTGCCCGAACGAGGTGCGTCCGGCGCACAACCTTCCCCCCCGACGACGCCCGCCGACCGTTCTCCTCCCTCTGTCGCGCAGATGGTCGGCCTCTCCGCCGCGCAAGGTTACGCCCAAGTGACCGGCAAGCCAGCCGCCGTGATCGTCCACGTCGACTGTGGCACCCAGGTCCGTCCTGCCCTCCGCTCTCCCTCCCTTCCTTGTGTCAACTGATAACTGACGACCGGGGGGGGGGATGTCTGTCAGGCCCTCGCAGGCGCAGTACACAACGTCTCGACGTGCCGCACCCCCGTCCTCATCTACGCCGGTGCCTCCCCGTACACGCAAGACGGCGAACTCGCCGGAAGCCGCAACGAGTTCATCCACTGGCTCCAAGTTCGTCGTAACCCCTCCCAAAAAAAATAATTAATCCTCCCCCCGCGCTGACGCAGCGCGCGCGAGCAGAACGCAGTCGACCAGCCTCAGATCTTGAGGCAGTACATGCGCCACGTGGGCGAAATTCGATCGGGGAAGAACACGAAGCAGGTCGTGAACCGCGCCTTGCAGTTCGCCCAGTCTGAGCCGATGGGTCCGTCCCGCGTCCCTCCCCTCCTTTCTTCGTGTATGTGGCGTGGCTAACGGATCGGACGACGCGGGGTAGGACCGGTGTATGTCTGGGGACAGCGAGAGGCGACGGAGGAACATATCGACCCGGCGAGCGTCCCCAAGGTCAGGAAGGACATCTGGTCTCCCGTCGAGCTCTCGCCTCTCAACGACTCCTGTGCGTCCCACGCTCCCTCACTCAGATTAGCCCCCCCCCCCCCCCCCCGCCCGCGCTGACGCTCCGGCGCTCGCGCAGCCGTCTCACGCATCTGCGACTCGCTCCTGCGCGCGAAGAAACCCCTCATCATCACCTCCTACCTCGGCCGGAACCCGCTCGCCGTCACCGAACTCACTCGCTTCGTCGACCTAACCGCCATTCCCGTCTTCCAACCCACTCTCAGCACAGTCAACTTGCCGTTCGACCACCACTGCCATCGTGGAGTTGCGTTTGGCGGGAGGTGGGAGGTCGTCGAGGAAGCGGATTGTATCCTGATTATCGATTCGGATGTGCCTTGGTGCGTCGTGTCGTGGATCTCTTCGCCCGCGCGGGCGCCGAACGAAAACGCGTGCTAACCTTTCGTTGAGCCGCCGCGCGCAGGATCCCGCTCCACACCAAGCCCCGCGAGGACGCCGAGATGTACGCTTTCCCTCCCTCCCTCCCTTTCCTCTCAATGTCCCCAACTGACGCCCTTTTTCACGCCTGTCGTCGCAGCTTCCACCTCGACGTCGACCCTCTCAAGGAACGCATGGCGTTCGCCTCCTACCCTGCCCTCTTGCGCGCAAAAACCGACGCCGCGACCGCCCTTGCCCAACTCTCCTCTCACATCCAGTCCTCTCCTTCCTTCTCTTCGTGCAAATCCGCCATCGACGCGCGCCGCTCCGACCTGATCGAGAAACACCAGAAAGCGACGAGCGAGTTGGTGAAGCTTGAGGAGATGCCAGCGGACGGGGTGATGACCAGCTCGTTCATTGTCGGGATGTACAGGAGGGTCACGGAGGAGATGCAGGTTCAGTCGCTCGTTTGTAACGAGGCGATCTCCAAGTGCGTCCAACTTCCTTGGGCGCTCTTTCTCCCTTTTTTTCGCCCTTCCGTGCGGGGTGCTGACCGATATTGCGTACCATCCTTTTGCCGGCACTCGCATCGCGCAGCTACCCCAAGTGAGTGTGCTCGCCAACCTTTCTCTCTCCCCCCGCTCGCGCGCGCGACCGGCCTGCTGACCTTTCCTCGCCTCGCAGCGTCTGGAACCACATCATCCCGAAGCGCGCCAGCTCGCTCATCTCCTCCGGCGCGTCCTCCCTCGGCTGGGCGCTGGGCGCCGCCATCGGCGCGAGCCAAGGCTCTCACGACTTCCCTTCGCGCTCGCGCTCGTCGACGGCGAAGAACGACCTCGTCACGGTTTTCGTCGGCGACGGGTCGTTCATCTTTGGTGTGCCGAGTGCAGCGTTCTGGATGGCGAGGAGGTACGACACGCCTTTCTTGACTGTCGTGTTCAACAACGGGTGCGTCTCGCCTCTTCCCTTCTCCCTTCTTTCCCCCCCGGGCTGACGACAAGCGACGTGTGGCGCAGCGGGTGGAAATCTCCGAAACTCTCGCTCCTGGGCGTCCACCCCTCCGGCCTCGGCGCGACGGGCGAAACCGCGGACCTGAACGTCTCGTTCGGTCCTTCCGACTCGTTGAACCCGGACTACGGCGCGATCGCCGCTGCAGCTGGTGGGGCGTGGCACAAGAAGGTTCTGAAGGCGTCCGAGTTGGAGGAACAGATGAGGGAGGCACTGAGGGTCGTCAGGGAGGAGAAGAGGTGTGCGGTCTTGGATTGCTGGTTGACGAGGTTCTGAGAGGGCGTGTTGGGACGACGGGTGAGCGGTGAGAACGGGATCGGGTTTATCATTCGTCTCCGTTACGAGGTGGTTGTCCATGTGTGCTGCAAAAGGAAAGGCTTTGACCGCCGCTCGAGCCGCGAGCGAGCAGAACAAAGCTGGAAAAGCGGATCTTTCCCACGCGGTGTCTCTCCTCGCGCCCAAGCCCCGGTCGTTTCCTTTCGGACTGTGCTGCATTGCGCTGCGACTTGTGATGGCACTGCTGGGAAAGGGTGAGGGAACGAGTGACGGGATGCGAGTGGATGAGCGGGCGAGTCGTACAACAAGGAAAGAGGGAGGGACGTCGTATCGAGTCGAGCGAGATAATGTCGTCGTACTGAACGAGACGAGGGAGGCGCGGCAGGTCGTGAGAGGGAGGGGAGGTCACAAGTCGGCGAGTCGAGGGCGACCTCATCGGACGGGCGTAAAAGTGTTGGAATGGATCTGCTCGTAAACCCACGCCTTGACAGCCGGCGGTCCTCCTCCCTCCATCATCAGCCCATCCGGAACCTGTTTCATCCCGAGTCAGCTCGCGAAACCGCGGCACTCGAGAAGAGGACGAGTACGGACCTTGAGCAACCGCAAGTCCGGGTTCGCGACTTCTGCCAACATATCCCGCACGTCGACCAGTTCAAAGTAGCCTCCGCAGACCTGCGCGCGTTCCGTGTCACTCAAGTCGGCTCTCGCTTCGGGAGTCGGCGGGGAGAGGTGGAGGAGCGGCAGCGCACCAGGAGGTCGACTTTGGGTATTTGTGCGTTCAAGACCACTCCGCAGTCCTGTCGGGCGCAACGCCAGGTCAGTAGATGGAAGGGAGTGATTTCGTGTGCCGAGCAGGAGAGGAGGGACGGACCAGGATGTCGGCTAGGCCTGCAACGACGCGCACCAGTCCTTCCTCGTTGATCATCTCCGCCAGCGCCGTGACTCCTGCACAGGCCTCCCTCGCAGTTAGTCGCCGGCTTCATCAGCAGTCGGGGAGACGGGGCGCACTTGAGGGGTGTTGGCCGAGCAAGACTGCGCGGATCGGTTCGCCGTTCTTGGGGAAGAGTGGCTCGTCGTACTTGATTGAAGGGTGTTGGGAGAGGCCCATCATCCTGGGTCGTCGGGTAGGGGCGGTACCAGTCGAGTGATGCAAAGAGTGGGAAATGACCGCGCGAGAGAGAGCTGCCGAAGCGGGAGACGGGCTCGAGCAGGTACGAGCGACTCTGCCTATGAGTGTATCCCTTTGTGCGAGTGCGAGTGACGGCAGTCGACGGCGCAGGTGACCCTCGAGTGAAGCGAAGTCGCGGGCGGAAAGAGCGGGCGAGGCGTATTCAACCGCCGCGGCGCAACTCGCTCGTCGACCAGCGGGATCTACACGACGTGGCTCTACGACCCAGAGAACAGTACAGAGGCGGTCGAGGAGGAGAGGAGCGCTGAGCGGACAGGAGGTCGGCAGTCCGCTCAGCAATGTCAAACTCGCCGCCGCTGTACTGCTGCTTCTGTCGTTCACTCGACGCCAAACGTCGCTCAATAGTCTCACAGACGACGCATTGCCTCTCGCCTGAACCACCTGGAGATCGTGAGGTCGCCCCGACACCCTCCGTCTCCTCGTCGTCTTCCGCCGCCCGCCTCTTGCGATGCAGTCTCGCCTTCTGGCGCCGCTGTCCTCGCAGCCGTTGCTGCACTTGACGTCTCTTCCGTGCTCCCGACGTGCATTCCAGCAGACTGCGCACGCGAACTAGATTGATCGCGTTGTGCATGCGGATCTCCGGCGCTCCAGGACTTGAAGCAATCCTCTTGCCGTCGCGCTCTTCGCCCCTCGTTCTCGTCGCTCATTCTCCCTGGCTTGTCTGTCGCTCCTTCACACCCGCACACTCGCTTAAATCCTCCCCGACACTTCCTTCGTCCTCCTCGATCGCGTCCCAGACGCGACCTCCCCTCTCGCCCGATAAAAAAAGCTCGGCAAACAACCTCGCCCAAGATGCGTTTCGCAGCGACATTGCTCGCCTGCTCAGCGCTGTTCGCCCAACTCGGACACGCGCACGACTTGCGGGACCAGCAGGCAAGGCAGAAGCGACACCACGATGCGGCGGCGTCGGCGGCCAAGATCGAGAAGCGGTATCCGCCTGGACGCGAGACGTTCATTCCGACTACGACGCCGGCGTACGCTCTGAGTACGTCTTCGGCCACTCCCGCAGCGACAAAAGCCTCGTCGACCTCGTCCGGAAGCCAGACGACTCCTCCGCCTGGTCAGTACACGACGGGGACGACTCGCGCGCACGTTGCTGCTACGACGACGACGCCTACGACGTGTGCGCCGCCTTACATTGCCACGAGCATGATTACGGGGACTGGAACGCTCCCGAAACCCACAACGTTCGTTACCAAGGTCTACCGCTCGAACCAGTTGACCCTCAACGGGTCGCCCTTCACCGTCGTCGGTCCCAGTGCGTTCGCTCTGACGCTCTTCTGACTGAATCGCGCTGACCTTGCGTGCAACAGACATCTTCTGGCTGTGCCAGGTTCGCTCGCTTCTCGCAGATCCGCCGTCTTCGCATGCTTACCTTCCGTTTCGCAGGGCCAAGATTACGGACCCCTCGGCTCGTACACCGACAAGTCGATGGTGCGCGAAGCGCTCGCGATCGCCGTCGCAATGGGCGCCAACACCGCGAGTTCCCTTTCCCTTCCTCTCCGACGTTCTCCTGGCTGATACGCCACGTGCACAGATTCGCGCCCTCTCGTGCGGTATCTCCACCGGCACATACAACAACCTGAACCCTTACAACCTCGAACCGACGTTCAACAAGTTCAACTCTGCTGCCGTGCGTCTGGCTCGCCTTCCTCCTCCCGATTTTCCGCTCACTGCGCAGGCGAGCAGTGGGACATTCGCGACTATGTGTTGTATGCCGCGAGGGAGTACGGGCTGAGGGTGATCTTGACGCTCACCGATAATTAGTGAGCATCTCCTCCTCCGCTTTCATCGAGTGAGACGAGCTGACCCTCGCATCCTCGCAGTGCTTACTATGTACGCCCGGCTTTCTTCTTCGAGAGCGGCAGAGACTACCACTGACGCCCTCGCGAGCGCAGCACGGCGGAAAGTACGACTTCCTGAACTGGCGCAAAGCGAACCTCGCCAACAACGGCGCAGACTTCTACACCAACCGCGCCGTCATGTCCGCGTACAATGTGTGTCTTCCTGTCTATCCCCTCTCGCAATCGCTCGCGAGACTGACGAGGATGAAGATAGACATACATCACGAACTTTATCACGCATGTCAACTCGTACACTGGCGTCGCGTACTATAACGATCCTACGATCATCGCCTGGGAGACGGGCAACGAGCTCGGCGGTGCGTCCGCCCTTCCTGCCTCTCTCCCCTCAACTCCCCTCAAATCTCGCTCACCGCTTCCTCCGCAACTCGACAGGCTACATCAACGCCGAGGTCTGGCCGCCTTACTCTTGGACCAAGTTCATCGTGCAGACTATCCGCAAGTACGACACGAAGCACTTGATCATCGATGGTGCGTCGAAGACTCGCTTCTCCTCATTGAGAAGGTTGAACTGACGAATCTTCGGTACGTCTGCGCAGGCACCAACGGCTTCTGGAACTGTGCGTCTTGTTTCTACGCTACTCGGCCCAAAGACGCTGGTTCGCCACGCTGAGGCTGACTCGTCGAACACAGACACCACCGGCGCAACCTCGGCCGGCCTCACCCTCTCCGGCGTGGACATCGTCACGGACCACGGCGTGCGCTTCCTTCCCTCTCACTATCCTTTCTCTGAAGAAAGCTGACGAGCTGATGAGCGACGCAGTACCCGCGCAACACGGGTATCATCAACAAGGAGTTCTCGCTCGCGAAGCCCGCTCTCAAGAACTTCTTGATTGGTGCCTCCCTTTCCCACCCTCTACAACGACTTGAAAGCTGACGAGGGAGTCTGAGCGCAGGCGAGTTTGACTGGACGACGACCTACAGCTCGACCGCCCTCGCGACGTACCTCAACTTGATCGAGTCGTGGAAGCCTCTCGTTGGAGAGTACGTCGCTGCTTCTCCTATGGAGTCTCTTTGCGCGATACGAGGGCTGGGGGGGTCACTGAGGGCTTGGAGGGCCGTTTGAGAGCTTGGAGAGGTCGGAACGCTGACGCTTCTTCTTCTCTCTTGTTCCCTGCTTCTTCCTCGACTCTTCCTGACGCTCTCGCCCATAAATAGTCTCGCATGGAACGTCCAGGGGCACGACCCGACATGCTGCCGATTCATCTCTCACAAGTACGCCCATTCGCGCCCAAACTCTCGCTGTTCTTCCTCCTTGTGCGCGGGGTTGACCCGTGCTTGGTCCCGCAGCGATGGGTACAGCATATACTACCCAAATGGAAATTCTGCAGGTACGAAAAGCACCTTCCTCGTCTCGGTAGCCGTCCAGCCAAGTTGACACCCCCTCCCTCGCTTCCCGCGCCTCGCAGCCGACCAAGCAAACATACTCCTCCTGGCACAGCACTGGTACCGCATGACGAACCGCACGCCTCCCGTCGCCCTCGTCGGTGTCGCCTGCCCACAGCCCGTCTTTTAGACCGGCGCGGCTGCCTCAGTTCTCACCTTCACGACATAGACATCCGTACTTTGTATTTCTCCCTTATCAGTCCTTCCACTATGTGGTTCTGTTATAGACCCTCTTCAAGACGAGTGACCCGCTGGTCGACGAGAGAGACGGACGAGAAGAAAGATAATGAATTCAGCACGTTGCATCTGCGCTCGACGCATACTGCACCCTTTCTTCCTCGACCTCCCACACATACTGCCACCAGCTCGTTCCAAAACCTCGGCGGAAGGTCGCCCGTTCGGCGGGTCCCGAGCCCTTCCCTCGCTCTTCAACCAGCGTGTCCGCTCCAGCCTCCTTTGCAAGCTTCAGGAGCGCGTCTATCCGCCCACCGCTTGCTGGCTCGCCTATCTCGAGCTCCTCGTCGCTATCAAAATACTGCATCTCCACCGCATCAACATCCCGCAGCGTCCCTTCGACCCGCAGATGCTCAACCCCTCTCCACGCCCACCAGTACTCCCGATTGCTGAACAGACTCTCCAGCGTCGCCAACAGCGAATCGAGTGCTGCGGGGTAGAGCGCGAGGTGGAGGAACGGCGGAGGCGAGCGAGTTGTCGAGTGCGTGAAGAGGGAGGAACCGACGAGGGAGTGGTAGGCTGCGTCCCAGTAGAGGCCGTAGCAGCGAAGGGAGGGAAAGTCGAGAAGTGCAGTGTCGGTGTGAGGCGGATACAGGATCTCCTCGGCGGTGTGGTCGAGCGAGAGAGAGCGCAGTTGCAAGGCGACTGAGCGGACGAGTGAGCGAATCGTGGAGGGGGACTGGTCGTGCGAGCCGGTGTGCAGGAGGAAGTGCTGAAGCGAGGGGAATGGGCGATACGTCGAGTCGAGGGAGAAAGGGAGAAAGTCTCGTCGGAGGGAACAGAGTCGCAGGTCGAGGCGAGTCAGGGAGGAGTAGGCGAGTAACGGAGGTAATCGATCGGCTGGCGGGTCGAGCAAGGGGTAGAAGAAGGATACGAGTGTACATTGCCGAAGCGAGAGGGACGCCAAGCCTGTGAAAAAGGCGTAAGCAAGCGATTGCCGCCAGAAGAAGGAGAACGCACGCGATCCTGCCGCAACCTCGTCTATCCGCAGCTGCTCCAAATGCACCAAAGCAAGCTCCTCTAGCCCCTCGCACGCTCGCACAGTCTGCACAAGCTCATCTGGCTGCTCCTCGCCCCACAACTCGATGCTCATTCGCCGCAACAGCGTGCCCAACCCCTGCTCACGCCGCGCGAGCAGCCATGCCAGCGGCCAGAACTCCCTCGCATGGAACAGATCCACCTCGGCCTCCTCCAACAACGCCTTTTGCGCGATCGGCCGCCATTCGGAGCAGACGAGCGACAGCGACTCAAGTTGGCGTTGGCGGCGTCGAGCGGTGAGGATGTCGTCCTCCAGGTCGGTTGACTGAGCTGATAGCAAAATGATGTGCTCAACAACCTCTGGCGGCAAGCGAGCGAGGTCTGCGAGCTGTGTGGCCATGTTGAGGGGAGTGAAAGAGCGAGAGAGGGCAGGCATGACGGTTGGCGGCTGACATGCTCCCTCACCACGCTGGGTATGGCTGCTTATCACACCCACTGAGGTCTCTAGTACCTGCCGACACGCCTACTGCGGCTTGAACGTCGATGGACGTTCCGCTTCTCCCTCCTCCAAGTTCTCATCACTCAACAGCCACGAAACGACGAGCACGGAGTGCGGGACCATGCGATGGGTTGCAACCGGGTGCCACGGAGGTTGAGACGTCTGGCACTTGGCGGCAGGACGGCTGGACCGCTATGCAGCCGACCTTCTCCTCCACCCTCCCTCGAACGCTCGAACCTCGCGCTCTCGATCGCCGAGGCCAAGCAAGCTCCGTGACATTCCCGAAGCTTGCGCACAGGCCTCAAATTTCGCGCTATCGCCTGTTCGCGCGGAAGTCCAGGATCTCGCAGCATTCGCCCCCTCCCGCCTCTGCCATTCACTCATTCTGCCGCTGCTCCACTCACGCTCGCTTGTGTCGCTCATTGCCACGCTCGTTATCCGCTGCGACTCGTCAGCATTCCCCCCTTGCGCTTACACGCTTGAATCGCCCGCTCCTCCCGCCTCTCGGCCGAATACCAAGGTCAGGATGCGGCTTGGCGTCGCCCTGTCAGCGAGTGCGACCATGTTTGCCCAACTCGGACACGCGCACGACACCGGCCTGAGCGAGCCGCCCGCCCGCCAAAGGCGGCACCACAAGCTCGTCGCGGCAGGGCAGACTCTCCGGCTCGAACGCTGCGCGTCGACGACGACTAAGGCTTTGGCGACGATGAAGGCGACGTCGGGCACGAAGTTGACTTCGATCAGCAAGACTTCGTCGAGCAGCAAGAGCTTTTCGCTTTCGAGCAAGACCTCCTCGTCGAGCAAGAGTCCCTCCACCAAGGCGTCTTCAACGAGCAAAGCGTCCACGACTACGACGAAGGCATCCAGCACGTCGCAGACCAGCAGCCCCTCATCGGCACCAAAAGCGTCGTCTTCGCTTTCGACCACCGCGCCCCCGTCCACTTCTTCTGGTTCGACTTCCGATTCTACAACGGCAAGCCCGACGACTACGACATGTGCACCATTGTACACCGCGTCGAAAATGATCAAGGGAACTGGGATGCTGCCGAAGCCATCCACGTCCGTCAAGAAGACGCCCAACTCGAACAAACTGACGCTCGACGGATCGCCATTCACCATCGTCGGCCCCAGTGCGTCACAGCGGTTATCGTGCCCTGCTACTTGCGCCTCTACTAACGCTTCACCTCTCGGCAGACATCTTCTGGCTTCGCCAAGTATGTCCCCCTTCTCGCCTATGCCGTGGTGACTTGCTGACGTAGGCCGCTACAGGGTCAAGACGACGGACCGATCGGCAACTACACGGACAAGGCGATGGTTCGCGAAGCGCTTGCGATGGCAGTCGCGCTTGGCGCCAATACAGCAAGATTCACTCGGTCGTTACCTCTCCGATTGCATGCTGACCTCGCCTTCATCGCAGATCCGCGCACTCTCTTGGGGCATCTCGACAGGCACGGATGGCGGCAGCAACTCGTACAGCCTCGAGCCAACTCGGGGCACCTTTAACAACGCCGCGATGCGCTTCTTTCGCGACGCTTGAAAGGACCGCATCGCTGAGCTGGACATTTGCAACTACGTTCTTTACGCCGCGAAGCAGCACGGCTTGCGGGTCATCCTTACGCTCACGGACAATTAGTGCATCCTGCTCACCCTTCTCCTTCGACTCTTCCGCTTACATGTCCTCCGGTAGCGCCTACTACGTGTGTTCAAGTTCTCGCCTGTTTTGACTTCTCTGTTCACCATGCCCCCGCGCAGCACGGCGGCAAGTACGACTTCCTCAACTGGTGCACGTCAGCACCGCAAACACAGGCGCAGCGTTCTATACGAATCAGGCGGTTATGGGTCACTTTTAAGGGGCTGCCCTTGCCTGAAGTACTCGTGGGAACCTCGAGAACGCTCAACTTGCGATCCTTCCCGACGCAGACCTACATCAGCAAGTTCCTGACCCGTGTCAACTCGTATAGCGGCGTCGCACACAAGGACAACACGAATATCATTGCATGCGAGACTGTTAACGAGCTCGGAGGTGCGCCCTTCTCCTCCGAGGACTACGATCCTCAACTGATTTTGTTCGTCTCGCTAGGCTATATCAACGCGGAGGTCTGGCCACCCGCGGCCTGGATGACCGCTATCATCGCATGGATTCGGAAGTACGACACAAAGCACTTGATTATCGATGGTGACTTTCCAAGTTGCTTCGTCTCCTCCAGAGGGCCGTCTGAAATTCGCTTTTGCTCTCGTAGGCACGAATGGCTTCTGGAACTGTGCGTATAACCACTCGCTTCTAGCTTGTGCTGGCATTGAATTGTCGAGCCCGTAGACACGACTAGCGCGACTGCGCCTGGCCTGAACATTTCGGGCGTCGACATCGTTTCGGACCATCTCGCCAACCTTCCAATGCTCCAGTCACCTCACTCACGCGCAGCTGCGCACCAGTACCCTCGCAGCACCGGCATCACCATCAAAGAACTTGCATTCGCCAAAGCCGCTCGCATGAGCTTCTTGATCGGTTCGTCTCGTCGTCTCTCCTAGGCAGTTCAAGCGCACGACTGACGCACGCTACACACAGGCGAGTACGACTGGACTCCACAGAGTTCAACTTCGCTTGCGACGTACCTCGACATGATCGAGTCGTGGGAACCTCTTGTCGGCGAGTGAGTATCTTCCGCCCCTGCTGCGCAACCATCGCCAGCGCTGACCTAGCATCGCCCCTCCTCACAGCATGTTCTGGAATCTGCAAGGACGCGACGCGCAGTGCTGCAACTTCATGAAGCGTGGGGACGGCTACTCGTCAGTCTCTTGATTCTTTGTCGTTGTTCGCCTCACTATGCTTACAGCTGACTCGTCCCCGCTCACTCTCAGGATGTACTACCCCAAAGGGGGTACAACTGGTCCGTCTTCCTCTGCCTCGGGTCTGGGCAGCAACAAGACTAACTGCTTCTTCCCGCAGCCGAAACCGCCAAAATGCTGCTCGTCGCCCAGCACTGGTATTGCATGACGAACCGAACCCCTCCGGCACAGCCCGTCGGCGTGACCTGTCCGCAGCCCGTCTTCTGAGTAGAGCGCTCGTCTCCTCGTTATATTTCCCCCTCACGATTCGAGCACGGCTCGCTTTTACCGATATCTGTACCCGCTTTGCAACGCATGCCTAGATTCAGCGCGTCAATCACTCGCTTCTTCTTCCTTCTTCACGCGCCGCCGCTTTGACGCTGGCTTGTCCACCTTCGTCGACCCAGTCTTCGTCCGCTTCTTCGCCTTCGCCGGCTTCTCTTCGTCTTCCTCCTCCTTCACAGTGCCATCATACTGTCCCTTGACAGCCTTCGCCTCGCTATCTTCCTCCTCCTTCGGATCACTCTTCACCCACTCCTTCTTCTCCTTCTCCCACTCCTTCCTCAACTCCGCATATCTTTCCCGACTCTTCACCCGCTCCCATACTTCTCGAAAGATCGCGGCGCTAGCAAGCTTGTCCTTTGCGCCGGGATGATCGGACGATTTGGGGAGGAGCGAACCGTCTTCGGCTGAGTACTTCCGCCCTCCTGCGCGGTTGGCGTAGCGCATCGAGCGGGTCATTCCCACTGTCGTCAACAACCTGTCAGCTTCGGAAGACTACAGATGGAATCGAAGGGGACGCACTCTGAATGAACTTCCTGGCCATGTCACATCCGACGAAGTCGCTCTCCCCCTCGAACCGCTGAAACTCTCTCTCGAGTCTCCTCGCACTCTCCTCCGCAATCTCAGGCGTCTTGAACCTCCACAAAGGCAGAAGATAGCTCTTGTACGGCTCGAAAGTAAGGACGCCTTGTTCTCCTCGCTCGATGGAGTAGCGCATGCGGGTTGCGACGCGTGCGAGGGGTGAGGGACGCTGGATTGGCGGAGAGGGCGTGCGAGGGCGTTTGGGCATCGTTTGGAGAGGTCGAGCTTTGAGAAGGCTAAAGTACGTCACCGTGAGGAGGAGGAAGTCAGCGGCGACGACCTGGGGGAGGCTGGCAGGCGCTATAGGGGCATAAGGAGCGCTGACAAGTGCTTTGAAGCCTTTACAAACCAGAATGAAGGGCGAGAGGTGGATGGGAAGAGACGAACCCGCTCGAAGCCAACTTGTGATCCTCCAACACGCTCGCACAGCTCGCACCCGCTTGCTGCACACCCAGACTTCTCGTTGGATTATTCTGAGCCACCATGTGCGGCCGCTTTGCGCTCGGGTTGACTGGAGGGGAGTTGGAGGAGGCGTTCGCGAGGGACTACTTCCAGCCGCCAGCACACCACCAGCGCGCCCGAGACCAGGACCGCCAGGAGAAGCACGGCGGTGACGACGCAGACGAGCAGGAACAAGCTGACGGAGCGGCGCAGGACGAACAGGGAAGCGCTCCTCGCGATGAGGTGGGGAAGTCAACTCGCCAGGATGCGCTTCGCTGGAGCTCGTTAGAGGCGCAGAGCATGTTCAGACCTCGCTACAATGTGCGTGTACGCTCTCGAGCGCGTACTGGACCCGTTGACGGACGGTCCTTTCCCTCGACAGGTCGCGCCGACAACGCAGATCCCGGTTGTAAGGAGGACGAGGAAGGACAATGGAACGTACGAGATGGACTTGATGAAATGGGGATTGGTGCCAAGGTGCCGACGAACTGCTGCAACCGAAACTCCCGTCTCGCGTGTTGACCTTCGCTCGCTTGTCCTCCTCACAGCTGGTACTCCGAGCCACCCTCCGCCGGTCTTTCGACAATCAACGCTCAATGCGAGTCCGTCTTCGAAGGGACGCCCGCCTGGCGCCAGCCGAGGCAGACGAAGCGGTGCCTCATCGTTGCGCAAGGATTCTACGAGTGGCTCAACAAGCCCGGCATGAAAGAGAAGCAGCCGTACTTTGTCAAGCGCGAGGATGGCAAACTGATGGCCTTTGGTGCGTCGGCCGTCATTCGTTTTAGCTGGCAGACTGCTCGAATGCGACGTGTGGCCGATGCGTCGCTATTCCTGTGTCGCAGCAGGACTCTGGGATCACTGCGAGTACGTTGACATTCTCTACGTTGAGTGCGCGTGTACTGACTTGCCTCCCTTTGACAGCTACAAAGGTGCGCGAATGCTGCGAGATTTCAGAACTCGGCTGCCTTACCAGCGCCCGGTCTGATAAACTTCGCGTGCGGGCGCAGGAAACTATGACCCCGTCACGAGCTGCACAATTCTCACCGTCCCCGTCAACAAGCAGCTCAGGTTCGTACGTTGAACTTCTCCGTTCACTTCGCTTCCCAGCGCTCACTCCTCTGTACACCATCATTTTTCTTTCCTACCCTCTCTCTTTTCCGCTTTGTCTCCCCTGCGCTCGTCTGCTCAATCCCCACGGTAGCTACACACCCGAATGCCCGCCATCCTTCCCGACCACTCGGCCATCGCGCTCTGGCTCTCAACCGACGGCTGGTCCGACAAGCTCAAGAGCATCATCAAGCCCTTCGAGGGCGAGCTCGAGTACTATGCGGTGGACAGGGGCGTCGGGAAAGTGCAGAATGACAGTGCGGACTTCATCAAGGTGCGTCCGCCTCTCCGAGCTTGGCCAGGCGAAGAGCGTGCATGTCGACACTGTTTCTCGCAGCCCCTCGCACAGAAGAAAGGTTCGCTTGACTCATTCTTCGCCAAACAAGCGGCCTCGTCTCCCTCGAAACCCTCTGCCTCAACCTCCACGCCCAAGAAGACGTCCGTCTCTCCTCCCGCTCCAGCCGAGAAATCCATTTCTTCGCCCTCAGCCTCGTCCTTGTCGATGAACGGAAAGAGCAAGACGAGCGCGAGGAAGGGGGAGGACGAGGAGGCGATGAACCCGGACGAGGCGGACTCGGCGAAGCTCGCCAAGATCGAGGAGGACGTCAAGAGCGGCGAGGAGGCCGAGCTTGCGACCGCTGCGAAGGGCAAGGGGAAGAAGCGCGCAGAGCCGGAGTCTGGATCGGAAGGCGAGAAGGTTGAGGTCCTGGATTTGTACGAGTCAGATGGTGAAGAGGATGGGGACAAGCCTTCGCCGGCTAAGAAGAAGAAGAAGACGGGGAAGTGGAAGGAGGAGAAGCAGACGGACGGGAAGGGGAACGAGGAGTTGACGCACTCTTTCCCCGTCATCGAGTGACAATTGAAGGACGACAGCTTCGCTCGCACGTTCTCTCTGGCTTGTTAGCCCTCGCAGTAGTCGCTTGTCGTTGTGCGCACCCAAAGGTCGCCTCGCGTATGATCTGCAGCAGAAGCGAAAGCATTGTTCATTCCCCTTCTATGACGCTCGTCCCATCTCCCTCATCATCCGACTCGCCTTACTCGGCGCTCGGATCCTCTCCATCGTCGCTCGAGTCACCCTCGTCGCTACTATCCCCCAGTGTCTGAGGTAGCTGATAGATCGCGTTCAGCATCCTCCGCGTCGTGCCCTCCGCTCCCCGGCCCTCGAGAATCTCGCGCACCGTCGCCTCCTCGTCGCTGTCCAGATCTTCTTCCTCCTCATCTTCGCCGTCGCTCCCCGAGTCCCCCGCAAATCTCATACCCTCCTCGTCCCACAATGCCTCCTCCCCTTCGATCTCAACCAACCCATCAAAGTACTCCAACACGCTCACATCCTCCTCGCGCAGGCGGATCTCCCGCTGGGCTGGAGTTTCGCCTGACTCAAGAGTGGTGTCGAGTGCTGGGTCGGGCGGGCCGAAGAGTCCTGGGTGGGTGTAGTGAGAGGCGGGAGTGCGGGGCGTGAAGGACCAGGACAGAGGGGAAGGAGATTGAGGAGGGGCGGAGACGGTCGAGGCGGTTGTCGGAGCGGGTGCGGATGCGGCAAGAAGACCGGTAATCGGAGCGGAATGACGGATAACAACTTTCTCGACGCCCGAGGTATAGAGAAGCGGGAGGTTCGGGTGGAAGAGGGCGGTGTTGACGACTGAGCGGTGGCCGGTGAGGATGGACGAAGCGGGCGAGATCGAAGCTGGTCGCATGAACGGCGCGCTGTCATCCTTTCGGAAGACTGCATAAGCGAGAACTTGTGTCAGCCTCAAGCGAGAAACGACGCCGTCAGTCGACCGCACCGATGTCGCCCGCCTGCAGCTGGTCCTTCTCCACCCTGCACCTTTGCTCTCTCAAGGCCTTCAAACTCGGCACCTTCCACACATACGCCCTGAAGTCGTCCGATCCCGTAGCGTACAACAAGCCGTCTCCGGGTGTTGCGCCGAGTGGGCCCCCGAACGAGCCGTGCTTCGTTGTGGTCGTGTTGCGGTAGGCGTGAGGACGGGCGAGAGCGGCATGACGTTGAGGGGGAGGGATAGGAGAGGTGCGGACGAGAGGGGCGGGATCCGGTGGACCAGGTGAGTAGAAGGTCGCGAGTGGCGAAGGGTCGTTCAGCTCGTAGAGAGTCGGGAGGTGGCCGGTTAGTGTTGCGCATATTACCGAGCCGGAGGGAGAGAAGGCGGCGGACGAGACGCCGGGATGAGCGGAACGCAGAGGGTCGGAGGCGGTCTTGCAACGCGTAAGGCGTGCTTCGTACTGGACAACTGCGACGTCTCGTGCGAGGTTTATGCGCGCCGCAGGTCCCGAGATAGGATCTCGCCAGGCCGTCCTCGCATCGAGCAAGCCAACCTGTCCGTCGTCGCCGGCGTAGACCATGAGCTCTGGCGTGAGCGGATGGTAGGCGATATGATTCATCCCGCACCGGTCTGGTAAGATGTTGATGGGATCGGGCGAGCGCGAGTCGTGACTTCGCAGGGTACCGTCGGCCGATGCGGCGAGGAAGAGGTGAGGGTCGGACGGGTGTGCGGCAAGACCCATGATCGAGTCATCGTGGTCGAGCCAGCCGTCGCATGGAGGGATGCCGGAGTGCAGTGGTGTAGGGAAGACCTGCCGCGTCGTCTCGAGGTCGTACGCGAGGATGCTCGAGTCGTTTCCGGCCGCGAAGATCCGTCGGCCATCGCAGGAGAACGCGATCGCGAAGAGGTTGCTCTGAGCCCCGACGTAAGATGCCACTGGCTCAGCCGCGACTCCCGCACCTTGATCCTCCGCAGTCGTGTCCCACAGCAGAACTCTCCGGTCGTCTCCTCCGCTCGCAAGCCAGCGTCCGCCTTCTGCCTGCCCAATCGCAAGCGCGTTCACACAGCTGTGATGTGCCCGATGCGCTGTTTGCCTCGAGAGGTCCGTCTGCCAGAGTGACGACGTGAAGTCGCTTCGAAGAGACCGAGATGGGCGAGACGGGTTGGCAAGAGCCAGGTCGATCGGCAGAGCCCGTTTTCTCGACGTGGGGGTCATCCTGTGATGTTGATCTGGCAAGTTTGGCAGTCCAACCAGCCCATTGAGCGGTGTGGGCAGGGTGAGCAGCGAAGAGTCGAGGGGAAACTGATGAGAACGGGTCGAACGGCAACCTCACTCCGCTGAACCCGCTGGAGAGCCATGTGCATCGTCTTCTGGTCTGACACACCGACTTACAGCCTGTGCGCAACCCTCGACCTGCTCAGACGCTCCCTGGACCGACTGACATCGACTTGTTCCCCACCTCGCAGAGTTGTCGCCTCGAACCGCGACGAGTTCCTTGCGAGACCGACGACGGACGCTGCCTGGCATTCTTGGGACCCTCGTGCGCTTGCCGACGAGCCCGACGAGCTACGGCGGACGCTGTCTGGCCTCGACTTGACTGCCGGAGGAACATGGTTCGGGATCTCGCTTGCGCCTGAGGACGGGACTGGAACGGGGCAAGGACGACGCATGAACTTTGCGACGCTCACCAACTTCACCGAGGACATCCCGCCCGGAGCGAGGCCGTCTCGAGGCCAGCTTACCCGCAATTTTCTCGACCGCAAATCGTCCTCCTCTTCGTCGGATTCAACGCTTGAAGACTACCTCGCCGTCGTCGAGAAGGAGAAGCAGGAATACGCCGGCTTCAACCTCGTTGTCGGCGAAATTACCCGCCCTTTGCCTGCCACCTCCTTGCCGCAGCACACCCAAGTCCAACTCGCCTACATCTCGAACCGCGAGAGCCCGCGCAAACGAGCCCGAGTGCTTCCTCCGCTACCCAATGCAACCACCGAAGCGATGGCAGGCTCGGACGGTTCGAAGCGGGTGCGGGCGGTGAGCAACGCGACGCTCGAGGTCGAAGAGGGAGAGGAGGAGTGGCCGAAGGTCAAGGGCGGGGCAGCGGCACTCGAGCAGGTGCTACTAGGGATCGAGCGGGACGGGTTGTCCAAGGAGGAGCAGGAGAAAGAGCTTGTCGGGGGGATGTATCGGGTACTCAGGTGTATCACCCTCCTTCTTTCGCTCGCTTCGCTGTTCGCCGACTTACTCATTCCGGCTACAGCACCGCACATCCGTCGCCCATACTGCACCGTACCCATCTTCGCCACACCGTCCTGGTCCGCCCACTCGCGCTCGACCCCTCCGCACCTCTCCCCACCATCCCTCCTCCCTTTCCCTCCACCTCTGCCTCCCCAACTTCCCTATCGCCCGATTTGGCAAAGCGAGAAGGCGAAGACGGTGTGCATTGGTACGCGACGAGGGTGCAGACGTTGTTGCTTGTCGAGCGCGACACGGGAAGGGTGATTGTGAGGGAGAGAGAGGCGTTCGTGCTCGATGAGGAGGAACGGCCAATGTGGAGCGGGAAGGAGCGGGCGTTCGACTTTGTGCTGTAGACGAGGAGGAGCGTACGACGCGTCCGCGCGGCTTGCATCGGAGTGGGAGTCTTCTCCCTCCCGTCAGGGCCCCTCTGTGCGTGCGTCGTAAAAGTGCCGACTACTGTAACTTCGGAACTGCCATGTGTGCTACAGGAACTAGAATGCTATGGAAAGCGAGCGAAGCGGAAGTAGAATACAGAGTTCGGTGCGCCTCGACAACGACGACGTCGGCGCTCAGACAACCAAGTCGAACGCGTCGCTCTTCCACCCCTCGCGCCTCTCCTCCTCCCTCTGGCGCCTCTTGGCAGTTTTCCTCGCCTTCCTCGACTGCTCATCGACAGCCTCTCCAACGCTCGCCTCGACGTCGTGTGCGACCTGGTCGAGGTTTTCCGCGCTCGCGCCTGCCTCGCGCGCCGCACCGACGAGCTCGGCGCGGCCCTCCTCGAGGAGACGCTCGACCGAGTGCTTGCGGGACGTGATGTCCTCGCCCTTGCGCTGGAGGGCGGTGCGCTTCCCGGGCAACAGCTCGTCCTCGACGCCGACTTGGAGGACCCACTCGCCGTGCGGTCCGACCTTGCGGATGCCCGTGCTGGTCACGTCGTCGACGAGGGAGGAGGACGAGCCGGAGGTGTTGAGGATGCCGCGGATGTAGGCGAGAGGGTCGGACGCGGCACCCGCGGCGCCGGCGGACTTGACCTGGAGGAGGAAGAACTGGCGGTCCATCTCCTTGAAGGCGACGGCGATCTGCTCCTCGAGCTGCGGGCGCGGGCGCGGGCGATCACCCCAAGGTCAGCGAGGGGACGCGAAAAGAAAAAAAGAGCGAGCCGATGCGGACGGCGGTGACGTACGACCTCCTTGACCTTGACCTCCATGAACGCCCTGACGGCGCCACGCGCGAACCAGTTACGGATTGGGTGGCTCGACTGCCTGATGGCGATGTTGAAGTTCTCGAGCGAGACGTCGACCTTCTCGAGCTTGAAGAACGACTCGCGGTCTTCCTCCGTCGCGTTCGAGACGGTGAGCGTCGCGTCGAGTCCGTCGTCAGCCTTGGGGTCGTCAGGGTTGCCGATGTAGATGTCGAGGAGACCTGCATCGCCAAGCACCTCGTCAGGAACGCTCAGACTTCAAGCCCCCCCCCCCCCCCAGGGAAACCGTACGCACCGCTGTCTTCGAGACCAAGCCAGTGGCGCTTGATGGCGATGTAGTACGAGATGTTGGTGGCCTTCATGCGGAGACCGGCGATCGCAAGCGTCGTCTTGGCCGAGAACTCGGAGGCGTAGGCCGCGTAGCCCTTCTTCGTCTCGAATTCGACGTCGGACTTGAAGCGCGCGGCGTCGGGGATGAACGAGGCGCTGCAAGGCCCGGCAAGCGAGGGGGTCAGCGAGCGCGAGGGGAGAAGAGAAGAAAAAAAAAAGCGGATGGCGGGACGCACGCCTCGAACTTGATGTTGTCGACGATGAGGTCGACGTCCTCGCTCGAGAACTCGACGCGCGGGAGGGGGACCATCTGGACGGCGCCGAGGAGACGGGGCAAGAACACTGTCGAGATGTCCTGCCAGAGCGCTCCGGCGTCGACACCGACGAGGTTGTGTCCGGTCTTGGCGAAGACGGCGATCGAGTCGCCGAGGTCTTCGAAGGCGTCGCCGAGAGCGACGAGCGCGCGGTCGTTCGCGGCGTTGTCGAGGAGCTTCTGGACTTCCGAGATGAAGGCGTTCGCGTCGCGCTTCCAGTCGGCGTTGCCGTCGACGATCGCGCGCGAGCGGTCGTAGATCGCCTCGAAACGGCGGCTGGCCTGCGCATGGCACGTGACAGACAGTCAGCTAAGTGTCGCACGACGAAAGCGGACGGGGGGGGGGGGCGGGACGCACCTTCTGGCTCGTGAGGTAACCCGGGTCGTTGATCGAGCGGTCCACGAGGACCTCGAACTCCTTCCAGACCTGCCGAATCCGCTCGTCGTTCTCGAGGTCTTTGTACAGTGCGTCGGTCGCGCGGAGGGCGGGGTCAAGGTTGCCGGTGAAGCTCTCGATGATCTGGCGCAGGAGGGAGACGGCGTCATCCTTGGCTTCGTCGTTGGCCTCGACGTCGACGTCGACGTTCTTGAGCTTGGCGGTCGAGGCTTCCGCGGCGTGCTGGAGCTCGTCTTTGGCGAGGTCGAAGTACTTGCGCGTCAAGTCCGAGAGGGTGTTGACCGCGTCTTGGTACTCGGGCTTGCTCTGCGCACGTTTGAGACGATAGACACGTCAGCATTGCCCACGAAGCGAAGCACGTCGCGCGGACGCGCCTGGATCTCGTTGACGATCGCCCTCCAGCGTTCGATGACGGCGTCCTTGACGTCGGTCGGGAGCTTCTCCTCCGCGTACTCCTTGAGCTGTCGAGACGAGGGGGCTTTGCAAATCAGTCCTCTGGCGGCGAACGAGTCGAGCAAACCTGAGGCAAGAGGAACGTCGGAAACGCACGGCACGCCCCTTCTTGACGCCCTTCTTGAGGAGCTCGTCGCGCTTGTCCTCGGCGCCGCGCTTGACGCCCTTCCTGATATCCTGTCCGCGAGCGATGACGTCCTCCCAGTGGTCGTCGTCGTTGACGAGACCGGTCTCGTGGCGGTCCTTCTGCTCGTCGGTCGGGCGAACCTGCTTGGCCGCCTTCTTGCTCGCGCGGGTGGCGGCGATCGTTCCCTCGGCGAACTGTTCGGCGGCGTCGGCGAACAGGTCGCGGAAGAGGTTGAGCGAGTCGGCGAGGAGGTTGCGGAGCTCGTTCGAGGTGAGGAGGAGGGAGAGGAGTTCGTGGAGCGACTGGCCCGCCTCCTTCAACTCGCGCGCGGACGGAACGGGCGGCTTGGGCACCTCGAGCTTGACATCGGCGTCGACGTCGACGTCGACGTCGATGTCGGCGTTGCGGGCCTCCCAGAGGAAACTGCGAGCGTGAGACGACGGAGGTGGTGGTGAGCCCCGCGTGCGGCTGCGATCTGGGCCGCGAAACGAAAGGGCGAAAACGGCGACGCACCGCTGGATCTTGTCGTCGTCGTTTTTCTCGAGGACGAGTCTGGCGATGGCCTCGAGGACGGAGCGTGCGTTGCGGACGACGTCGCGGCCGTTCCTGCTCAGCTTGCCTCCGCCGACCTTGTTCGCGGCGACGCCGGCGAGGTCGGGCTGGAGGAGGGACGAGGCGAGGACCTTGCGGATTGCGCGGACGAGCTGGTCGCTGGTGGGCATCTTGCCCGCGTTGAGTGCGCCGTGGGCGTGGGCGAGGGCGGCGAGGGAGAGGTCTGCCTGCTCTGCGTCGTCGCGGGCGCCGGCGAGGAGCGGGACGCGTGCGAGGGTGTCTGCCATGGTGCGCTGGTACGCTGGTGCGCTGGTGCGCTGGTGGGTGTGGGTGTGGAAGAGCAGACGAGGACGAGAGCGGGTCGAAGGGCGCGCGGTGATGTCATCCGAGCGTGACAGCCGCACCGCACCCGGGCTCTCTGCCGACTGCGGGGCACCACACACCGCACACAACGCGAGAGGCGCCCCCTGTCGAGCTTGGGAGTGCAGCGAGAACGGGGTGGAGAACGGTGTCGTCGAAGGAGGAGCCACGGACACGGTTGGAAGAGACCACAGAACCCGGTCTCTCCACTCTCTCCCAGCTGTGCGTGCGCGCAAGGCAAGTTTCGAGAGAGCAGGTGTACCTAACTGCATGCAACCGAGTCCGGGGGCGGCCGGAACCTACGCCGCTCGCGCCGGTCGAAGGGCGGCTCAGTCTCGCTTGAGGGCTGCGTTGGAGGAGCGAGCGAGCGATCAGTCAGTCAGTGGGAGAACCACCGAGCAACGACCGAGCCGAGGAACCACAGGCAAAATCGACCCGAGGAACCGCCAACTCACGCAAGTGCACCCACCGCATTTCCACATCCTTCTCGACCACGAGAACATCGAGCCCGTCACCGACCTCGATGTGTCGCTCTGCGGCACCGGTGAAGGCGTCTGTCAGCAGAGACTGGACTTCCGCGAGGTCGAATTCGGGTCGTTGGCCGGGGACGGGTGGAGCGAGCGCGGGGTCGGGGACTTGGTTCCTCTTGTACACCTGCGGAAGTGTGCGTGAGCGGAGCTGAGAGTCAGCGAATGGGCTGAGCAGGGGGGGGAAAGCACAGCGCGGGAGGGGTAGCTCGGACGCCAGCCTTCAGATACGCGGCAAGTCCCGGCGATCACCGACTCAGACGACAGGCGCACGCACCATGTTGTCGAGGAACGGCTGCACCAGCGACTGCGCACCGCCGTACGCGCGACAGCTCTCCCGCTCGTAGCTCCCCACGGGGTCGAACGAGTACACCGCTCCGGTCCCGTCTCGGTCGATACCTGCGACTGCGGGAGAGCGCGCCGTCAGCTCCGTGCAAGCAGGAACGTGGAAGGAGAACGGGGACCGACGGATCACGTAGGAGTAGTAAGGGAAGAAGCGTTTGCCGTAGAGCATGGTTTGTACGAGGCGCGCGATCGACTTCAGCGAAGGGACCTCGTTGTGCGTGTGATGATACCACTGTGTGTGTGAGAGCACTGTCAATTGCCCTGGTCCAGACACGGTAAGCGAACCAGCCAGCCAAGCGAGATGTGAGGCCGGAAGTTCGCATCCCAGGCTGCGGAGCCCAACTGACCTCGAGCCTCTGCTTCAACCGCTTGACCAAGTTCATCGCATCGCCCATGAACCCCTGCACCGCGATCGCCGCCTCGGGCGTGAGCTGGAAGACGCGCTTGGCGGTTCGGGTCTCGATGTTGTAGCCGGACGACTGGCGCGTGTCGCCTGCGATGACGGCGAACTTGGAGGAGGAGATGGCGAGGATCGAGCCACCGTTGTCCTGCAAGCATTCGACGGGAATGCCCAAGTGTCAGCGAAGGGGTGTCGTCAGCTGGCGGGGAGGTGCTGTAGAAAGTCGGGCGCGACGAGACGCTACGCGCGCCCAGTCCAGCCAGTGTCCGACCAGTTCTGGCTTGTCCTGACTGCTCTGCAAGCGTTCCCTTCCCAGCTGATCGTTCGCGGTCCTCGCCCGCGCCCCCTCATCACCTCAAGTACCTCCCGGCGGCGGCAACGAGTCTAACTGAGCCTGCTCGTGGCCGGCCAGACCTGCGCCCCGTCCCCAGTGCTCCAAGCGACCGGTGCAAACTCCCATCTGCCCGCAAGTCACCGAGTCCTCGACCCCTCGACCCGTCCTCATCGCTCCCCGTCCTTCAGCTCCTCAGACGCGTCTGAAGCCGGGAACAAAAGCGCACGGCGTAGGGGTTGAACTGGTGCTGAATCGGTCCCATGGCAGCGCGAGGCAGCAAGAGCGAGAGAGCGAGGTGGAGTGAGTAGAAGACGACGTCGTCAGCGGACGGAGCGGGTGGTTGACCATGAACGGCTCACGAGAACACGGCGGGCGGGCTTGTAGACGCTTACGCTTTGCTGTAACCACTGCCATCGAACTAGTTAGCGAAGCGGCTCGCGCTTCCTCGTTGTAGCGCTGCCTCCTCGTCCTCCTCCTCGCCTGCTCGACTCGCTCTCGCTTTCCTCACTCACCAGGTTACTGTGGGCTTGTGCGGACGACGACGGAGGACACGATAGATACGCTGCACATTGCGGACAGCCACGACAGATAGAATGACACGAAGACGCACAACAAAGTCGACAATTGGCTCGGCGTCTACCTCACACCTGCCTCATCTCCTCGTCCTCGCGCTCGGCTGGGCCAGACGCTCCTCCTCCTGCTGCTGACACGCTCGTCACGCTGCCCTCGGTCCCGCCCTCGACCCCGCTGTCTGTACTCGCGCTCGTTCTTCGACTCGACTGCCCGACCGACTGATCCTGCTGAGGTACGACGAGATTGCCCAACCGCTCCAACCTCGCCAGGCGCTCCTCCAGTCCCACAGACCCATCCGAAGTGCTCAACCCCGCGCTCCGCTCCAACCTTGCGAGCCGCTCCTCGACACCCGTCCACCTCTCCTCACACTCCCTCCTGACCTTCCCAACTCTCGCCTCTACGAGCGCCTCCAGCTGTCCCTCCGCCTGCTGAAGCGTCGACAACACCGCGTTTGCGCGCTGGACTTGGAAGTCTAGCGAGTGTGTCAACACGCGCGAGTCGGCGAGCGAGTCATAGAAAGTCGAGAAGAGGCCGAGGAAAGCTTGTTTTGAGGCTGGGCCGGGCGCCGGTGCGGAGGAGGGGTGAGGAGGGTAGAGGGGTGTTGATGGCGTGGGACCAAGAGGGGCGGAGGTCAGAGGCGAGTGTGGTTGGTAAGGCGGGAGATGGTGAGGCGGGGGAGGGTAGAAGCCTGGCAAGTGCGCCAAGGCGCTCTGCGAGCTGAGCGAGAGTCCGGGCGGAGGAGGAGGCTGCTGCTGCTGTTGCGGAACGCGCGACCCGCTCGTCATCCTCGAGATGGGCGGCAACCGCGGGCCCGCCTGCTTCGGGGTATCCTTCCTGCCGCCCGCCGTCGACGTTTTCGGCGACGTCGATGGTGCAGGAGCAGGCGGGAAAGCGACACCAGGTCCGAGAGGCTGGTTCGGGCGGATGTAGTACGAACTCGACGAGACGAGTGGTGGCTGAGGCTGTTGCTGGTTCTGCCCCCCGCCCGACTGTCTCCTCGATTCCTTCCTGCCCGTCGACGCAGGCGCGCCAGACGACGACGCGCTAGGCCGCATGTGAGGCGCCTCGCGCGCTGCTGCCGCTCGGGCAGCGAAAGTCGCTTCGAGCGGAGACCCCACGAGGACAGACGGAATCTCGACGGCCGGTGCACTGCGCAGCGGAGGGTGGTGGAGCGCAAAGTCGTGCGCTGGCGCCGCGTGCGAGGTCGAGGCGTTTCGTCGGTGCGAGGCGGGTGCGGCGGACGAACCGGTTGCGACGGCTGGAGGACGATGTCCTCTCCTCTTCGCTAGTCCTCCTCCTCCTCTCGTCGTCGACGTAGGAGCAGCCGAGGTCGTACCCGACGAAGCCCGTTGCTGTGCGCGAAGTTTTCCCAGCGCCGCCTGCACGCTGCCCGGCGCAGGTCCAGCCGCGAGTCCCGCCGCCTCTCTCCTTCGATCAATCTCGCGCTGCTGCTGCTCCTTGATAGCCTTGGACGCCTCGAGAGCCGAGGAAGGAGAAGTCGCCAACGAAGAGGCCGGTCCGCTGACGAGTGATGAGATCGGAACTCCCGACGACGAGGCTGGTCCCGCTGTGTGCTGAGTGTGCGGATTGTGCTGCGAGCTTGCCGGTGCAGAGGCAAAGAGGATGCTCGTAGCGGTATCGGCGAGCGACTCGAGAGGCGAGAGCCTTGTCCTCGGTCGCTTGTTCGACAGAGTCGGCGATCCTCCTCCTCCTCCTCCCCCTCCCGCTCCCTCGCCGGCTTGACTGAGGGGGTGCTTCGGCGGAGAGGAGTCGGCGCGGCGCCGATCAAGTGACGGAGCCGAGTCGTGGCAAGGGAACGAGGGAGCGCCTTGAAGCGAGAGAGGGAAGGACGGTTCGCGCCCGTTCATACCAGACCTGAGGAACGGCCGTTGCGAGCGAGAGTCAGCGTCATGCAGTGCAGCGTCACAAGCGCATCTCGCAATGTCGCACGAAGAGGCCGAAGAAAAGTCAGGGGAGGAGGCGAGCGGTTCGAGTTCGCGGAGGAGGTAAAAGGGTGGGCAAGCGGCGACGTCGACCGCGTTGGCGAAAACAGGAGCCGGTCGTCGAGCACAGAAAGGAGAGGTGGGACTCACGCACTCGCCTGGACAACAGGAGCGAGCTGGTCCTCCTCATCCGACACAATAACCCTTTTGAGCGAGCCCCTGCGCCCTCCTTGTCCGCCACTCGGGGCCTCGCCAAGTCGTTCAATAACGAGCGCTTCTTTCGATCCTGCTGCACCGACGCCGACTCCTTCGATCCCGAGTCCTGTTGTGATCCCGTTCGGGACGGGAGGACGGTTGGGTGGTCCTGGTGCTGGGAGCGAGAAGACGGAGAAGACTGAGGGCGTCGCAAAGACGGAGGGGTACGACACTCGTCGGTCGTTCTTTGTCAGAGAAGGTGGAACGGCTGAAGAAGGCGTGACGGGAGGAAGGGCGGAAGGAGGAGCAGTCGCCGTGCTGTGTCGCCGTTCTCCTGCCGCTCTTCGAAACGGCGGGATAGGCGCGACTGCAAAGTCCGCTCGCTTGAGCTTCAACGGTAATTTGCGCGTCGAGGATCGGGTCGTGGAGGGAGGAGGGGACGGCATCGGCGGGAGGTAGTCCTTGGGCGTGAGAGGCGCGCTACTCTCGATTGACGAGCTCGTCGAACTCGCGGTTGTCGGCGCCGTTGGGTACTCTGCGTAGTGATGGTGCGCGAGATGGGAAAGAGAACGGGAAGGACCGAACGTCGCGGCGAGAGAAGGGAGCGAAAGGGGACGAGAGGGTGCCTGTAGGGCAGGAGATGCCGCCATTCGAAGCGGTCTGGTCGGTGAAGCTGACTGCAGGAGAGTGAAGAAGCACACGCAATCAGTCGCTGCACGCCAGCACGCTCAGGCCGTCGCTCGATCGCTCGAGAAGGCTGAATGGGGGGGGGGCACGGTCAAAGGGGTCCAAGGGGAGTGCACACCTCGCTGGCGGGCGAACGAGTGTCGTCCTAGTTATATCAGCCTCCTACTGGGCAACCTGGGCAGTCGTCGGATCCGGGCGAGGCTGGGGAAGCGAGCGCGAGGAGGGAGGCAGGCTGTGCTCCAGCCTGAGAAGGGAAGTCGAGTGTCCTTTGTCGTCCAGACGCGTCGTGCACGGGCGCTGCCCCTTCTGCTACACGTCCAGTCCGCGCTGAGCTTATGTCTGACGGGACCGGCGGCGCTGGGCGGCGAGGAGGACGGCGAGAGCGGAGACCGGGCGATAAGCCTAGGGCCCGGAGTTTGAAACAGCAGCGGCGGGCGACAATGCGTGTGTCGGCCAGTCGTCGACCAGTCCCTACGAGTCGTATGCGCCAGTACAGGCGTCGTCAAAGCTGGTGTAGCAGCGATGGCGAGGAGACGAGGACGTGCACCAGAAACAGAGTTGGGCGAGCGTTGACAGCAACACGTTGCGCGCACGAGTTCACTTGAGCGGTCTTGTTTCCAGAACCCTTTGCAAGCGTGCCTTCGCGTCGTCTCGAAGCCTTTGTCATCGCCAGGCGAGACATAGTTCACTGTGGGAAAGTCTCTTGTCCTCGCCGCCTCCGGTTCTCTTGATCCTGTTCGCGATTCTGGGGACTACCTGGCGTCGAGGGTCGCCGACGAGCATTCAGGGCTGGCAGCGGGACTTTGACCAGCGCGGTTACCAAGCGACGTCTCCCTGCTCGCGACAAAGAACCCTGCTGGCGAGACAACCCCGGCCATCTCACTTTATCAAAGACAAGGGCGATCAGCCACTGCGCCCGAAGCGTGCTGCACTGCGTCCGCAGGCGCTTCTCGAACGTCCTGGCGAGGCGTGACCATGGCCTCTGTCTGCTAGTCGAGCTCGCCACCCTATCGTACGAGGGCAAGCGGGAAATGCGCGACGTCGACAGCGGATATAGAGGCGAAGGCGAACATCGCGAGAACCCAAGGGAGAAGAGCAGCGTCCCGTTGCCCGACTTCTCGCTTCCCGCTCTCATGGCTTTTCGCCAGACCTGTCTGCGACGAATACGAGGCCATGCAATGCAGTAGAGACAACATCAGCGATGCGCAGACGAGCGAGGGATAGCCTTCTCCAACCAGGACGCGGATTCGCCTCACTCCTCCTCTTCCTCCTCCTCCATGACGACCGCTACTCGCCCCCACTTGCCCTCGTCGACTCGTCCTCTTCCTCCCGCACCCCCAGCAGCCCCACCAAGACCCGCATACCTCCCCTCGAATCTTGACGCTCCTCCTCCTCCTCCGCTCCAAACCCGCTCAGCAACCGGACTATCCGCCAACTTGGGCGAACTCATCAGTCCCGCCGCTGCACCCGCTCCTGCTGCCCCTCCTGCCGCGCTCCCATTGTTCCGGAACGAAAGCTGCCCGAGTCCGCCACCGTAACCTTCCAAGTCGTCGTCCTCGTCGACCCACTCCCCGCCATCTTCTTTGAGTGAGTTGACTGCGAAGACATCCCTGATAGATTGCTGAGACTGCGTCGGCGGAGGGAGCGGCCGAGAAGCGATTCGGCGGTCAAAGGCGGATAAAGAGGATGAAGTCGAGGGCGCGTGCGGCTGCAGAGGCGAGCCGAAGAGATGGGTCGTCTTGTGTGCCGTGAAAGTTACTGGCGGTCCACGAGACGCGTTGCTCCGCATCGAGGGGACGGGCGAGCCATGTCCCGAATGCGGGTCAGAGATACTCCCGCTCCTGCTAACCATTCGATGCGGTATGGGCTGTGCAGAAGGAGGTGCGGAATGGACGACCTCGCTGGAGCTTGCTGCACTCCCAGGCGCAGACTCCTCCTCGTCCTCCTCTATGATCGGGTCCTCCCCCCCATCTTCCTCCTCGACCGTCTCTTCCCCATCGCTCGCGCCAGCTCCTCCGCTCGAGCTGCTCCTGCGCACCGAGCTGGCACCGGAAGCAGTTCGCCGATGATGCCTGCCCGGCGTCCCGCCTCCGTCCGTCGAGCGGCGTCCGTGCGAGCCGTGTCGTCTTCGGACAACAGTCGTCGTAGTTGGCGGTCGACGGTACACTGCGTCCTTTGCAGTCGCATACGACCCAGCCGACGAGGTCGACGCAGCACGCGAATGTCTGCCCGTCCGTCTCGCGCCGCCAGGCTTGCCGGCCTGCTGGCCGGAGAAAGACCGCAACGAAGTCGGCCTTGAACGATCTCCTCGCTCGCTAGCCGACGTTCTCGATGCGTCGCTTGCCCGACGCCGGTGCATCCCTCGTCCGGGAGTCGACATCGAGTAGTCGCGGTGAGCGGATGAGACGGATGAGCGGCGGGAAAGCGAGACGCCTGCGCCTGGTGGACCTGCTTCGCGTCCGCCATTCACAACGCTGCTGTTCGACGAGCGCCGGCTGCCCATCGTCGGACGGCGACCTACAGGCGAGGATGTCGTGTACATCGACTGACTGCGCCCGACGCCGGTCGCTCCGAGACCCATCGGCGTGTAGTCGTTCGATACTGGTCCGCCGAGTCGGGATGCCATCGACGCGCGCGTGCGCTTGCGCGGGTCTTGGCCAAACCAGAGCTTGAAAGTCGAAAGGAGGTTGCCGCCTCGTGAGCCCTTCTTGTTCGCCGAAGTCGAAGGACTCGTCATTGAGACGGAACGGCCGACGCGAGCCGAGGACGAGGTCGTGCTGAACGAGCCGTGATGCGAGATTGCCGATGCGGAAGGGGCGGGTGACAGGGTACGCTCTGGCATCGCCCGAGGAAGCGGCGCGATGAGTGGAACCGATGCATGGACGCCTTCTTGTCGTGCGGTCGAGGGAAGAGGCGGAGCAATCGAGCTGGTGGGCATGCTGGGCGTTGAAGGAGCGGACATGCTGGGCATCGGCACCGAGAGAACTTTTGGCGACGAATGCTGCGACGAAGGCGCTGCTCGGTGTAAAAGTCGAGGGTCGTCGCTTGGCAACGATCCCTTCCTGCTGGCAAAGGTACCGCCAGCCGACACGCCTTCTTCCGTCGTAGGCGTACCGGCGTTGCTGAGCGACGCGAGGCCTTGACCAATCGCTGAAGTCGCCCGAGCAAGCATGCTGACGCTTCCTGCCCGCGCTCGCTTCGCGTCGCCCTTCTCCTCGGTTGGCGTTCCTGCGGCGCCGAGCTGGTCGCGCGGGGCTGAGAATGGCATCGAGCTGGACAGTCCTCGCGCCTTGAGCGGCGAAGGCGGCTCGACGGTCGGAAAGTAGGACGGTACGGCGGTCGAGTGCGCCGTACCTATGTCATCGCTGAGGAAGTACGACAGTCGCGCCTCAGCCTCTTCCTGCGAGGGTGGAGAGACGGGACTGATAGGCGCCGTCGGACGATGCGCGGCGGCGATGGCGGCTGACGGCGTGAGGGGAGTGGTAGGCCCGGCAGGAGTGTGTGAATTACGCCGAGAGGGCGTTCGAGGCGGACTTGGAGGTCTGAGCGAGGCCTCGTGTGAACGCGACTGCGATGATGAGGTAGAAGAACTGCTTGGGCGTCGATCCTCGACCGGTCGAGCCGGTTCTGCTGGTGTTGGTGACTCTTCAATGAGCATTTCGAGCGGCTCGTTCTGCTCAAACTCATCATCGCTCGAGTCTTCGTCCTCTTCGCCCTGCGTATCGAGCAGCACAGCCGCCGGATCCCGCAGGCGCTCCGCATGTCGGACGCTCATCATCGAGTTGGTCCGCACCAGCGTACCATCTCCGTCTTCTCCATCGCCCCCTTCCAGTCCCTCGACTCGCGCCTTCTCCTCGCACTTCCGCTTAAGCATCCACCAAATCGCGCTGCAGCTGTCGCAGGCGCTGGTGCGGACGGAATGGGCGACTTGGCCTGCGTCAAAGCCGAGATCGGCGATGAGTTTGAGGAGGGCTTGGTCGGAAGTTGTCGAGAGAAGAGGCGGAGCGGAAGAGGTCGAGAGGAAGAGGGAGAGGTAGTCAATGCGAGGCTCGTCGTCGATGTCGGACGCCGCCTGAGCCCCCATCTCCTTGATCGCCGAGGCGTCTCGGTTGACGGCAGGCGTGGGCGAAGCGACCAGCGCTCTCGCACCCTCCCCTGTGTCGTCCTCATCAAGCCTGATCATCCTCTCGCCCGCGCTGCCGATGCTCTTCCTCCTCGCAAGCCCGCTCGACCCGCTCCCACTCCCGCTTCCGCTGCCTGTTCCTCTATCCCTTCCGACGACGCCGCCAGAGCCGATCGACAGACTCTTCACGCTCACTCCACCTGCGGAGCCTGTCCGCTGCATGAGAGGCGGAACGAGTGGAGCGGGCGCAACGGGTCCGAAGTCGATCGAGGCGGTCGAGGGGTGTCGGCGGAGCGTTGAAGAGGTCGTGTGTCCGCCGACTGGAGAAGAGGTGGCGGATAGGTGAGGCGGAATTGCGGAAATGGGGCCTGGTGGAGAGGTTTGCCGCAGGGAAGAAGGGGGAGATCGAGGCTGGACGGGCGTAGGGGAGACGGACGAGTCGCTGTCAAACGCTCGTTGTTTTCCGCGCTTGACGGCACTCATTGAGAGCATTGAATCGGGCGAGGAGCAGAGAATTTCGGCGGAAGGGACGGGAGGAGCGAGAGCCAAGCCTCTGGGTTCGCTCATCCAGAGCGGCGGGGCGAGTGAGGGGTTCTTCGGCGCGATGGAGGGCGAAGAGGCCGCGGATGAGGAGGCTGGGGGCGCGGCGGGAGGAGGCGGACGAGTGAAGAAAGGGTCAGCGAGGATCTGCTTGAGTGATGGTCGGAGGAGCGGGTCGCGGGTCAGGATGGAGCGGAGGAGTGAGGAAGCGTCTGCGACCGGACGGATCCCAAAATCAGCTCGCCCAGCAAACTCGTGTGCGGAAGAGGCCGAATCTGTGACCGTGGCGACTCACCTTCGTCAAGCCACTCGGGCATCTCATACTTGCAGTCGAGGATGAGCTGGCGCATGATGCCCTCGTCATCGTCATCGAACGGTAGCGAACCGGTCACGAGTGCGTAGAGAATGACGCCGAGCGACCAAACGTCCACCTCTGCGAAAGCGCGGTCAGCTCTTGTCAGGCTCAACAGGGTGGGAGGTTCGGCTTACGCTCGCCAAGGTACTTGCTACCTGCGACGACCTCGGGCGCCATGTACCCGAGCGTCCCAACCCTCGTCTCCAACCACTTGCCCTTCTCAAACTCCCTCCCAAATCCCAGGTCCGCAATCTTGACGTTCACATTTTCGTCCAGCAAGACATTCTCGAGCTTGAGATCCCGATGGACGACGCCTTCTCGGTGGAGGTACGCGACGCCAAGTACGAGTTGGCCGAAGATCCGTCGAGTTTCGGGGAGGGAGAGGCGGCCGTGTTCGACGAGGTAGTCGAAGAGTTCGCCGCCTGCGCATAGCTCGGTCACGAGGTAGATGGAGGACTCGGTGGCGATGAGCTCGAAGAGCGAGAGGACATGTGGGTGGCGGAGGCGGCGGTGGTGGTGGATCTCGCGAGTTAGGAGGGAAAGCGGTGAGGAAGGATCGGTCGGCGAGTACTGCGGGCACGATTCCGTCAGTCGAGGTGGTCTCAACGCGCAGGAACGGCACGCACTGATGGCAGACTCTTCGGAACCTGCTTGATGGCGACCCTCGTCCCCGTCAAGCGATGTACGCCTAGTCGGACTCTGCCGAATGTGCCTGCACAAGGTGCCTTTCAAGCAGTCAGTTCCGGCTCCAGACAAGCTGAAGTGCAGACAACGTGAAAGCGTTCTGTCGGCGCACCTTCTCCAATAACCCTGCCAAGCGAGTACCCGCCGATCGAGCGGATCTCTTTCTTCGTCAGCTCCGTCGCTAGGGCCGCATAAGCGTTGGAAAGCTGTGGGCGTCAAGAGGAAGTCAGCTCGAGTGCCAGGCGAAGCTGGCGAGTTGCGAAGACGAGGGGAGGGACGGCGACGGTAAGCAACGACCGTTCAGAGACGTCCCGCTGTTCCGTGAGTCCCTCCCAGCACCGCCTGAGCCACATCAGACGTCGTCTAGCCCTCCCAGCACCTCTGTCCACCGTTGTCACCATTTCGCCGCCCCACCCCTGAAAGTTCGCGTCCGTCTCGCTCCGCGCCTGCACCTCCGGGAAGGGCCTGATGTGCACAGTCCTCTCGTTCAAGATCCTTTCAGTCCAGCGGCCAAGGAACGCCTCATCAAGCCCATGCGAGGACGCGAGACGGACCTCCTGCTGTTTGGCATAGTGCGTCGACCCGTTCCTGCGGTGGTGATGCGATACGCCGAACATGCTCTGCGCCTTCTGGTCCGTCTCCCCGTGAGCCCGTCAAGCGAGAGCGTCCAGCAACGAGAGCGAGCAGATGAAGTACAAGAAGGGTTACAAGCGGGTTATACTAGATGAATACAAACCGAGTTGTAATGGCTTGATTAGAAACGCGATTGTAATGAGCGATCCGCTCCTCTCTCTCGCTTTGTTTCGCCGTCGCCTTACGATGCGAGTCGAGCGAACAACGCACGACGAGCGCACCCGCACTGACCATCTATCGCCCCCACAGGCCACCGCAGAGCAACCTCCCTGACAGTCGAGGTCTGTCCTCGTCGCCTCGCTCGCCAGACTGACATCTCGCGCGACTATCACAGGACTGACGCGTTTCTGTGGCTGCGACAGACCTCAATGCGACATGGAGATTCCTCGAGGAAGGCGTCGGTGCGTTCCCAGCTCCTCGGTCGCTCCCCTCTCGTCCCACATCCGAATCGAGGGACGTAAGCGGGGAGCTGTCCTCGCGCGGCATGTAGGGCGCTGGACGGACAGACAGTCTGACGAGAACCTTGGGTATCGCCCTGCAGACCACATCATGACGCGCCTCAACGAGGGCATGTCCTACAAGAAGTACATGGATGTGAGTTCGCCTCCTCGCTCGCTCGCGTTGGCTCAGGAGATTCTCCAGGGACTGACGCTTCCCTTGGAGGGTGACTTAAGCTTTACACGGTATCGTACAACTATTGCACGTCAAGTAGGATGAACTCGGGCGGGATCAACGAGACGCTCGGAGTGAGCGGGAGCGCAGGCAGGAGTGAGTCCAGTCATTTGCTCGCGCTTCGTGGCGCTTCATTAGGAGCGATAGGTGGCTTTTCTGTTGCCGCGCAGATGGTGGCCAAGTTTGGGACGCTGACTTCCTCCTCGAACCCGAATTCGCAGGCGGTGCGAACCTGATGGGAGCCGACCTGTACAAGCACTTGAAGGAGTACTTCATCGAGCACCTCAAGGGCGTCCGTGCCGTGCGTCCCGTCCACTTCCCTTCCTCCCCTCCCTCGCTCACCCACTTCTACTCATGCAGGAAGCCGCCGATCTCTCTGACGAGCCTCTCCTGCGGTACTACACGCGCGAGTGGGACCGCTATACGACTGGAGCGAGCTACGTCAACAGGCTGTTCACGTACCTCAATCGGCACTGGGTCAAGCGGGAGAAGGACGAGGGGAGGAAGCATGTATATGTCGTCTACATCGTGCGTCCTCGCGTTCTGGCTTCAGCCCCGAGCGTCTTTCGAACCGGAGCTGATCCACCTTCGTGTTGGCTGATGCACACAGCTCGCGCTCGTCATGTGGAAAGAGCACTTCTACACGGCGCTGCAGCAACCTCCCGCGTCAGGCGGCAGTAAGCTCACAGCTGCGGTGCTCAAGCTCATCGAGAAGCAGAGGAACGGCGAAACGATCGAGACTGACTTGGTCAAGAAGGTGATTGATTCGTTCGGTGCGTTGCGGTCTTTTTCGCTTTTTCTGGCGGGCTGTTCCGATCGTTCTGTGCTGACTGTGAAAGGGAATTGGACGCGCAGTCGCGCTTGGACTCGACGAGAACGACACGAACCGGCAGAATCTCGAGGTCTACCGCCTAGCCTTCGAGTCTCCCTTCCTCTCCGCGACCGACTCGTTCTACTCTGCCGAGTCGGAGCAGTACCTCGCCGCCAACAGCGTCACCGAGTACATGCAGAAGGCCGAGTCGCGTCTCGGCGAGGAGGAGAGCCGCGTCGACTTGTACTTGCATGCGAGTACGAGGAAGGGACTGGTCAGCAAGTGCGAGGAGGTGCTCGTCAAGAACCACGCCGAAATTATGCAGGAGGAGTTCCAGCGCGTGAGTTTGCCCGTTCCTGCCCTCTTTCGCCTCAGACGCTGACTCTACGTCCTTGGTTCGCACAGCTCCTCGACCAGGAGCAAGAATCCGACCTCCATCGCATGTACCTCCTCCTCTCACGCATCCCGAACGGCCTCGACCCCCTCCGCGAGCGCTTCGAGCAGCACGTCAAGAAGGCCGGACTCGACTCGGTCGAGCGCGCGGTCGGCGCCGCAGCGGCTGCCCCTGTGGACGGAAACGCAAAGGGCGCGGCAGCGGAGAAGAAGGAGTCGGCGGTCGAGCCGAAGGCGTATGTCGATAGCTTGTTGGCCGTGCACAAGAAGAACAGCGAGCTGGTCGGGAAGGCGTACAGGGGAGACCAGGGTTTCGTCGCTTCGCTCGACAGGGTGCGTCGGCTTCTTCCGCTTGCGGCTGTCGTTTCCGCTCGCGGCGCGGCCTCCCTGCTGGATGTTGCAAGTTGACGATCCCGTCGCTTCTCAGGCCTGCCGCGAATACGTCAACCGCAACAAGGCGTGCTCATCGCCAAACAAGTCGCCCGAGCTCCTCGCCAAGTACGCCGATTCGCTCTTGCGCAAGAGCAACAAGGCGTCCGAGGATGCCGACATCGAGCAGGCGTTGTCCGACACGGTGAGTTGGCATCGCCGTCGCTCCCTTCGCCTGCGCGCTGAACATGAGCTGATCCAGTCGCGCGTCCGTCTCGCAGATGACCGTCTTCAAGTACATCGAGGACAAGGACGTCTTCCAAAAGTTCTACTCGAAGATGCTCGCGAACCGCCTCATCAAGGACACGTCGGCCTCGGAGGACGCCGAGTCGAGCATGATCGGCAAGCTCAAAGACGCATGCGGCTTCGAGTACACGTCCAAGCTCCAGCGCATGTTCCAGGACATGCAGCTCAACCGCGACTTCAATGCCGGCTTCAAGGAGAAGATGCAGCAGACGCACGACGAGAGCGAGCTGTCGAGTGCGTACCGTCGCGTCACGTGCGACGTCCATCTCTCGCTAATGCGGCAGCCGCACCCGCGCAGTCGACTTCCAGTGCCTTGTCCTCGGCACATCGTCCTGGCCGCTCGCCGCGCCGACCGCCAAGCTCAACCTGCCCGCCGAGTTGCTCAAGACCAAGGACCGCTTCGAACACTACTACATGAACAAGCACTCGGGACGAAAGCTCACGTGGCTGTGGCAGCACAGCAGGAACGAGTGCGTCGACGCGGTCCCTTGCTTGCGCCCGGGGTTGCGTTCTCGCCAGAGACTTTTGCTGACTTAGGCTTCGACTCGTGCAGACTCCGCACGCTCTACACACCGCAGAAGTACTTCTTCGTCACCTCGACGCATCAAGCGTGCATCCTCCTGCAGTTCAACTCGTCCGGCGACTCGCTCTCGCTGCAAGACCTCGTCACGGGTACCGGCCTGCCCGAAGAGTCGCTCAAGCCGATCCTCGCCGTCCTCATCAAGCAGCGCGTGCTCGAGCTCAAGGACGGCATGTACGATCTCAACCTCGGCTTCAAGAGCAAGAAGATCAGGGTGCCGCTCAACGTCCCCATCAAGGCTGAGCAGAAGCAGGAGAGCGCCGACGTCATGAAGGTGCGTCCGAGGCGTTTGGAAGCATCGTTGTGACCTCGCGCTGACTCGGCTCGCCCGCAGCACGTCGACGAGGACCGCAAGATCCTCATCCAGGCGACGATCGTCCGGTGCGTGCAGTCCCTCGACGCTATTGGCTGCGCGAAGTCTCGAACGATGTGCTGAGTTTGTCTGCCTGGGTGCCGTACAGCATCATGAAGTCGCGCAAGACGCTCAAGCACCAGCAGCTCATCGCGGAGACGATCGACCAGCTCAAGGCGCGCTTCCAACCTCGCGTTCCCGACATCAAGAGGCAGATCGACGTCTTGCTGGACAAGGAGTACCTCGAGCGCGAAGAGGGCAGCAGGGACAACTACAGGTGCGTTTCGTTTTCGGCGGGGAGAGTCGTGGCGCGTGACGCTCGCCCCAGCCGCTGACTCTGCTTCGTTCGCCTGGTGTGCCCTGTCGGATAGGTATCTCGCATGAGCTCGCCCTCGCCGGACCGGACTGCCGTCTCGTCGCGCGCCCCGCCTCGCTCGTCCACCTCCGCCTCCCGTCTCCTCGCATGACCCGCGCCGGCGACGCCCTACGCCTTACGCCCGCATCAGCTTTTTTTTTTTTTTTTTTTTTTTGGTCCTCCCTCGTTCCTCACGCCCACACTCGCATGCAACCCTTCAGTGTCCCCCCAACTTCCACCACCCCTGTACCTTCCTCGCTTTTGGCCCCTCATGCTCTTATCCCCGAGTCGAAATTGTCGCTGTAGACAAGAAGATACCCCCCCCCCCCCCCCCCCACCCATCCTCCTCGTCCGTTCCTCTCGCTCTCGCTTGTTCAAACCTACACGTGTACACTCTCACCGCACCCGGCGTCGCGAGGAGGGAGGAGGAGATGGGAGAGGTAAGGGGTCGCATTGCTTGTCACAAAGCGAGAGAGAGAGACTCGGGGAGAAATTTACGCTAACGAGAGGGAGGAGAGGATGCGCAAAAAAACACGCGAGAGGCGCGGCGGCGGGGGGGAGGGATTACGGTCGAGGAGCGGCGCGTGTAGAGAGACCTGAGACGAGAGAGAGAGAGAGACGAGAAGGAAGGAAGAAAGAGAGAGAGAGAGAGAGAGAGAGAGATCTATAGGTTGTTTTGGTATCGGTGGACGAGCGGGGGGGAGAAAACGGAGGGGAGGGTTTGGAGGAGCGGACAGAAAGAAAGAAAGCCCCCCGCTGCATCGTCTAGTGTAGTCGAAGAAAAAGGAAGCGTTGTCGAGAGAGGAGGAGGAGGAGGAGGAGTGGGAAGATTGAGATCGATCCGCCGGGAAAAAAATAAAAATAGTCGAGCGGAAGTCGAGCCGAGGACTAGGTACAAAGGCGAGTGAGAGAGAGAGAGTGTGTGTGCGTGTGTGCGTGTGTCCGTCCGTCGGTCGCGCGCGCGAGTCTTTTTTTTTTCTTTTTTCGAGTCGCGCTCTACTCCTTCGGCGCCTCGGCGACCCCTCCGAGCGCTGAGAAAGCCTGCTGCTGCTGGACGACGGCGGCGGCGGCGGGACTGGTAGGCCTCGAACTGGGCGCCGAGCCTGGCTGACTCGTGTATCCTCCCGGCGCATGGCGGTCGTCGCCAACCTGCCCGACCTGCTGCGCCTGAGCCTGACCCTGACCGGACCCACGACTCGCGGTCGGAGGTCTGCTCGACGCCTGCGCGGCCAGGACCGGACTTCCAGGCTGGGAGCGGTACGGGTGCGAGCGGACGTGGTGGAGGAGGGTCGAGGCCGGGTGGCGACCGTGGTCGAACGCGTGCTTGTTCGCGTCGATCGCGGAAGCTGCGGCGTCAGGGGTCGCAGCGCGCGAGTTGCTGCTGACGCTGTTGTCGCCGCTCGTTCCCTCGGCGGCGGCGGCGACGGCGGCGGTGGGCAAGCGCAGGGGCGGGAGGTGGACGGGACTGGTTGCGCGACTGGGCACGCGAGAGACTTGGGCACTCATGAGTGTCAGGCCCTTGAGTGGTCCGAGGACGGGCGAGGTAGACGGCGTGAGTTGGTAAGCGAGTTGTTGCTGGAGTTGGCCGATCGCGTGTTGTTGGCCGTGTCCGGGTTGAGAGGCCATGCCGATGCCGGGGACGAGTCCGGCGGCCGGGTGGAGAGGAGGGAATGGCGAAGAGTTGCAGTTGCCGCTCGACGACGTAGCCGAATGCGGATCCGCAAGTCCTCCCACCGCAGCCGCCGCCGCCGCCGCCGCAACGGTGTGATCGACGACCGAACCATCCGGCGTATGTTTCGGACTGGAAGCAGGCGAATTCGCAAGCGAGTGGTCGGCGGTCGAAGGGAGCGAGTAAGGCGCGTAGGCGTGACGGTGCTGGTGGCGGGCCAACGAGCCGTGGTGCGTCGGGTGCGAGGGGTCGTGCGAGTGCGAGTGGCGCGAGGCGGGGTCGTCTGCGGGTGCTTGGGCCGCGCCGTGATGCGGCAGGAGTGGAGGCGCGGTGTGGCCTCCTGGTGGACGACGCGGGGCAGTTCCGCTCAAGGCAGCGGCCTGCTGTGCGGCGAGTTGCTGCTGCTGAGCCTGCAACGCCGCGCTCTGGTACGCCGACGCCGCGTACGGCTGGCCCGCCATGCTCCAATACGCCGCCATGGCCTGCTGAGCCTGCGCGGGGTCGAACGAGCCATACGGCGTACTTCCCGCACTCGAGCCTGCCGCGCTGCCCGGTGCGGATCCGCCCACCTGAGGCTTGATGTCGTCCACCACTTGCTGCTGGGCCTGCTGTTCGGCCGCAGCAGCGGCACGCTCACGTTCGCGCTCCATCTCGTGCAACCCACTCGCCGCTGCAAGCGCAAGCGCGTTCAACGGACGCCCGTCCGCGCCAGCCTGGACCTGCTGCTGCTGCTGCTGCTGCTGCGCCGAACCAGGCGAAGGGAGCGCCGTGGCCTGGTGAATCTGCTGCTGCTGCTGCTGTTGCTGAGTCGCAATCGCCTGGTGCTGCTGGATCTGCTGCAACTGCCCCAGCGCCGGCGGGTACCCATACGGCGTGTAACTCGCCGGGTAAGCGGGATAAGGCTGGGTTGTCGGAGGCGTCTGTGTGCCGGTTGTGGAGGGGAGAGGCGGTGGTGGGACGGATGGGTAACCGTAGGGGTACATGGACATCGGGAGGGCGGGGTAGGCGTAGCTCGGGTAGCCGGGGGGAGGGGGGTAGTACGGTTGCTGTGAGCGCGAAGCGAAACGAGCATGAGCGAGCGGCCGAGCGAGTGAGGAACGGAGGAACGGAGGAACAGAGGAAGAGACGCACGTAACCCATCATCGGCGCGCCGTACGGACTCGCAGCAGCCGCCGCCGCAGCAGCCGCGCTCGCCTGAGCCGTCGCGTCGTCGTTCTGCGCAGGGCGCACGGGCGCGAGCGAGGGGGTCAGCGCACGTATCCACCGCAAGAAATCGCTCTCTCGCTCGCCCAAGGCTCGCTCGCCAACTCACCTCCTCCCCCGGACTCGCTTGCCGACTCGCCTTCCCCTTCTTCGCTCCCGCCGGTCCTGCTGCTGCGCCGGCAGCGGCCGCAGCGGCCTGCTGAGCCTGTTGCTGAGCAGTCTTTTTCCTGCCGCGATCGGACGAGTGGATGCGGATGTGGCGGGTTAGTTCGTCGGAGCGGGAGAAGCGTTTCTCGCAGCTGTGCGGTGCGGGGCCAGGCGACAAAGGAGCGAGTGGAGGAGAGGGAGATGGGAGGAACGGGGGGCGACGAGGAGTTCGAGAGGGGACGAGTGGGAGGAAAGCGTCAGTACCGGTTGGAGACGTCCTCGCGGCTTCTTTGCGAGGCCGCGCGAGCCCGAATCCTCCGCTTCGCACGCTCCGCTCATCCAGTCTGATCTCGGCCGCATCCGTCTCCTGTCGCACGCTCGGAAGACGGAACCGTCGAGCTCACCCCGGATGCGTACACGCATGCGGCTTCTCGCCCGTGTGCGTGCGGATGTGCCGGGTCTGGTGTTCGAGGCGGTAAAAGGCGCGGGGGCAGAGCGGGCACTTGTACGGCCTGCGCGGGCGGGAACCGAACAGGATCAGCGTCGTCGAGCGCTCTGTGCGAGCATGTCGAGCGTCCGAGCGAGCGCGGCGTCCGGCCAGGCGCGTGCGAAGGAGCGCGCATCGCGCTGATGACAGCGGCTGGGACGGGCGCTGCTCACCTCGGGATCTGGTCTCGCGAGGGCAGCAAGCTGGCGGCGGTGACACCGGCGGGCGTGTGGCCCTGGGCGTCGAGCGTGACGTGCTGCGAGGGCGGCGGGGGCTGCTGGAGGGGCGTCGGGAGGTGCTGCTGTGTGTGCTGGGCGGTGCCGGGGGGCGGGCGGGGGTCCATGGCGCGCGCGGGCTGGCCTGGGGACGGAGCCGCTGGACGGGCGTGCTGTGTGTGTGTGCTGTGTCGACGGCGAGGGCGAGGACGAGGGCGAGGGCGAGTGCGGGGGACCGGACGGGGACGATGGGAGGGAGGAGCCGAGTGCGAGTGCGAGTGCGAGCTGGCGCTGGAGCTGGCGCAGGTGTCGGCGTCGACCAGCAGCAGTGGCCCCGTCAGCGAGGCCCGCGTCCGCCGCGTGCGAGGGGTTGCACGATAAGCCGCTGCTTACGCTGCTCGTGCTCGTGCTGCTCGTGCTCTGCTCTGTCGACGCCGAAGCCCGCTCGCTCGCTCCGGCGCTCTCTCTCTCGTCCACAGTGCCAGCACGGTTCACAGGCGCACAGCGTCCCAGTGTCACAGCGTCGCCTGCGCCCGGGGCCAGCGCTCCAGCTCGACCCGCGTCACCGTGCGCGCACGCCTTCAGTTGCCGCGTGTGCTTGCTCGCCCCCGTGCTGTCCTGCCGTCGCAGTGCTCACGCAGCTCGGTCCGTACGCAGGCGATGACGACTCGCCGCCAGTCGTTGCTTGCCGCGCGTGCCCTCGGGACGCGGTCTCTTGGTCTCGCTTGGTCTCTTGCCTCGCACCCACGTGCGCCGTGCTCGGCTGCAGCGTTGCCGGTGGACGAGCGCCGAACGCTGTCTCGGGAACGAGATCGATCCTCCTGATTGTCTTCCCGCTCGTCTCGTCGGTGGTCTGCGTTCTGTTGCTCGTGATGATTCACTGCTGCCCTCGGGCTTGCAGGGGCCTGCTGGGACAGTAATCAGGCCTCCACGCCTCGTCCTGCTGCCATGCCTCCTGCTGTCGAGTCCTACAGCCTCACTTCGACCGTAGCTTCTCAACGGACAACGCATCGTGGCATCCTCCGCCTCGTCCGTCACTTGCCTTTTCTCGTGTCGGGTCTCCACCGCACAGCTACTTCCACTTGCCACTTGTCATCTAATTGCGCGGAGCCTCTCACATCGCCAACTAGCACCAGTAGCTCAGTGGTAGAGCGGCCGACTGCAATAGGCCCTGGTTCTCCAGGGAACAACTTAGCTTATCGTCAGGTCAAGGGTTCGATCCCCTTCTGGGGCTGTTTTTGTCACCCTCTCGCAACCCTGCGCCTTCTTTTTTGCGCTCCCCCAAGCACCGGAAAAGCACCAGTGAACGTCGTCCGAGACGCGCCAAGTCGAGCGAGAAGGACGACGAGGTGACGAGCGCGAGTTTCTTCCTCCACCACAACCCGCCTCACATCGAGTCCAGGCTCGGCTGCGTGTCTGCTGGCTTGCCAGAACTCGTACGAACCACCAGCAACCCAAGTCCTGCCGCCCCAGCGCTTGCCGCCGCGCCCGCCCACTCCCCACCTCCTCCTCCTCTCACCCGCTCATCCTCCCACAATCACACCGCGCATGATCCCGATCCGCCGCGCACTCCCAGCTCAACCACTCCTCTCGTTCCCGCCCGACGAACTCGCGAAGCCCGTCCGGCTTCCAAGGAGGAGGAGGGAGGGGGAGGACGAACGACCGCGGTCGGCGGCGCTCAACGTCCTGCTGTTCCTCCCGCTCGTGTTCGTGTTCTGTCTCCTCGGGTTCGCGGCGTACGCGTTCCTGTGGTCGCTCTGTATCGTGCGCACTCGACCCCCTGTCTCTCTCTCCCCCTCCTCCCGGCGAGCTGATTCTCGCTTCGATCGCTTCGATCGCTTCGCGCCCGGTTCAGGAATACCTCCTCTTCCATACCCACCGACCGCTGAAAGCCTTCCTCTACCTCCTCCCATTCTCGTGGTCGCTCTTCGCCTGCGGCGGTTCGTTCTGGATGGCCTACTGGAGAGGCGCGGGCACCGTTCCGGGTGCGGGAGGAGATTGGAAAAGGGGGGACGAGGAGGCGCGTGTCGGTCACTCGACGAGTTTGAGAGGTGAGGTGAGGGGTTTCGTCGGCGAGAGAGCGGAGGCGGAGGAGGAGGAGGGATTGTTGGCAGCGGAAGAGGGGGGGGGAGGGAGGAAGAAGACGTTGCAGGTGAAGAGTGACGGGTCGACGAGGTTCTGCAGGAAGGTGCGTTTTCGTTTTCGTTCGTTCCTACTTGCCTTCGACCGACGCTTGTCGAGAGAAACCGAGGGCTGACTCTTTGCGAGGTGCCCCGACGCTCGAAGTGCAACGTTCCGAAGCCAGACCGCGCGCACCACTGCTCGTCCTGCCGCCGCTGCGTCCTCAGGATGGACCATCACTGCCCGTGGCTCGGCGGAGGCTGCGTCGTGCGTTGGGGGGGGGGGGGGGGGGGGGGGGGGGGCCCAACCCGGTGCTTGAAACGGGTCGAACCCGAACGCACCCTGGACGACTCTCCTCCTCGCCCGGGGTACCAACGCGC